>JAOUQW010000023.1:20724019-20751447 GCA_028565825.1 Olivaichthys viedmensis | reverse complement strand
AACATGCTGGGATATGTGAAGAATCAATTTCACTGTACTGTACTTGTATATGTATATGTGACAATAAAGGAGCTTTCCATTCCATAAGACTTTATTGATCCCAGGTGGGAAATTTAAGTGTTACGGTAGCATACAAATAGTGCAAATAATACAAGACAACAGAAGTAAAAAGTGAGAATAAAAATAACTAAGATAAGATATAAGAATATGAAAAGAATAGCTGTGCAGATGAATACAAATAAACATAACTGTGCAAATATACACATCGTCGCTGTCCAATGAATAACATGTATCCACTTTTTGCGTTTTTTAAAAACTTTTTTTCATATATGGAATGTGGGCAAAAACCTCCATCTACCCCACAGTAGTTAACATCTAAATGACCAGCTGACAAATCACCCCGTCAATTTTGGATTTATTGTGTATGATACTTTCTATGAAAAAGTGTTTTATTTGTGTTCCTGAAAATTTTGAATTTTGGAGATACATGCTTTTCATTGGACAGCGACGATATGTACCTATTTACAGTGGAACCTCAGTAATTATTAGTGCAGAAGTGATGGTGCAAATACGCTGATGTATATGAATAGTGCAAAAGTCTGGTAAACATTGAATTAAAAGGCATGCAAAGTAATGTAAAAAGAGTGCCGTGACAGTTCAGATTGAGGAACAGTCCAAGTGTTAATATCAGACGGATGAGCTAATGACGGCGTTGTACAGTCTGATGGCTGCAGGGAGAAAGGATCTCCTAAAGTATTCCTTTCTACAGCGAGGCAGGAATAGTCTGCTGCTCCGTGTGCTCTGTAACCCACTGATTGTCCCATGGAGTGGTTCCTCATGATGGCTGAGAGCTTGGCTTTGTTCATGTTTATAGATTACAGAAAGTCCTAGTGTGTCCTAAACCACATCGGCACATCTGTGTGACATAACTGAAGAACTGAATGTGGTTTGAGGCAAATATTTACAAAAAAAAAAAAAAGCAGATGATTTGGGTAATGTTGATGGAGAGCAGCTCGTCCTGCTGAGTTGCACACTCCATAAAAAAAACAATCCTTGACTGCTGCTCTAATCTGATTTCTGTTGGGGGTGAAACCTAAGACCCCCATCCATCCTGCTGAGCCACCCATACACACATGTATGCCTACACACACACACACAGACACACACCAACAGCACCACCTAAGCAGTTCTGTCGGCCCAATGAGCTGGAGTCAGCTGAATAGTCACAGTTTATTTCAGGGTCAAGAGGTCACTAAAAACAAAGCACCAGGGGATGGAAGAAGATTGTGTGCATTTGTACTGTTCAAATGTGTGGTGTTGTCTGTGTGTGTGAGTGTGTGTGTGTGGCCATATCAAGGCTCATTTTCGGCTCTAATTGCAGGATTAGAGCAAATCTACTCGATTTAAGGAACACGGGACGCTGCCGAATCATTTGCCTAATTGCTGCCAACCTGCTTCCTGTCTTCCCTTGGGCTGTTCCCTCTTTGTCCATGTGTGTGTGTGTACAGAAAGGATGTGAGCCATTTGTCCTCTGTAACAGTCCAAGAGCATTCAGCGTGTATCTAAGGATCTGAAAATTATTTTAGATGTCTAAAAAATACAGTAGGGTCTAAAAGTCTGAGTTTACTATCAAGAGCTGTTTAACCAGTTATCAAAAACTAATACAAAATGTTAATACTTGGTGTTCAAGAATGCATTATTTAAAAACCATAAAACAAAATAAAACCCCACTCATATGGACTTTAAATATATCTGAATATCCTGTTTGCTTAATTTTTTTCTTCTTCAATTGTTGTACACCTACCATGTACACATTACAAAGTTTATCTAGCTTAGCTAATGTTACCTCTCCAACAGTAGCTATGTGACTTCTGTAGCTAGTCATGTTTGCTAACAAGATAGCTAATGTTAGGCTAGGTATTATATCATATAATTAAAGTCAAGCACTAGCAAGCTAGCTAACATTGGGCTAACTATTATATTGTGTAAACCAGTAGCCAAGGTCGCTAGCAAGCTAGCTAACATTAGGTTAACTATTATATTGTGTAAACCAGTAGCCAAGGTCGCTAGCAAGCTAGCTAACATTAGGCTAACTAGTATGTTATTACAACCATTAGGCAAAGTCATTATTCAGTTCAATTCGATTCAGTTTTATTTGTATTGTGCTTTTACAATGGACATTGTCACAAAGCAGCTTTACAGAAATCCGGATGTAGATCTAGATCCCTAATGAGCAAGCCAGAGGCGACAGTGGCGAGGAAAAGCTTCCTGAGACGACATGAGGAAACCTTGAGATGAATCAGACATAAAAGGAAACCCATCCTCTTTTGGGTGACACCAGAAAGTGGGATTTTGATCATTATACAGTCTAAAAGGCAAACAGTACTAAATGTGTTGAAAGGATACGGAATGCTCGGTTTGATTATATTATGAATAGGAGTCCTGAGAACTGTTTTTTTAGCTAGCTAACATTAGGCAAGCTATCATATTGCGTAAACCAGTGGTCAAGGTCTCTAGCAAGCTAGCTAATATTAGGCTAACTATTATATAATTTAAAAAAAACATTAGCCAGGTGGCACTTGGCAATGACTAAATTGGGTGCAAATAGTATATATTTCTATATTCACTCGGGTGCAAATTAGGGCTGTCGAAACAAATTTCAGTTTTCACCTCCCTTGTTTTATGCAATACAAACGTGAATGTTTTCATCGTCTGATGCCAGTATAAAATTCACGCACATTTTATACCTAATTAATATTCAAGTGCATTCAAATACTAAATATTTTAAGTAACTGAAATTTGAATGCAATTTTTAAAGGTATTTGGCAGCCCTAGCGCAAATAGTCTCGGTCGAAAATGAAAGCGATTCTTGGTAGCGAACTTGGATCCTACTGTGCTTTTAGTGAATAAAGCTAAGTTATTCTGTTACCATAAGTGTTGTCGATAGCATTGTGTAAGATTGAATTGGCCCATGTGTGTAGAGTCATCGCAACCGCAGCACTTGTGCCATAACTCACGCTACACGTTAGCGAGAAAAAAGCTCTTAGGGACCAATTGGAACGAGATGCGATTTGCTGTGCTTCTTGGTGTTCTAATTGAGTGGTTAGGGAGAGTTTTAGTAACACAGCGCTATAATGGGGTGTTCATGTATTATCAGAATGGAACGCTGCATATCTCTGTCTCTTATATATTTTTTTATGTGACCACAAGGAGAAATTTACTGTTTAAGTAAATTTACTGCTACTGCAATTAAGAGCTGTGCTGCTCTCCCTATTTATCCCACTCATTCATCAACTCTCACCTCTCTTATTCTAGCTTGCTTTCTTCTTTTTTAACCATCAGTGTGTGCATGTTCTCTCTTTTGTCACACACCGGCTGACGTGCATCTGGATTTGGCTTATTTTTATCACAGGACCACCAAAAGCAGCAACTACTGATCTCTCTGATAAACACACACATGTACACACACTGATGTTAGGTCTTAGAGCTGTCTGTATCTCTCTGGGGTACCATAGGGTCAGGATGAGACGTAAAGCACAGATGTTATTGTTAGCATAAAGGTCACATTAAAAATCATTCTTCATTCATTCCCACCGTCCTCCCTTCAGAGGTCCTCCGTTTATCCCTCCATCTGTCCTTCGTCTAAGACAGTTCTTAAGAATTTGGAAAAGGTATTTAGTATTTCCTTTCATTTATATAGAAACTTTCTAACACTAAATGTTTACTTTACAATTTAAGACAAATAAGGAATGTAAGAAACCTAAGAGGAAGAGAGGTTGAAAGAAAATGCATGTTACCTGTAAAAGGGATAAAGTCCTGAGTGTGTGAGCTGTGTGTGAGCTGGGGAGTATCAGAAGACCTGAGAGTGTGAGCTGTGGATATACTGGAGGTCATGAGTGTGTGAGCTGGGGTGTGCTGAAGAACATGTACCAGAGGACCTTAGTGTGTAATGTGGGTGTACCATGTTGTGTGACTGTTAGTGTGCCAGAGAACCAGAGTGTTTGAGCTGGGGTGTACCAGAGGACCTGAGTGTGTGAGCTAGGTGTATCAGAGAACCAGAACGTGTAACCTGGGTGTACCAGAGCACCTGAATATGTGATCTGGGATGTAACTGAAGATCAGAGTGTGTGAGCAGGGTGTACTAGAGGACCTGAGTGTATAACCTGGGTGTACTGGAAGACCAGAGTGTGTGAGCTGGGTGTACCAGAAGACCTAAGTGTATAACCTGGGTGTACCAGAGAACCAGACTGTGTGAGCTTGGGTCTACTGAAGAACCTGTGTTTGAGCTGGGAAGTACTGAAGAAACTGTGTCTTTGAGCTGGGGTGTACCAGAGGATCTAAATGTGTGATCCAGGATGTAACTGAGGACCAGAGTGGGTAACCTAGGTGTACCAAAGGACTCAAGTGTAACCTGGATGTACAGGAGAACCGGGGAGTATCTGGTGTCTTGGTGTACCAGAGGACCAAAGTGTGTGAGTTGGGGACCTGAGTGTGTTAGGTTCTAACAGTAACACATTTTGTAGAAAGCAGAGTTTTGGGCCAATTGGAGAGCCATTAAAACGGTTGTATTATAGTTGGGTTTAACCAGATGGGGAAGAACAATCAGAGTTGTGATGGACCTATTACTGATATAGTGTCATAAAAACATCTTGATTGCTTCTGATCTTCTAGGAGATTGGAATTGTATTGTAATCTTGACACCATTTCACCACTCATCTGAGGGGCATCATCGGTTCTATTGAATGGTGGGGAAATTCCCCAGCATTTAAACACTGAGTCTGATTCACACTTGTAACATCAAGACACTGGACATGATATCAGAGTTTGGAGATTATGAATTGTTGTGAAAGTGCTAGGGCAAACATGGTTGGACACCATTGTAGGTAGATGATAGGGGGATGTCACAGACATGCTCCTCAGATCTCATCCTCCAGGTGTAGGTAAATCTGAAGGTGAGGAACCCCTGAAAGACAAGGGGCACTATTTTGAGGACAGCAACATGCACACTCTGAACAGAGAAGACCACTGGTTTAAAATGAGGAGTAAAGATCGTCTATGTCAAACTGGAACAACCATCTCTGGACGGAAGGTTTCACACCAATTCACACTTCCAGACTCCAATGTCAAATCAGTGTCATGATGTCACAGGTATGAATCGCACACTGTTTAAATAAAGAGGGGACCCTTCCTACCCTTCAGTAGAACTTATGAAGCCTCTCAGATGAGTGGCAAAACGTCTTCAGGATTACCACACAAGTCCAGTCACGTAGACTTACTACTACAAGACATTCAAAATTACCTGGATGACTGAAAACCTTCACAGATAGTTTCCTACTTGTGTTCTGGTCATTTCTGGCTTTGACCTCTACCTTCCTGTTTGGACGATTATGGATTTTCCTGTGGTAACTGTGCCTGCCTGTGTTCTGACCTCTGTCATGGATTATGAGTATGATTCTTGAAAAAAAAAAAAGACTCAGCATTTATATTCAGCCAGCTCCGACTCCCCTTGGTTACCCCTACTGTAGATCTGTGTCATCTGTATAACAATGCGAGCCAAGACAACGCTGCCAAACGTTATGATCAAAGCAGACAATGTGATTAAGACAAAGATTAAAAAGGTTCTAGAACTGATCCCTGGGGCGTGCCTTGTGTGACTGGGGCAGAAAAGAAGGATGTAAACCAATGACAGAAATGATAGAAAACATCAAGATCCTCATTTTATCTTACCAATGACAAACAGCATGCTCTCACACACGCTTATACTCTTATACACACCTCCTGTCACAACCTCCCCGCTATGGACTCCCGCTCTATGTGCGCGTCGCAGTTCCCGGCAAGCTGTGCGCTTCCATGTATGTGTCTTTGTCGTGTTTCACTACCTTCATTACCATGCGTTTCTCGTGTATATCTTGTTAGTGTTTCGAGTCTTTTGTTTCCCTGGTTTGGTTTGTTCCTTTTATGTTCCCTTTTGTTTCATTGATTTCCTGGGTTTGACCCTCGCTGTTTACCGTCACTGATTATGGATTTACCTGTGATACGATTGTCTGCCTGCTACATGACCCCCGCTCTGGACTTTGACTTTGATTCAGGGATTAACCTTTCAAATAAACCCACCGCTCTTACGCACTTGCGTCCTGCCTCTTCTCCTGAGCCCCGCACGTTACACCTCCTCTATTTTTAACAGTGCATCTGGGCACAATCTTTGTATAAGTATTTCTATTTCTTTGCCTTTTGGTTCATTATATATAGAAAGTCTGTATAATTATTTTCTTGCTGTTTCTCTTGCTCTCTCGCTCGCTCTTTTTTTTCTCTCTCTGTCACTGGCAGCTCAATTAACTGCACAGGCATTAGCTGTGAGACACTTTGGCTGGCCGTTAATTTAAATCAGACGTTACATTACACTTGCCTCCTATTCATCACCTCCTCATAACCTTGTCATCTGCATGACAAACCTCCTACTGGTCTCTCTCACTCCCTCTGTTTCTATCGTTCTCTTTCCTTCTCCCACCCTGTCCCTTCCATGCCCTTTCTGCCTCCTGCACTTTTCACATCCCTGTAAATTACATTAATGAAACATGCGCCTTTAAGAGAAGTGACTCTTGAGATGTTCCAGGCCGTGCCTAACACAGTTACAACACAGAGAGGGATGGATAGGATTTGCTGGAAGTCAGCATCTTGGGAATTGTTGGCTAAACATCGAGGAAAGTCCATTCTGATGAGACATGTTGGGAGGCACTCATCCAAATAACAGCACAGGAGACTCATTCTTCTTCATGTCAAACTTCCAGTCCTTTCCTTCCTCTTCTCTCATCTATTCTTCCATCGCTTTTTCTCTCTGTATGTCTTTTTTCTCTGTATCTTGTGTAACGCTGTAGCTTTCCAAGAGCTAAGCGTGAACACAAAGCGCACAATCAAAGCTAGCCAGCTAAGCCCCGGTGGAGTATTTATTTATTTTGTATGGAAAAGGGGAAGCGAAGAGAAAATGTGAGGTGGGTGGTTCCATTAGGGCTTTGGCATGGCTCGATGAGTAAGTGCAGCGCTCAGGGTGCTCACGTGTGGCGGCTCTGCAGTGAAGGCGGCCAATGCTTCAGCAACGTGCTTGATGGGTGAGATTCCTCTGGAGGGTCTGTGTGGGAAACAAAAAGGTATTGTTAGGGCAAGCAACAACCTTCTTAGGCCAGAGTTATAATTGATTTTAACTATGCATACACATATGCAAGATGACTGCTCCGTGTATCCTGTGGTTGTTCGGGCCGTTGGTTGTGCACGTCCTCAGAAATTCACCCTTTACTATGCTAGAATAATAGGGTTCTATCCATCACCCTAAATAGTTCTTTGGTTTGTTTGAAGTAAGTCTCTGGGGAAGACTAACTTCTGGGGAGTGTGCACCACTGGAGTGATGGCTACAGTACTCTGCCCTCACATTTAATGAATCCTGGAGTGAGGTGTGAACCCAGCCAATGTAAAAAAAATTCTTAAAGCAATCTCGGACAGGCAAAGATTAAAACGTCTGTTGGTGTGCGTAATTAAGGTGTGGTTCAACTATGTACGCAGTGAGCTACATTCCTGAAGGCTCTCCAATTAAATCAGAAGCACGGCATGTGTCTATGTACTGCCTCTGTGTGTGTGTGTGCGTGTGTGTGTGTGACACACTCTCAATGCCTTAACCTCATTCTCCAGCAGGAACCTGAAATTCCCTGTGCTGGACTTTGGTGGCGTTTGACCAAGGTCACCTTGAGCGAGGGCTTTTACTGAGAGGCTCTACTTCAACACTCTGCGTTAATTAAGGCTGGTTCTGTGAAATTAGAGGACTAACTGCTGTTTCTATAGCTTTCATTTGACCTAATTACTATATATGCGTAAGTTATAACTGCCAGCACATCTCATGGTCAAAAGAACAGAATGTTCCCTCATGTTGAATGCAAGGTTGTGTGAAAATGAGACGCTACATTTACAGTGTGCAACGTAGGATCTCATTTAATTCATGCATGAAATCATCAGCATTTGTTTGTTCACTGTATACCATTTGTGTGTGTGTGTGTGTGTGTGTGTGTATGTGAGTGCATAGAGAACAGAACAGAACAGAGCAATGCTATAACCAGTCTCCTCTAACAGCTCCTGCATCCTCTATGATATTCACAATATTCCTGAGTCCCATGATACCTTGCGCAGGATACAGTATGTGCAAAACATGAACAAACATTATGCTAAATAAAAAATTCTTGTCTCATAATGCATTATAAATGCATTTATATCATGTTATATAACATACATAATACTATACCATCATTTTAGAATGCCGGGCAAAAGTCTGTATAAATGCTCATCAGTAGTTACAGTTACGTGCAAAACATTTTATATAGCATGAGCTTATGACTTTATAATGTCAGGTTATAAACATTATAATACAGACTGTATACAGTAACTGTACTGCAAGTTATAAAGTGTAATAACATACACTTTTGCTTTCTCAAATTGTACTCAACTCTTGTGTTTACAAAAGTATATAACGCATAATAGAGCATTATGCCCGGTCAATACGTGCTTTAAATAAAGTACTTTTTTTTTTTTATGTGTAAAACTGAGTTTTTTACCTTCATGAAGCACTATAATGTATATGTGACAATAAAGGTGAATAAAGGTGACATTATTATTATTATATAAGTGCTCTTTATATATACCAGGGCCTGTGTTATAGTGCCTTACAACATTAATGTCTACAATGTTCTTATCAACAGATGTAATAACGCGTTATATAACCTGACATTATAAAATCATATACGCATGCTTTATAAAGTGTTATGAATGTAATTATAACTACTTTTAGGCATTATAACGTATTATGTATGCTGTATAACACATTAAACATGCATTTATAATGAATTATGAGTACAGGATTGTGACTAATACAATTTGACAAAAATTTGGGCATTGCCAAGACTTCCAGTTTTCAACAGTGCCCCCTGTTGATCCAAATTTTATCTAAAGCATGCGAATGGTTATATAGACTTTCATTAGGCATGTATAATAATAAACTACAGTGCTTGGACCCCTAATAACACGTCAGTTTCCCAGCCGAAAGTTATGAACATACCTTGAAATGCAGAGGTCAGATGAAAAATTTTGCAGATAGCTATTAGAGTTTGATCTTCACACACTACCTCCAACAAAACGTTTGCTCTTATTTTCCCTCCTGGCCATTTTCAAAAAATAAACACGTCCCCTTTTAACCCTAGGTAGAGGAGAATCACAAATCACAAATCTGCAAACTAAACACACCCTTCAGCACGAGTCCTACATTCCCCTCTCACTGCAGTGTGATCTACCCCTAAACACTCTCTAATTGCTCCTACCACTCAATCCCAATTAACCCCAAAGCCCTTCAACTCCTAACCCGCCCCCCTCCCCTCTCGTGGTTTGGGCTTTGGGGTTTTGGAACCAGGCCCAACAGTGACAAGGTGACACCACATTGGCTCCTTATGTTTTCACTAATTAAAAAAGAATTAGTCATTCGTCTCTGACTCGGTAATGCTGACCTAGACACATTCGCTTGTCGGAAGAGAGCGACGGACGGCATGAGCCAGATTCCTAAACTCACCCTGCTCTCTCCCTCTCTCTCTCTCTGCCACTCACAGCAGTCACAGTTGATGCCCATGTGATAGCTTTATTATAGCAATTACAGTGGCAGGTTTCCAGGGGAATACACACACCCTACACACATGCACACACACATATGCACATACGCAACAACTGGGCACATAGACACATGTGTAAGCAGGGGGATCATCTGTTCTATATTGTAGAGCAGCTGCATCAGAGGGTACAAAGTAATGCAAAAAGGTGTTATTAAGGGGGTATTTCAGACAGTGTAACAGACTACACGCAATCTCGATTACATAATCTGTTTAGAAATATATATATATATATATATATAATACATTTAAAATCAGACTACTCTTTGATGAATAACGCCACATTTTTGACGTTATTGATTCTCATATGCGTGTTGCTTCTTGCAGTATTTATAGTTATCACAGTAGATCATTAATATTATTAATAATATTAATAGTAGATGCTGATGGAACTGTTAGCTAAACATATACCTAGCTAGCTGAGGTTAGGACACCCGGGGGAAACCTCTACACTCTACACTCTGGGGCACAAAAAAAAAAAAATCCAAGCAAAAAAGTGCATGAAATGTAGTATTTTTAATTTTATGTTTTAATGAGAACATCTGGTCTCACATCAACCACAAATTAACTGGACAAAAGTTTTCCACTGCTGATCAACTGCAAGGCCATTAAAGCTGAATGGAACAACAGACACGTCCGTGTATAAAAAACTGTCTGCAAGTTTAACCCCAAAGACTTTTTTTTCATTATTTAAAAAAATCTAAAGAAAAGGTTATTCTGTATTAACTTATGTTGTATGTTGCTTCAGTCTTTGCTTGTTTGTTAACTTTTTATTCATTGCCAAATTAAAGATACTAAATTTCATGCACTTTTTTGCTTGGCCCATTTTTTTTTTTTTACCGCAGAGTGTACATTCACATAACAGCGATGCAAAGTGCTTTTCGTCCCACCCCCATTTATTTTTTATGGAGGCATCCACGAAAATCAAGAGGATTATGGGAGCGAAAAGCTTGGAAAAGAGCCAAATAAAGCCCTCTAAAACAAACAACAAGTAACTACATTTGTTTAATATTCTGATTGAACCCCAAATTTTTTATATGACTGGCTGATCCACTTTGATCTACCCATCTGTGAGAAAGTAAATCAGTGCACGTGTGTTCCTTATGACTTACGTTAGGTGCTGACTGAAAACTAAAAGGGCTCAGAAGTTAGAAAAACAACATGTAAAAATAAGTTTTATCCAAGTAGCCTAAATAATGATGGGTATGTCCTTTTGACTCTAATGTTAAATTCACATCAACTGCATATTTCAAAATGTTACGTTTCTGGTCTAATTTATGTTTGGCTTGTTCTTGGTCATAAAAATTAATAGTCAGTATTTCCTCTTTCTTTTGGTACTTTTAGCAAGACAATACATGATTATTCTACAGTTATTAGATTAGAATACGCCTTTTAAGTAAAGTGTATAGTAAAGTGTATATATAGACAGAGTAATGCGTACTAACGAGAAAAAAGTAGCTGATTACAAAGAGCACCTCATGCGTTACTGTTTACATAAAGTAAGTGCTATTGAAAGCTATGTCTTCAAACAACCAACAACCGTTATGAAAGAACTACACAGAAAACTGTAACTTACTGTAACTGTAAGCACTAATTATGGGTAAATGTAAATGTAAAAAGTACAAACAATAACAGTCAAAATAATATTTTATTTTTTAATTAAAAACATCACAATCTCTAATTAGCAAAGCAATACAATTACTATATGGTAATACTATACAAGACTGGGAAATAAGTAATTTTTATAGATATAGGCTACTATTGATATGATCTCACCACAGACAACTTCTTAAATGAATAACACATTTGCTGACACAAGAACTAAAGAAAAAAATATACAGTATATGTATGTATGTGTGTGTGTGTGTATATATATATATATAAATAAAACCAGGATTATTAGTATATATACACATGAGCATATGAATGAGTGTGTGTAAATTGTAAACTAAATGACTAGCTAATGTAGTATGAGTGTGTATTTGTTTGTTGGATATTAGCAACACTTGATATTTGGATAATATCAAGACAGACAGATTGTGTCAATAAACATTTACTGATGCACAATATAAAAAAAAGACAATTCAAAATGATTAAAGTCTGTATATATGGCTGAAGTGGAAAAAATGGAATGTGTGCAAAAGCTGTTAAATGGCTATTTAGCTAGACATAATGTGATTGCGTGTGTGTGTGTGTTTGTGTGTGCATGTGTGTGCGTGTGTGTGCTTGCATTCGTATTGGGCTTGCGAACAATTTGCTCTGTATATTAATGAGCTTGGCTCTGGGCTTTGCTCTAGCAACTTGGTCTTTCGCTATGATTGGAGGCCAAATGGCGCTGAGTTGTAAATGAAAACGTAGCATGGTGCACACTTTGCCATGACCGATACTCAGACCTAGCAAACAAGCAAATGGGGTGTCTTAGCTATTACACATGGTGAACAATGGTGAGATATTCCATATGGACAAGTTGGTAAAAGGGAAGATCCATGTGGAAAGATAAGAGAAATCATATTCAATGAGTCTGTAAGTTTACACCACACTCTGGCGGCTTTAGTAGTCTGGAACCAGAAGTTTGTGAGGTCAAGTCTCTGGACCAGCAGGGGTCGATGGGAGTGTGGCTGCAGCCAGAGGGATGCCAGTGCCACTACCCTTGAGCAAGACTCTTAACCCCAAACTCACTCCGTACTTCACGATCAGAAGCAAAAATTTCTAGTAGTTATAAAATATCCAAAAAATATTCTATTCTATGTAATCAAATAAATATGGAGGTTCATATACGGCTATTTCTCCACTCAAAAGTTTTTAAACATCTTATATTTTACCCTACATTTTTGGTTAAACTTAAGGCAATGAGCTTTACAATAATCAAAAATTTGGAATTTTTTAAACACTCTTAAAAATAAAGGTGCCAGAAACAGTTCTTTAGCGTGATGCCATTGAAGCACCATTTTTGTTTTGGTTTCCTAAAGAACCTTTTAATTGATGGATCTTTAACCATTTTAGTTGGTCCCACAGAGAACTAAAGTAAAAAAATAAAATAATCCCACCATAAATCTTTAAATGATTATTCAGTTTTGTTGTGGCAGCAACAAAAAACGGTTCAGGAATTATGGACTGAAAGATTTTTAAGAAACTTAAAATGGTTTTGTTTTTTTAGAGAACCAAAAACAGTTCTTCTATGGAACCTTTTCTGGCACTTTTATTTTTTTAAGAGCGTACACTTTCAGGAAAGAACCCTTTCTTTTCTTATCGCACTCTGTTGTCGAGTTCTACATAGAACCTTTAAAGCTACAGTGTGTAAAATTTTGGAATTTCGATCTCTCTGGTAGACAGGTGCTATTGCGAGCTACTCATGGAAGAACATTTCGTAACGTGGGTTGTGCTGCGTCCCAATCTGAGGGCCGTGAACGGCAAATAATACACATTCAACGAGAATTCAGGGCTGCATCCCAAACCTCGTTCTACGCACTAAGTAGGATGCCTAAATAGTATAGACACCATTGCTGTACTAAGGGTTTCTCTCCAGAGGTACAAACCAAAGTAAAAGTAGGTATAGATAAATTCTGAAATGCATGTGCTTTTTTTTCTTCTTCTTTTTTATTGGAAACATCTAGATCCAATTAGAAGGCTGAGATCTAGACCACTATAATAAGTCACTTGACCACTATGTAGCAGACAACATATATTTGTCTCACAGTTGACTCTAGCACTGTCTCTGAGTCTTTAATCTATAGGTTTAACTGGTTTAACCTCCAAATACACTCGCCTTTAATAAAGCATCATTTAGAGTCTCATTAGGACCTGAGAGCGGCTAGTCTTTATGTACAAAGATTTAGGTGTTTGGTGAAACACTTGTTTAACCTTTTTCCTTGTTTATTTGCCTTTCTGTACCTTCTTGTTTTACACACTGCTAAGATGCTGTATATTGTGATAATTTAGTATACAAGTACCATGCTGTGAAGCGACATGATTAAAGGAGGGTGAGAGGAACAAAACGGCTACAGGGCTCAATTAGATTTTTTTTCAGTCATTTAACCAAAACTGTGGTCACTGTTTCCTTTCTCTCTGACTGAGCTGAGCTGAAGGTGAGAGGGATGACTGTGGCTGTGTGGGCAGCTGAGCTCGCTCAAAACCATGAAATCAGCCAACCCTGGCATTTCCTCCTGTCTGAAGCACATCACCCAGCTCTTCTCAAAGCTCAAAGATTTCACACTTATTAGCGCAAGCATTATAGGAGCATAAAGCACACACTCAGCTGAAGGCTATTTTTAAACTCCTACCTCAAAGTATCCAGTCAAACACCTTAATAAACTGGTCTCAACAGGTAACTATTTTATTTCCAGTCCTGCAAGTTCTAGGTAATAACCTGGTAAGTTTGTGGTATGAACTCTACAGGTACTGGGTAATAATTTGGGGTAAAAATATGGTACAGTTGAACAAAATTTTACTGGGATGTCAGACAGACTTTGGGTATTAAGAAGAAAAGGACATAAAATACATCATGATTGTAAAATGATTACAATCAGTTTAAGCAGGAAAGTAAATGGAAAAACCTCAAAGACAATATAATTTTGCGTAGAAAATACAAAAAAGAATCAAATATGCTTAAAAGCACACTGTTCGAGCCTGGCTTAAGTTGTGTTGTGTTTTAAGGTGTAGAATTTTTTGGCGTAAGTTGTCTTCAGACTTTAATTAAATGAACAAATTCAATAAATTAAATAAGAAGACGAATGACACCCATGACGCTCTACAAAGAAAATACGTGGGGTCCCATTTAGGACGCAACTTAAGTAGCAGCTTAGGTTTCCACTTGGATATGAGATTAAAACGCCTTGATTTGGACTTGAGATATGTTAAATTAGGACTCCAAGACCTCAATCCATCTCTCTGACTCTTGTTCTCAATTCAGTTCACGTAGTTTAGTTCGGTTTAATTCAAGACAGCTTTATTGGCAAGGTTGTGTCAAGTACAGTGTCGCCAAAGCATGTAAATGTAAGGGCTTATAGCTGCAGTACATACTGTATAATAATCAATTATATATTATTATTATTATTATTATTACAATCTGTCTGAATATACTTACAGCTATTAATTTTGTGTTGATTTACTATTTACTCCTATTTAGGACTCGACGTGAGTAGCAGCTTAGGGACTTTGGGCTTGACTTGGATGTGCGGGTGAGACGATTTGGACTTGAGAGCTGCTGACTCTGTAAGTAACTTGACTACAACACCTCTCGACTCCTTACTTCAATTTTAAAGTCTCAAAGCCCAGTCATCCACCACTCCCACCTTTAATTGTGTTGAGCCTGCATTTCCTTCTTCTTTAACTATCTTACAAGTTCTTTCAACAAATTCTCTACGACACATACAGGAACTGTGTACCTGAGAGATAAAAAAGCAATGTGCTGTTTTAATTCACATATTCTCTTCGGGATTTCGACAACACGCCACATCTATATGCATAACACTATGACATCTGTTCGAACATATCCCCACAAACTCAATGTACTTCTTTTAACTGCGCAAGTAAAAACCCCGATACGCCCCATAAACACACAGTAGGCCGAATGTGGAACAAACGGCTTCCTGTGCTCGGCTCTGCAGGAGGTAACTCACACACAGGGAATTTAATGAGCATTTTCTTTAAAAATAAATAAATAAATAAATAAATAAACTAAACCATCCTCATTATCACCTTTTTAATTCATTTCCCTCTTAGATTTAAAAAAAAAATCAAACAGCAGACATGGGTGGCAGTGTTTAGGAACTGTTTGTACAGTCCTGAACTGTAGAAATTGTTGAAGTTTGGTCATGTTTTCTAAAGAATGTGTGAATAAATATGTTATCTTCTAGATATGAAGGAGTGAGAGATGAAGCAATATCACTGCATGGCAGAAGCAGTTGGGACAGAGGTGTGCTTACAGAAATTCGAAAAAACATTCACAAACAAATAAAAAAACCTCGAGCCAAATTTTGAAAAAGGGCCACATTCTGACTCACCCTGCGTTCACATTCGTAGGTGACAAGTCCTTCACTTCACACCCAGTTTGTTTCTATTACTTTAAAGGAGCAATTTGTAGTTTTCAGACCTTTCTGCTGACTGCAAGGTGAATTGAAATGAAAACTGGTGTCAAGCCTTCCACCTCCTCCAACAGACCCCTCCTCCTCTTTTCAAACTATGTATGACTCGTGAGTTTCCTTTCTTTAAAGAAAAGGGGAAGAGCTGAGCAGCTTTGTTTCAGTTGGAGGCAGAGATAACTTCAGGGCCGGAAAAAAATGTAATTATATGAAATTATATGATTATTTCAGGTGTTTTAAACATCACAAACTGCATTATTTAAAGGTATTCATTTATGATTATTAAAAGGGTAAATTGGTATCGCTTTACATTAAGGCTCCCCTTACTAACATTATTTACTGCATTATTTAGCATTAACAAACATGAACTTCAACATTAAAACCAAATAAGCCAAATTATTTAATTCATGAGGAAACAATGACCGATATAAACTAATCCCTTAATTAATATGTTGTGGTGGTTAACTGGCAAAATTCACAAGTGAAGCTGAATGGTGGGCGCCAATATTTACACCCAGGGACATGAGTCAACCCTTAATAACATGCTGTAAATTAATTTATGTTCATTTATGTGGACTTATTTTAGTCATGGATGGAATAAACATTAGTTAATGTTAATTCATGTTAACTAATGGAGTAAATAATGTTAATAATCAGGGAACCTTAATGTAAAGCATTTACCAGTAAATCAGAACACAATATTAAATTTTTTTAGTAGTAAATATGTTTATTCAGATTGCTGGTGTATTCTGTTAATAAGAGTGATTTGTTTAACAATTGATGTATTATCTTTTCTTTTTTTTTTATACGTACTGCAGCTTTAAGCCCTTACAGAAGTCAGGCAGAATTTTATCCAAGTACAGACCTGTTAAAGGAGAGGGCAGTGATACAAGTCTTGCAAGACTGACCCAGTGAGTACCAAGATGTTTAAAAGATGTAAAAAAGGAACATCTTTGCCGGACATTCGTGGGACGTCTGCTGTCAATTTGGGCTACAGTGAAAGGTTGTGTACTGTCTTTTGAGGATGTAGAAAAGACGAATGTTGTGGTCCCAAAAAAGGGGCGTATATTTAGAAGCCAGATCAAGGCCAACTAGGTGCCCATGAAATCAAAAGTAGTCTTTTAGAACTTTATGTGCAATATGGACACTTATATGCCAGTATTTTGTTTCATAAAAGCTCAGTTTCAGTTTGTCATTTCATGGAAAATAGGGGGGAAAAAATATTGATAACTCATCCAGCACGTGAGTAATAAATTTGCGTCCAAACAAAGCTAATGAACATAAATTCTGCAGGTTATCAGTCAATAGTGTGGATGTAGCCAGGGTGTGGTGTACCTAAAACGCTATTGGCCATTGTGGAAATAAGTTAAGCCCTTCGACATGCCCCACTGTATTTTTCTGTTTCATAGAGAAATAACCAAATAATGATCCTTAAACTATTTCATGGGCATTTAAAATGAACCAATAACAACTTTTTATGGGCCAGTTGAAGTCAGACCAGATTGGGGGATTTTACAAGTTTGTGGCTTTGAGAAAATATTTTACCATCCAAAGTCAAATCTTTCAGCATCTACTGTACACACAATACAAAGATGAACTTACAAGGAATGTGGCTTCCATTCAGTCCATTGCAATTCCCGGTAGAATGGTTATTTCTTTCTAGATCCCTGATCCATTGTTGCTCTATTAATTTGGCTATTTCTTTTTGTCGACAATAATTTCTCTGTGCTATTCAGGTCTTATTTTGATGGTGGTCATGGTTCTTGGTTTTGGATCAGCAGTGTTGTGGCGCTGGAACCAAAACAGGTTTTCCAGACGAGAACCAGCTCTCTTGCGGTGCATTGCTCAACAATTCCACCGTTCAAGATGTCGGTAAAAAGGGCTTACAGAGAGCCACAGTTGGGGTTGTTAGATCTGCAGTTTTCCCACCTCATTGGACTACTTTTGATTTGCTACTGTGGGTTGATTTTCTTTATCCCTAGGTTGGGGGGTGGGACATTTCGCATACATGAAATTAATTATATCAATGTTTAGCAAGCCAGATAGGTAAGATGTGGATTTTTTTTTTTTTTTTTATGCAAACTGTAAATACATTTACAGTATTATTATTATGTATGTACGTGGGCCGTGGTCAAGATTAAACTGTAGTGCATTAGGGTGTAAAATAGTGCATTGGTACAAATAAGGTACTGCAACTATAGTAAATGCATATAAAATAAAAACAGTAGACAACTTTTACTGTATGAATTGTGCCTCAGTAAATTGGTTTACTCATTCTCATAGCTATTCTCTATTTATGACAATATATTTAATAATATGAGACCATTTTAGGAGCTTGGTGACAGAACTGTTTAGGAAAACTGCATGGTTTTTGATATTACTTCACTAAAAAATGTTGCATATGATGTTACTTTGTAAATATCACAATATACCTGGCAATGGTAATCATGATTTAGGAGTTTAATACAAGGTTCGGGAGGGTAGGATTTTGAGTTTTGGAACTGGACTGGCAACCCTGGCCACAGTTTAACAGTGCTAGTATTCAGAGGAGTCACACAAGGATTTTTTTTTTTCTCTTGTGTCCGTTTTCTCACTCTATACATACAGAACAAAAGAACAAAAGAGAGCGAAGCTTCATTTTCAGTCCTGTTTAGGAACCTATACATGCTAAACCGAGAGCACGCTGCTTATCTCCTGCCATTTTGCTGCACGCATCCCACAGTCAGTCAGCCTCAAACGAGAGAAAATCATCCTCACAAACAGGACCTGACAGGCGGGCGGCAGCCGAGATTGTCACTCGCTCAGGAAGTGGGAGAGGTGTGAATAAGTGTGTGTGTGTGTGTGTGTGTGTGAGTCTAGCTGCTACAGAGAAAGAGCTCATTAGGTCGGTACACCTCTTGTCACTGCTAACCTGGCTCTCTGTGACTTTGCCTCCTTCCTCCTTCAGCATGAGGTTCTTTCTCTATTTATTTTGGCTCCCTATTTATTTATTTTTTCCATCTGATTTCCGAGGACGGTGTCGATCTGTCACAGTGGATCTATCTGTCCATCTCTCAAGCTCCCCTCTTTCCTTTGACTCCTTCAAAAAGTCCCTGCATCTAGGATCCCACACACACACACACACACACACACACCCACACACACACAGAGTTTGTGTCCTACTGCTTTAGTGTCAGTATCAGGCTGCGGGAACTGATTAGTCTGATGTCGCTGCATGTCACACGGAAGCCACTGGAGGATGCGTCACCGCTGGAGGAAAGCTCATTTACACCCAGCTTTCTGTCTCAGTCAGTCTGTCCATTTTTCTATCTAGTTCCTTCTTTTTGTCTGTCCTCGAGAAGTTATTCCCATTATCTACTGTATCTACGCTACGCTCCTCTGCTTTCCACGGCTGTTTGTGTAACAGCAGACAGCCTGTCTGTCAAATCTGTTACCCCCCAACAGCTCAATAAACACTAAGAGAAACCCTCCCTGGCAGAACACCAATTATAATGACTGTCTAGGCTGGGGTACGGGCCTGGTACCCCAGATAGCAAATGAGTGACGGCCCAATGACGACCCCACACTCACCACTTTCATGTGGCCCACATAGCACTGCAGGACTCATCCCAATTTAAAGCCCTAGACAGGCGACAGAGGGCACACTACTGAAGCCACCATTCCAGAGGCACATACACCCCAGAAGTAAGGGTGATACTGGTGATAGAGGAAAGGAAAGAAGCAAGAGGCAAAGGAAAGAAAATGGAAGAGAATTAGGATAAAACACTATTTTGCTGTCCCTGTGGACCTGTGCAGTTGTTTAGAATCTGAAGCTTTATCCGGAAAGGATTTTTGTTTGTTTTTCAGGATGAAGAGAAGAGAAGATAAAAGACTAGAAGAGAAGAGATGAAAATAGAACAGAAGAGAAGAGATGAGAATAGAACAGAAGAGAAGAGACAAGAAGAGAAGATAAAAGACTAGAAGAGAAGAGATGAAAATAGAACAGAAGAGAAGAGAACAGATGAGAAGAAACTAGAAGAGAAGAGAACAGAAGAGATGAGATGAGAAGAGACGAGAAGAGAAGAAAATAGAACAGAAAAGAACAGAAGAGAAGATGAGAAGAGAACAGAAGAGAAGAAACTAGAAGGGAAGAGATGAGAAGAGAAGAAACCAGAAGAGAAAAGAACAGAAGAGAGGAGAATAGAAGAGAAGAGAAGAAACTAGAAGAGAAGTGAACAGAAGAGAACAGAACAGAAGAGAAGAAACTAGAAGAGAAGTGAACAGAAGAGAAGAGAACAGAAGAGAGGAGAACAGAAGAGAAGAAACTAGAAGAGAAGAGAACAGAAGAGAGGAGAACAGAAGAGAAGAGAAGAAACTAGAAGAGAATTGAACAGAAGAGAAGAGAACAGAAGAGAAGAGAAGAAACTAGAAGAGAATTGAACAGAAGAAAAGAGAACAGAAGAGAAGAGAACAGAAGAGAAGTGAACAGAAGAGAACAGAAGAGAAGAAACTAGAAGAGAAGAGAACAGAAGAGAAGTGAACAGAAGAGAAGAGAACAGAAGAGAGGAGAACAGAAGAGAAGAAACTAGAAGAGAAGAGAATATTCATTTCCTGCTGCCTAATTGCACATCATACATAGACCCACCGTTCCTCAGCAGCAGCATGTGAACAGAGCTAATGAAGCCGATCTGCTGTTCACTCGCCTTCATATCGACCGCCTCACCTCTATATCAGCATATCAGAACGTCACTCTATGGCTCTGTAATCTGCTTCTATCTCACTGCACTGCCGACGTGTGTGTGTGTGTGTGTGTCTGTGTGTCACAATTAGCTTAAGGCCTCGCTGCCCACCTCGTGCTTTAATTGGGAAAGCGTCAGAAAGGGCCTAAAGCCTGACAACACACACAGATCACTGTCTTAGCTGAAGAGTTTCCCATTAGCGCTGTTCTTTCTTGCCCACTCCTTCTTCCTCTGTCTCTCATTCTGTCTTTGACTCAGCCTCCTTTTTTTTCTATTTCGCACTTTACCTCTCCATTACTTGTCCATCCTAATTCCTCAGATTCATCCTGCTTAGCTCCCTCACCTCTCATCGCCTTTCACTTTTTGCTCTTTTGCTTTCCCATCCCATCCCGTTATTTTCGTCTGACGCTTTTCTCGGTCCTTTATCCGCAGCGTATAATACTCCTTCTCTCCGCTGTGTATCTTTTCTCTTTCTCTTCCATTTTATCCATGCGCTGGGGAGGAAAAGCGGCGACTGGCGTGCGTAAGGCTTTTACAAAAAGCCTGTTCCCACTGAAAGGAACATTAAGGCTGTCAGTTCAGTTGAGCTGGTGACAGACTTTTTTTTAGAAGATCTGCTAGAGTAATAACCCGCAGCTTCCACCTGTGTGTGTGTGTGTGTGTGTGTGTGTGTGTGTGCGCGTGTGTTCTTTCTCTCTTGGCCATCTCTGGCTTTTCTACCTTAAAAGAAATGAAAAAAATTTGATTTCAGTCCCGCATGAAAACACAGTGACACACTTTTTGCACTTTATCTCTGCGTGCTCTTTAAATGGCTGTTTCACTGTGTGCCAAACCTTGTGCTTGAACTTGGTTCCAGGGTTCCTCGTTCCTTTCCACAGGGATTGAGGTGTACTAGTCAGTATTTATTATTGTTCTTACTATTATTCGATAAATAATGTGGAAATGAAACAATGAAATATAATTGTGTATAGTACGCCTGAGAAAAAAACATAGTTCCGTGCTGGACAAAAGCTTAGTGACGAAAAGTACCCCAAGCTGCACAATAAAAGCAAGCATAGCAAGTAGGCCTACAAAATACAAGAGATGAATACTTTGAAAACTCCACTTCATTGTAAAATTTGTCTATGAATGACTAATTCAATAGACATACTTTACATGAAGTGAATATGTAACACTGAAAGAGAGGAACGCTAGCTACCTTATTGATGTTGGATCATTTTACTGATGCGGATGGTGAAACCCGTCACTCTGTGCCACAATGTCTTGAACTTTGATCACTTTATGCACTGCTACTTATGATGCACATTAAGCGTCTGTGTTGCACACGAAATTCTACACTGCGCAAGTTTTTAACTAATCTCAACGTATGGTTTAGGACAGACTTTACTTCCTGACTTGCCATTGACCTTAAGTTCGAATGGTGCAAATAGTTGCTATGGTTACATAATGATTTACTCCTATTGATTTAGCCTACAGCAGATTTTACCTCTTCACCTGCCAGTCTTCATCAAAAAAAAACAAAAAACATTTGACTTCTGATGGCCAACACACAGAGGGACATCAAATAGAGGAGGTAAAACAAACAAAAAAAATTTAAGCAGCAATGCCAGAATCAAAACAAAAAGAGTGAGGACAGGATTCATTCAGCCACGTACATATTAGGTCCTGTGTTAATCTTAGAAAATCTCAAACGTCTATAATAGCAGGACGACGTTCTTGGAACGTTCCGAGCACGTCGTAAAGGACGTTCTTTGTACCATTTACTAGACCCTACAAAACAACGTCCTTGTATCTTCTGAGCGCGTTCAGAGGATGTCCTGAGGACGTCAGTTTGTTAGCTAGGCAGGAAGAGTTTCAGTTTCACACCAGAATTCCTGGGATTCAATTCCTCAGTGGAAACACAGCTAATTAGAGTTTTTGCAATTTCTATTTTGCTGTTGGAGCTTCTCGTAGAACCTTGACAAAAGCTTGCCCACACTCCACTCCAGTGTTGCTGCATCGTCTGCACACAAAAAGATGAATTCTTTTGTGCGAGTCCAGATTGGAAGAAAAAAACCCCAGCAAAAGCAGATTTGGTGATAAAAGAAAAGGTTGCTCCAATTAAAGGTTTGCAATGTGTATCGCTGTTTTGTTCTTTGTAATTACCTTGGCTTGACAAGGTTGTCTTTGTTATCCTACCAATTACCAGCAAGAAAACAAGAGTGCCGCATAACCCGCGAGCTCATTACGATTTCAATTCCTCCATGCTTTAATTTATTTCCACCCAAATCTGTGGACAAACAAACACACTGTTTTTTTTTCCCGCCAGCAGTCTACAGGACAGTATCTCCTCTCTGAACAACAACAAATCCAGGCTTGCGGTTTCCAGTCACAAATCTGCTAAATGAAAATGTCAAACTTTACAATGCTTTGATGATGGATTATGAGGAAATAATCACTAAAGAATGTAAAACACAACATCTTAGTGGATACAGAACCAAGGGTTCACAAGCGTCTTTCCTTCATCTTAATCAGCCCTATTAATATTTACCAATAGCCAAAGATATCTCCATAATATCTGCAATCTTAATCACTTATTGCATAAGGATATGATACATCAGAGCAAACCTGACTAGACTGTGATATATCCTTGTACATAAAAACTATCAGCCGCTGACTGTATTAAATATCGATTGTAATCTTTCACTCGCATGCTGATGAATGGCGTGCGTTCGATACGCTGTCTTAGGGCAAACAGAGTCATCCTGAGGAGTTTGAGTGCTGCCTGTCACGAGGGACGTCGTGCCCTTTACACTGTCTATTTACAAAAAAAGTGCATCATGTGCGGACAATGTCTGTGCAGACAAAGATAACAACTTCCAATGAATCATACTTTACAGCTTGTTTATGCAGAGGCGAATCCTGGCGGCATGCACTCCCTCGAACTCTTTATCCTCTCCAAAGACGTTGCATCGATTTATATGGATTCATTCATTCTGCTCGGCCGGAGGAAAAAATCATTCATAATCATGCCTATTTATGACTATTTAGATTGTATATTAGTTTTTAAGCAGGGTCAGGAAGGTGAGGCCTCTTCGGTCTGTGAGGAATGGAGCTCTTATTGAGCTGGGATTATAGGAAACAGAGTTCAATCTCACATCAAGCACTGAGCCTCTGAGCTCATTTAACCGAGTCATCTAACTCTGAGTCGTCCAACTCATTTACCTGACTTAACTGAGCTTGATTAATTAAGATGTGTTTTGGTGTATTGGTGTACAAGCACCAGCACCCTTTTACCCTAATGATCCTGAATAGAATGGCAATGAATGGAATAAATCAACGTCCTCCTCAGTTCTCGTCACTGAGTTACATTATTTGGTAGAAAAACTTCTAGAATATGTTTTAAAGTAGAGTTGTTAAGAGAATCGGTCTTTGTCTTCAATATTAATCAAAACAATGTAACAATACCATTTTCACTGATTTTCTCAATGAATTTTATTGACTATGCCACAACTGGAAATAACATTGTTTTGTGATGTCATCAGTTATACTGGCATAGCTTAAAGTTGCATAACGTTAATGGTATAACTGCTGCAGATTTCCACATGTCAGTATACCATTATACTGGTGTTTTCACAAAGGGTGAGTTAAGGATTCCAGTAAGAACAAATCAGATGGGCTCCTAAGTGGCGTAACTGTCTAAGGCAGTGGTTCTCAACCTGTAGCCAGTGACACATGGAAGTGTGGCCCGCAATGTGCAAGAATAAGTTGTTTTGCCAATGAAACACATTCAAACAGAAAAAAATGTTGAAGCATCAGCCAGCCATAAAGGTAGGAATTTCTCGGCAATGTGCAACCCAGTTGATTAAAAGGTTGAGAAACACCAGTCTAAGGTTTTGCTTTGTTGTTAGGAGATCACGAGTTTGTAATATTTGGCCCTGCTCTCTGGGTGGGAAGGATGGCTTTTCTCTTCCCCTTGATGATCAGATTGATGCTCGTCAATCACGGGCGTCTGTTAGCTCATGTATACAGAAAAGGGCTATTAGTGCTCTCTTCCAAACATGTTCAGCTGCAGCAGTTCGAAAAGATGCTGTGGCTGGTTTCACATGTGTCGGAAGAAGCATGTGTTAGCCCTCATCCTCCCATGCTGATAGCTGTTGTGCGACAGCGGAGAACTAGCTTTAGTTCTCTAGTGAGAATTAACTACGACTAAATCGGGAGAAAAATGGGTAAAAAAATCTAGAAATTCAGCTAACTCGAATTCACCCTCCTTCAATTCCAATTCAACATAATTGGGCACTAAATGTTTACATTTACTCATATTCATTTGACAGACACTTTTATCTAAGGCAACTCCCAATTGAGACAGGATACAATCCACGCTTACAGGGTTAAGGATCTTGTTCAGAGGCAGTCCTGGGATTTAAACTCACAGCTTTCCAGTCACTAGCTCAGAACTTTAATCACTGGACCACTGCTGCCCTCTTATATTAACAGTATATTTATATATTTGTAGTTTGTTATGTAAAATGTATGAAAACTGTATGACTCAATGTTTTCTGCAATGTCTTCTGAGTCCCACAGTATACAGTTTATGAATCACTTAGTCAGAGTCTTCAAATGGACACTGAGTGGACGGACAGTGTGAATCTACAGTTCATCTTCACTGTGCCACTGACCCAAAAAGTCAATTTCCTCCAAGTGCATTGACAGTACGGTTATTACCATCCCAAATATAAAAAACAAAATGCTTTTTAAACACAGGTCACACTCAACTGAGCCGGACCTTTAGGAAATTCGCACAGTGCTGTTTTATGAGATGTCATTTGTCTGAAGAAGAGCCCAATAAACCCCAGCAGAGCTGCCAAAACACACACATAAGTACTCCAAAAATGGAGAAAACAAGCCGCGCAAAAAAAAACATGCTTTCAACCGCGATCAAGAATGCGCTTTAAACAGCCAGAAAAGATCATTTACAGTTCCACGGCATCAGAAAAAAAACTCTGACTCCCACCCTCTTTGTTTTCTGACCTGCCACCCCTAGAACAAAGCATGGGGGGAATTTATAGCATCCTCCAAAGCCATGGATGCGCCATCGCCCTTCGGCTACAAGCAACACCTCGTGTAATTATTTGTGGGATCACCAATTAAGAGTGGAGACTAACCGAAGCGTTGGCTGTAGTCTTGCTTACCCCCCTGCCCCCCCCCCAAACGCTGTTGTCATTTGCCGCCGTCTACGCCCTGGCACGTTGCTATTTATTCCAGAATTCTGTGGTCCCCCTTAATTAACATGTTGGGTTTTGTTCTCACAGAGGGAAGGAAGAGCGGTGGCAGCTTCTCCACCCTTCTTCGACCCTTTTGGCGCTCAACTCTGACAGCTCTGCAGACCTGGCAGACGGGCAAGGGAAGTGATGAGAAGAAGGATAGCGAAAAAAGTGGGAGGAGAAGAATAGAAGTGAAAGCACTGAAGAATATGGAGGCTGACTGTTAGGTGTCTCCTTGTGTTTCGCGCCGAGCCGAGTGAGTCACTTGAGTTTACCTGGCGCAAAGTGACAGTTTATTACAAGCGTATATATATATGCCGGAATTTCCCTCACTGTCCGTCTCGCGCAGGGTCACATGACAAAGGAGGCCAATTTAGATGATCAGGATAGGACTGACAGAGGAATATTTATATCTAGAGAGTGGGTGGATGGTGGACGGATGCCGTGAAGCGTCAGACGACGCTGACCCAAGAACAGCTCGCGGCTCAGCCAATTGGGCTCCGATTCGACTCGCTCTGCCTGCCCACGGCTATATCCTGAGACCGTTCGCGTTCCCTCACAAACTGCCTTTATTGCCGTGCAAAGAAAGACGTCAACAGGAAGCAAGAATGCGGATGAGGACATACATGCAGTGGGCAGCTGGCAGGCGGCTAATTGGGGTGGCGTGCCCGCTGCCTCGTCCTCCCGTCATGAGGGGAATAAATGAAAGAAAGATACACGGTGCCTAGAGGCCCTCTCTCTCTCTTTTTTTTTTCTCATTCCCTTGTTCCGTCAAGTGTCTCAATTAAGCATGACCTGCACAGCCTTCAGAAAAGCCGCGCTGATAGGAATCAATAACGAGGATCAATCGGGAGACACTCTCGCACTCTCTCGTCGCATCTCCTCTCCGGTCCCCCCGAGGCATTCGGCGCGCCTCTCGACTTCACACAAATGTCACAATCACCGTCGATGGACCTTAACGAATATTCAAAGTGGCCTAGGCTTTTTGCTCTTCAATCACTTTCTAATTAGAAGGTGCCATATCTGAGAGATGGGCCAAGGATTTGGAGAGAGAAGGAGCGAGAACGAAGGAGAGAAAGAGAGAGAAGGAAGGAGAAAGAGAGGGAGGGAGGCTAAGAATGCACTTCTCGCACGTCCCACTCCTCACTCCCCGTCGCGATGCTACTGATCTGTGGCGTTCACGAGCAGGGCACTCTATTATTAACCACTCAGACCCACTCGCAGCTTTGAAAGCAAGCAAAAGGCCAGATGAGCAGGCAGGCGTTAGTGCCAAGCCTCCGCTTGCTAAACATACTGCAGGAAATGCAGTACCCCTTTTTCCTTTAATTTCTAATTTATATGTAGAAATAAAGATGTAAGTTGCGTGTTTTATTGCTAATGAATGGTGGCACCATCTGTTCTGTAATGTCTGTTTATTTATATGTGTAGATTAAAAAAAAATCCAAGAAGTGACTGCAGTGTGCTTCGGTACACAAAGTTTCCAACAAAACAGAATGTCTTAGATGGAATATAAGTATATATAGTCCTATACATGATCCATACTATGTATATATCATCTCTGTCCCATGAAAAGCATGTCTCTCCAAAATTCAAATTTTTCAGGAACACAAAAAAAACCCACTTTTTCATATCATTAATCATACACAATAAATCCGAAATTCACGGTGTGATTTGTCAGCTTTTCATTGGTCATTT
>JAOUQW010000023.1:20705197-20723919 GCA_028565825.1 Olivaichthys viedmensis | reverse complement strand
TTAGGACATCCGCAAGCTGTTCGGCACATCCCCTGAGCACCCGGCCAGGTATGCCATCAGGACCAGCAGCCTTCCGCAGGTTAACTCTGGACAGAGTTTTCCTGACATCCACTGTAGTCAGACAGAGTACCTGGTCGGTCGGAGGTGGGGTGGTCTTCCTCGCCGGCTCATTGTTCTGTGCTATAAACGTTATAAGGGCAGCCATTTTGGACAACCGGAATAACTTTTTTCCTTAACACAGTTTGGTATGGTTCCACCGCTAGACACCGCCTCCCAAAGTTTGAAGGCAGAGTTGTACCATAAAGCTGGAAGTTATGTGGATGATGAGATAGTTCCACTTTCAACTTAAATTTGTAAATACAAAATAGCTCTATTTAACAAAATCAATTATTTAAAAAAATGAGATGACAGATATGCCATTTGAAGCAGGTATATGATGGTTTGGACATGTATTTACAGAAAAGATTTTGGGAAAAACAGACTTTACTTGTTAGCTACATTAGCCTCATAGCTCCAGTGAAAAACTAAAGAAGCAAACGTCCGACACCAAACACGTCTGTTCGACTACATTTGGGGTACGGGGACAATTGTGTTCAATTGTTTGATTTTTCACCCAAGTATTCCTTAAGGGATTAACACTAGTCCTAAGAATTCTGTTTCCTGGTAATGATCACATGAACAGATGTAACAGAATTCAAAATGACCTCACTGGCTTAAATAAAAATTATTTACTTTTTTTTTTTTTTTTTAAAGAGTCTTTTTACTTGGTTGGTTGTGGTTTATTGCTTTTGTGATCATTGCCCAGCAGATGTTCACTGGTTGCAACTTCATTAGTTGTGTGTTTCGGTTTGTTGTTCACCAAACGCCCGCTATACTGGCTTAATAAACTCTTATATACTCTTTGGTGAAGGTGAGCCACAAAAACAAGCACAACAAATCATTTGGGTCACCTGCTTAGGAATCCAAGTCATAATGTCTGGTAATAGTTGTATCAACTAACCAGTTCTATTCACTTTCACAAAGTTTTTTTAAACTTCTTTCTTTACCTTACTATTAATATTTGTCCTCATTCTAATGTACACAAGCAAATATTTTACACTAACAGTGCCGCCACAATATAGAAGTGGCGTTTCTAATACAAGTCAATGTTTTCTTCTAATGATTCAAATATTAGTAGAGACATGATGATACTTAAAACCAACAGACTTCACATACATTCAAACATCGCTGCAGAACTCAAAGGCTGGGTTCATCAAGAGTATGACTTAGTTACTGATGCGTCAGTCATATGTATCCTCTACAGTAAACAACAAGATTGGGGTTAATCTAAAAATATATACTAAATGTATGATAAAATACCCACCGTGTTAATGGCCATTCGAGCCTCAAAATTATCCACACAACTCAACACCAAGTCCACAGGCTTTCCCTCTTCAAGTCCACCATTACTGAAACACAGACATAATCACAAATAATGAGCGAATGTGAATAATATCACAATGAGAAATAATTACCTTTTAACCCATATGCCCTTGTGGGCAGTGGATTAAGATGAACTCGCCTGATGCGGTCCATGAAATGAGTGAAGTTGTCCATGGTGGTGATGTTGTAATTGTGCGTCTCAAATACAACATCTGGATTAATGTTCCTGCAGGTGAAATAAAAGCAGCGAGGATGAGTCATGTAATGTGAACTTTACAAAAAGAAATTAAATCTAATCTTCAACTGGTTTCAGTTATGTTTGATTAAAGTACTTTATATGAATAATGTATTCAGCTCTCATTTCTTTCACCAGGTATGTCATGTCATAATTTCGACGACAAATGATACATTATTATAAAGAAAAGGCTGCAAAAATTTGAACGGAGAGCCTTAAATGGGTCTTGTGTGTGTCCTTCACCTCAGTGTGTGCTCTGCTGCCTCCACTTTGCTGAGCCCTGCTTGATGCGGCTGGAAGAAGAGGCGGTTCATGTTGGCCAGCTCCACTTTGTCATAGTCGAACAGCAACAACTGCAGAAGGAAAAAATTTATCACAGACAGTGGTGCAGAGAAAAAACAGGCATGTATGCACCTTATATGTACGTCAGTGTTATTGTCTATACACTTCGTAAGTCTGATCCATCTCTGTATGTTCATTTGTGACACGCAAGTTGTATGTTAGATGTTCACGGCACTAATCACACCAAGAGGAATTCCGATACATGTCTGTGCATCTCTGATCACGTAGTGTACTGGGCAAATAAAATGTTTTCTGATTATGTTCTGTTTCTACTATATACACTCAGTTGTCAGTTCATTAGGTACCCGTCTTGTATCTACACTCATTGGCCATTTTATCATGTAAACCATTTAACGGAAAGGGACCACCGTTGACCAGATATTATTTGGGTGATGGACCATTCTCAGTGTAGTGACACTGTGTGTGGCACTGTAACTGGTCTGGGGTTCTTAAACACCCCTGTGTTACTGCTGGGTTGAGCAATATCCAGGCAACAACATTCCGGTGGTCAAAAACTGACACTGATAAATGGCAAGAGGACGATTAACACACTGTGCATGGACAAATGAGCTCTAGTCTCTAACTGTACACCTACAAGGTGCACCAACAAGGTAGATGTGTCTAATAAAGTGGTCAGTAAGTGCACACACTGTTTAAAAAACCCCAGCAACGCTGTACAGTGTCACTGCTGTACTGAGAATGGTCCACCACCCAAATAATATCTGGTCAGCGGTGGTCCTATGGTGGTCGCTTTCCATTGATAGACGGGGATGAGGGGGGCTGCATCTGTGCTGGGGAACTGATGCGCTACAGCCAATAGTTCTACACCTAAATGGTAGCTGCACCTGATAAAATGGCCAATGAGTGTAGCTACAAGGCTGGTGTACCTAATTAACTGGCAACTGATGACAAATGATATAAACTACTACTTCTATATAAACGCCTCTAGGGTATGAAATACTGGCTTCTACACCCTATGTAGTGCGCTATATGTACAATAATATAATGAGAAAATGGTAGTAGAGTTGCATTACCTTACCAATGCCACATCTGCTGAGCATCTCTGCAGTGACGCTGCCGACTCCTCCCACTCCCACCACGGCCACGGCAAACGAGCGGATTTTCTACACAGACACACACACCGTGAGATCGACACACACACACCGTGAGATCGACACACACACACACACCGTGAGATCGACACACACACACACACACACACACACCGTGAGACCGACACACACACACACACACACACCATGAGACCGTGAGATCGACACACACACACACACCGTGAGACCGTGAGATCGACACACACACACACACCGTGAGATCCACACACACACACACACACCGTGAGACCGTGAGATCGACACACACACACACACACCGTGAGACCGTGAGATCCAAACACACACACACACACCGTGAGATCGACACACACACACACACACCGTGAGATCCACACACACTTATGATAGCTGACGCACACTTACCTCACTCCTAACCTTAGTGTCTATCCCCTGACCACACACACACACACACACACACACACACCACCATCATGAAGCGAGGCTGGGCTGTCACTGTGGAGGGTAATGCCTCATTAGGCTCAGCGAGGGCCAGGGCACGGCGTCCTGCCCTGTCTGTCTGCCCCTAATTGGATCATCTGTGTGTCAGCATGCTCAGGGAGGGTCGAGGATCCCCCAGAAGAAAGCACAGAAAATCCACAGGGGCCTTGGAGGGAACTGGAGGGAGGAGAAAGTTAAAGGAAACAGAGCCAGAATCGTTCTACCTCTGATTTTATGTGCATGTGCGTTAAAAAGAGAGAAGGACAGTGCGCTGGATACATGCAAGGTTTTTGCGCAGTTCTGGAAACGTGTGGTATTTAAAAGGCAATCATTTCCAGACCTGAAAAGGTTTGGGCATTCAGAAAAGGTTTTTGGAAAAACTGTAGATATTCTGACTCAAGACTCAAGACTCAAGACACTAAGGTACTACATTTGTTGTCTTTAGACATTCCCTTTTTTCTGCACTTACATAACCTCCCTAATGCATATCAAATTTATTTATTTATTTATTTATTTATTTATTTTTGTGATACAGTTAATGACCTTTAAAAATTAGAAAGAAAAAGAAACATAGAAAGTCTGTAAAGTTTAAAAATCAATCTGGAAAGAGTCTTGAAAAGGTCTAGAACTTTTGCACGAGAAAAGGGCAAGAACCCTGACGTGCCCTTGGCCTTTATGCTGTTGTGGCTATCTGGTTTGATGGATTTGGGCCAGATAGTGAATAATCGAATAACATGAAGAGCCTCAAAATACAATCACAGGCACATACAGAGAAGAGGCATACTTTTATTTAAGTGTGTATTGGGGAACCTGGTACTTAGCCAGTAGACAACACAAACTCAACTTCTTACTTATTTATTGCTAGTCTCAGACTCAGAGGCTCTGCCTACGGCTCACTTCTGCATATACACACTTACATATACCTGTTTCTGACGGGAAAACAAGCTTTTGAACACGGTGTCATAATGAGCAAGATGTAGTCACTGGATTGAAAAAAAAATTGTTAAAAGTTATTGGAGAGTTTTGTTTGAAACAGTTAGTGGTGAGTAAACGTGGTTGGCCAGTTGAAATGTCAGTCAAGGTGGTACTTGGCCCTACGTTTAATGACCAGACTCTCTAGTGAAAGATAAAAGGTTGGCTCACGAGACCAATTTATTACTGGCATAAGCCTTATTTGGACAGCATTAGTTTGACATGGGGAGCTGGGATAATTCCATCTTTTACAGGTGCTGCTCTATTGTTTTATTTCTGTCCGCATCGGTAATGTTTGTGTTTTTCTCCCTCTTCACCTCTGAGAAAATTCCAGCCCAAAATACAGACTGTTTTTCAACAAACTTAAGGATGGTCTGAGAATTTTAGTCCTGTCTGGATAGACATCTCTGCAATTTTACAGGCAGATGCCTTTTGTGTTAGACATTTTTTTGACGACTACTACATGTTGTAGTTAGTCATTTTTAAGTACGCACTCAGTTTTAACACTATTCAACACTTCTGGCAATCATGAAATGATGGAAGCTTTGGTAGGGTCTCTCAAAAAGATAGTTGCTTTGGGGCATATCACTTCGTCTCCAAACTGTATTGAAGGACGGGTGACAAATTAAAGGAAAAAAACAACATAAAGTGTGTTAGTAAGGTGTTTGGGCCACCACGAGCCGCCAGAACAGCTTCAAAGCACCTTGGCTTAGATTCTACAAGTCTCTGGAACTGTACTGGAGGAACTGATGGAGCACTGTTCTTCCAAAACATGTTCCCTCAATTGGTGTTTTGATGATGGTGAGCTGCTGTCTAACACGTCGCTCCACAATCTCCCATAGGTGTTCAATTGGGTTGAGATCTGAGGATAGCGCATATGATTTACATAATTTTTATACTCATCAAACCGTTCAGTGACCCCTCGTGCCCAGAACATTTATTCAGGTTCTTCCTTTAATTTGTCATCCATCTATATATATAGCCTAAAGACAGCTACCATTAAGCTACCATAAAATTTCAAAGCCTCACTTTGCTTAGTTTTATATAAATAAATTCCTGATCTGGCAATGTGATGCTGTCATGTGTGACGTAAATATCCAGGTGAAAGTTGCTGGAAACTCAAACATCCCACTGGAATTGATAGTGGATTTGAGAGTTTAATCACAGAGGATGGAGGCATGCAAATGTTTTATTACAGATGTCACTCTGAGAAACAAATATCATCCGAATAGGGATTATGTGTTTCAGGCAACTGCGATTACTGACTATAAGCAGTGACTAGTAGAGAGAGAGAAAGAGTGTGTGAATATCGGGGAAAGAGAAAGAAAAAAAAAGACAAATGTCCTATGCACTCATTGTAACCAAATAGGTCAAAATGGAAGAAAAGATGGGAGACAAATGAATTATGAACTTTGGGCATCTAGAGTGAGCACAGAAAAGGAAGTGGAACATGGAGAGGAAAGAGAAAGAGAGATGGAAAGATATAAAAAAAGGAAAAGCTTCTCAGAAACAGTCACTGTAGGGCTTAGAGGGTGATGCTGGCAGAAGCAGAAACAGTAAAGATGTGCAACATCATTGCCCAGTTTACTGAGAATCAACATCTATTTCTCCTTCTCCACTTCTCTTTCTTATTGTTCCGCATCTCGTTCGCTGAATGTCTCCCACTTCTAAAGGGCATGTTGGAGGTGGATGAAGTCCCATCTCGTTTCGTTTTCCTGGATTTCACCGTGATTATTGATGTAACACCTTTAATAGGCTGTACCAGCCCACAGACCCCCCATTGCTTCGTGCCCCTTTAACATGTTTTGACACACACACTTACGTATTGCCTTACTCCAAAAATATAAGGATTTGTAAGGATTCTTGGATAATTAAAAATAAATCAGTGCAAAAATGCCTTGTGAAATTTATTCAGGTAATCACTTAAAAGTAATGAAAACAGACAAAAAATTACCAAAACAAGTGAAATCAAAATTACAGCAAATTAATTTAAAAGTCCTTCAGTCTGTCTGTAAAGCATTTATGAGGCCTCCTCTTTCCCTATTTAAGCAAATGATCCTTAGCGAGTTTCTGGATCCTCTCCTTCCCTCCTTTTTCACTCTTTTTTATACCTAAACCATATTTTATACCTAAACATGACCCTGGCTCTAAATGACCACCCAATCAACCATTATTTTACCTTGGACCATATTAATTTGAATTTACTGTGATGCTGTCTGACAAAATAACCCAAGATGTCATGGTCTTAATCATTTTCTTTTAACGTAGATAGAGATACGTGATAGAAATGCTCCTGATAAAACTGGTTATATAGACCAAAAAAGGATATTTCTAAAAAATAAAAAAAAATCCCCCAGTCTGAACCAACAAATGTCTCCATTCCCACCGCGAAGGTATGTACAATATCTAGGATAAGACGCCTTTGTATTTCTCTGCACTGGCATTTATTGTTTATACACATACTTAAGTTTTGAATTTGTCCATTTTAGTTACTAACTAGGGTGTCTGCCAAATGCCTAAATGGAAAATGTAAAGTAAAAATAAAAAAATACAGATTCGATATTAATCATAGCCATTAAGCCCAGGTACCACACCATAATAAACCAGTTTCTGTAAATAAATAAATAAATATGTTGATAGTTCAGAGCGGCTTCGCGTTTGTGTTCGCACTCCCGTGCACACACATCGTGACAGATTTTTTTTCCTTTACTCGTATCATATTCAGATCGAATCCTTACTTCATCTAAGGAAATGTTTATACATAATGTTATGTTCTAGGAAATAAAATTAACAACAATATATGATTCAATATGGAAAGATTTAAAAACGCCTGTTAAACTTTTACCTGAAAAATGAAAAATACAACAAATTTTCTATGTGTAGTTAATGGAGTTGGGATAAAATAATTCAAATATATGTATGGTATTTATATAAACAATTGTCAATTCCCCTTTACATATTGTGGAAGTATAAAAGTATTTTTAAAAATCTGAAAATTGACAATACAAAACATCATTTTTGCCCATGGTACCTGACTTTAATTACTCAGAAATGGCAATCACATCATCAGTTACACATATATAACAAACGAGAGAAATTTAGAAGCAAAATTTCACAAATTCCTCATTTCCGGCTCGGCACTGAAAGTGTATCTGCTCCGTTTCTGGTGTTCATTATGATCGCTATGATTTCTGAGGGGCATCTCTAACGTTTCACCACAACACCGTGTCACTTCAGCTGACATCGCTGGACATGTGTCCACGGGGACGGAGTGTCAACACACCAGTCAGCACTCCTTGAGGACAGCAAACAAAGCAGAACAAATCCGAGATGCACCGAGCCATCGTCTAAACCCCACTTTATTCATTACTGTGGGCAGAAGATGGAGAACGAGATCAAAGCATCTACACTGAAAGACAGCTTTTTCAGTGATCAAGCTGATAATAACTCTAAACGTGTGTATGAGGGTACATTGAGATCTATTTTCAAGCTTGCTTCTCTCCTCTCTTGTCATCCACCAGTCAACAAATTGTCAGGGAAAAAATGTCTACCTTGTCAGGTATCAATGGCTATCTGTCTCGCTATCCTCTGCCTCTGCCTGCACTGTTTCGTCCGCCTCCGCTGCTCTGCCCTCCTGTTTTACACGTGATTACAGAAAGCTTGCTGCAAATCCCCGGCATCGAGAAAGGTGACAGGGACTGAGCGATTCTAAAGCCCTGTGGCATTTTGGGAACGTGGGTTGGATGACAGGTTGAGGGGTTGGGAGTGATGCGGGATTAAAGGAGAATACCTGCATGACCTGACCCGAGGAAAGACTGAAGTGATCTCTGTGATCCTCTTGCTCACTCCAGAGCAACATGGCTGCCAAGTAACGCTTTTTCTTATGTTTTTCCCCAAAACTAGTCATGGATCAGAGGACCTGTCTTGTAGCCTAAAGTTTCAAAAGTGAGTCGGCACTCCAATACACATTGTCATTCATTGACAATTCCCAATAGCACATAAGTTTATCTTTTTCCTGACATATGGCTCTGGAAACAACTTTATGCAATATCTGGTATTCTTAAAGGTTGTTGACCCGACAACATGTGTCCCCTCCTGATGTAATTCAAGACTCACTAGATTTCCCAAATAGCAGATGATTCCAGGCCAACTTGGGTTGAATTTAGGCACATAAGGGTCAGTTATGGCAAGTGCAGTGTGGGCCAAATGTGGCCCAAATGTAATCAGCACATTGAAGGTTATCATGATATTTGGAATCTGGGCTGAAATGGCCCAAAAGCAACTAATCATCTCTAATGCTTGGATGAGTTTATCAACGTGATTCCATGGCAGTATGTGGGTTAGATGAAAGTGTTAAGTGTGGGCCATCACTGAGCCATCACTCATTTGCTGTCTGGATTTTTAATTCTGAGAGACAGGCCATGCTGCTGTATTCCATTCCTAATTGTTAGAATCGAGACCTGATTTTGCAGTACCGTTGGTAAATTTAAGTGGATAGGGAACAAAGCGCAACAACAGGTTACCACAGACTCAGATATTTATTACTATGCACATAGGGAAGAACTCTGAAAAGATGCTTCTTTAGAGGCTCAATGCCAAGTTACACAAAGAAAGCATGTGTAGCTGAGTTTACTACAGAATAGCAAATAGTTGGAATGGTTTAATTCCCACTTGAGGTGTATTTTTTAAAATCTTTTTTATGGTATTTATGGTATGAATATGGTATTATCATACTGTATGTATGTATATGATTGTCAGGATTTCAGTCCAGGTCTTCAAGAGAAGAACAACCGGCACAATTTTCCAGCCCACATTTTAATCCTGTTTCAGATCTTAACACACCTGAACCAGGTAAGCATAATGTGCAATCTGCAGACAGCAAACATCATTTATCGATTTTTAATTGCCTGTATTTAGACTGTGCTTTGTTTGGCTTTCTGTGCAAAATGTCTGTGCTGTGTCATTTGGTGCATTACAATGGCTTTTTCCTTGATGTATTTTGCTTTATATCTGTCACGTGCACGCCAGGAGCTGCTGCAAAGGGGCGAATACCTCGTCGCTGTCGGAGCATGGCTTTCCCCCGCAACGGATGAAGCCACCCGGGATGAGTGGCTTCGTGAATGCGAGTGGCAGCAACTGGAGGTCGAGTCCCTCACCGCCACGGCCCTGGGGTGGCTCTTCACGTGGCTGTTGGACCCGTCTCCTGCCGCGCGCCAAAAAACTCCCCTCTGGACGTGGTATGGGGAATGCTGTTGGCCGCAGCAGTCGTCCCGGCACTGCCAGCCCGGATCACGAGCCTCTCCGGAGCGGAGGAGGGAATCCCTCTGGAAATTTTGTGGGGGGGCTGATGACGGCCACTGAGGCCATCCCTGATGCCGCAAGAAGCGTGTCCAAGTTCCCTGACGCCGCAGGAGGTGTGTCTGGATTCCCTGACACCACAGGAGGCTTGGCCGAATTCCTTGACGCCGCAGAGGATGTCATCGCTCCGGCCCCCGGGCTTCGGGGATGGCGATGTCCCTCCGCCTCCTGATCCTGGGGAAGACGTTATTGCTTCGCCCCCAGTCTTCGGGGAAGGCAACGTTCCTCCGCCTTCTGATCCTGGGGAGGACATCATCGCTCCACCCCCAGGCTTCCGGGACGGCGACATCTCTCCGCCTCCCAATCCTGGCGAGCACGTCATCATTCCGCCCTCGGGCTTCGGGGTCATTGCCCCGCACCCTGGCTGCACGAAGGAGGGAGGGAGGCACATCCCTCTGTGTTGCCACCCGGACATGAATGTTGGCCCCACTCCCTTTACGGGTGTCTGTGTGCTGTGTGCATGGCGGGAGCCATGCATTGGGGCGGGCTCTGTCACGTGCACGCCTCCTCGGTTGCCACGGCGACGCTCACTGCGTGTGATCTCAGTCCTCTGTGTTGTGTTAGTCTAGTCTGCCCTGTCTGAGTATGTTAATTATTACCAGCTTTTTCTTGTTTGTGTTCCTTTTAAGTATCTCTGTGTTTCCGTCTCTGTTGTGTTTCATGTCGCGTGTGCATGTATGTATGTGAATGTTTAGAGTAAATAAATGTCTGTTCATTGAAACGGCTTTGCACCTGTGTCCTGCCTCTCCGCTACACACCTTGACAATATCTGTTTTTAAATTAAAAAAATGGAGTATACGGTGCCCTCCAGAATTATTGCCACATTTCATGAAAATAACCAACAATGAACATATAAAAAGATTAACATATGCAGTGAGTGATATTATGAGCTTAAATGTATGGGGATGTTTTATAGTTTTATTTTAACACAATATTTTTCCAAAAATCGGCACCCTTACTATTAATATTTGGTGAATCCTTCCCCGGAGGGAACAGCACAGAGTCCCTTCATGTAATGTCTAAAAAGGTTGGAGACGCTTGTAGGGGATCTTGGACCACTCCTTCATGTAGAACATTTGAAGCTCCCTTAGAAAGAAAGAAATACAGCCTTTATTGACACATATACAAGCACAGTACAGTGAAATTATTTTATTTGCATATCTTAGCAACCTGGGGTCAAGCACAAGGTCATCCATGAGATAGAAGATTAAAGGGCCTCTCTCAAAGGCCCAACAGTGGCAGCTAGCCGGTGCCAAGGCTTGAACTCATGACCTTCTGATCAGTACCCCAGGGACCTAACCACTGAGCCACCACTGCCCCCTCCCCAAATATTCTTGGGTTTGTGCATGTGGACTGCACTCTTTAATTTTGACCACACGTTCAAATCCAAAGACTAAGATGCCTATAGCAAAACACTGATTTTATGTTCTGTGTTGTTTGGATATTTGTTTCGGGTCATTGTCTTGTTGAAAGATTCATCTACAACCAAGTCTTAACCTTCTGGCAGAGGTAACATAATACCTGGGGTAAAATATCCTGGTACTTAGCTAAATTCATGCCATTGATGCCATCCTTTTTCATAAGAGCCCCTGGACTTCCAGATGCAAAACAGCCCCAAAACATCACTGACCCATCGCCATATTTTACAGTGTGTATGGAGGCTTTTCCTTGTATGCAGTGCCTTTTTTTTCTCCAAACATGCCGATGGTGTGCAGAGCCAAAAAGTTTGATTTTGGTCTCCTCTGACCACAAAACACAATCCCAATTGTAGTTTCAACAACGCTTGGTGAAGTTCAGGTGCTTCATTTTGATAGTTACTCTCAGCTAATGAGCTTAGCCTCATTAGTGCCCCCCTTCCAAACAGCTTGTTGTTATGGAGTTGCTGTCTAATAGTTGGTTTTGAAACATGACGACCCCAAGAAACAACTAAACTAAAAGTAATATAATTTTTTTGAGGATGACTATTTGTTTGCATTTATTTTAAATGTTACTTTGGAGTGTCAATAATTGTGCCACATATGTTTTTGACAGAGAATACGATCATTAAAAAAGAAAAAATCCTATCAGAATGATTTTTGCTATAGCAAAGGTAAATAGTTTTTCCTATTGTTTGAGTTTGAATTATTATGTGTCATTTGTATTTAATACAATCATGTTTGTTCATTTTTACAAAAGGTGCCAATAATTCTGGAGGGCACTGTAGATGGTTGTCATGTACATAGCTGACACAGGTCTTTTCTGAATTTTTAAATATTATTTTCCTTAATAATGGTTGAAGTCACCCAAAACTTGTTTTTGGAGGCCATATTTTTTTCTATATTAATTAATTAATTGCTTGACGTGGCGGCATTAAACAACAGAAACAGACACTGAAGCGCCTACACTATGCAAATCGGAAACGTCCCCATCCCTACACATGCCCGCTTAATTCTCTTGCTAAACCGGTGTTGCATGGCCTTCAATTTGCATGCTGGAACACGATTGGCTCTTATATTTTATGATGCAATAACCCTTGCCTGTCATGTATTCAATAATAACTCAGATTTTTCCATTTTCAGCTCCTCCTATTTCTTAAAACATTATGGTGAAACAGCTGTAGTGACCATAAGACCAATCTCTGCCCTTAAATTAATTCCCCTCAAAGAATTGAATTATAGAAAACACATTTTATTTATGCAGTTTAAAAGGCTTTTAAAACCTCTCTCTCTGTGTCTGACTCTCTCTCACTTTCTTCACTCTTTTAATTACAACCCGCTTCACTCGCCGCTGCTCAATCAAATAACGCCGAGGCCGAGAGCTGCAATACTGACAGAGCAATGTAGTTTTACTGCAGTCTCTGAGGAGTACTGACCCTGAACACCTCTCTCCATATCTCTCATTCTTTCTCTCTCTATGTGTTCCAGTCTCCTTCCTAATTTCTCTTCATCCTAATACTTCCTCTCCTCCCAGGTCCCTGAAGTCTGCCTCTCTTCAATTTCTATTTTCTTCCGTCTGACATCTATCTCGCACACTCTTACTTTCTCTTAATTCGCTGCTATAATTTCCGTCCCCCTCCCCCCCGATCCCCCAGTGTTTGCCGGGGGACGCTTATCATTGACGCACACAACATCTTTTCTGCATGCCATCGATCGGTTTATTGAAACAAGCCTCATTTGCAGTCTCCTTCCTGTTCAGCCCTTCCTTTTCTTCTTTTCTTTTTCTTTTTATTTGTTTACTCTGACAGGAGAGGCATGGCCTCCGCAGTTTGCCGATGTCCTATGATGCTTTGCTTCGGCTGCTCTTGGCATTTTGAGGCTAATAGGAAGATGTTGGTATGGATTATTCTGATCGACATTTTAGATCGTTTTAAGAGCACTGTTTGAGCTTCACACCATGTTTTTATTGTTCTGGATCAATGTACAATGAGTATATCAACTGACCAGTCAGCGGCGTTATTTGGACATGACTTCTGGATCGAAGGGAAATAATAAATTGTAAGGCTATTTCTCAGTGTTTTAGCTAAATGATCTTAATACATTGTTGTATCAATAATTCATGCAACTGGAACAACATGATCATTGTCAAAAATGATATCGCACAAACACCCTCTGCTTCTCCACCAAGCCTGATATTGATTAATTTAGTGCAGGACTCCTAATCAGTTTTGGATACAATTGATCCAGTTTCAGCAAAGCATTTTAAAGTGCCATATAGTGGAACTGAAATCCCAGATTTTACATTTACATTTACATTTACATTTACAGCATTTAGCAGACGCCCTTATCCAGATCAAGATTTTCAAAGTGGTCTCAGACTTTTGGACCCCACTGTACATCAATAGATATGCAGAAAACGTTATCTGTATTGAGGTTGATAGTCATGAAAAGTCCTGGCCATGATAATTTGCCATGTTAATTTGACATCTCTGCAAATTTGTCTCAATTTAGCAATTTGGGTTCCACCCACATTCATTCGCTGCCCGCCTATAAAATAGCACTTTGATACCACAGTAGTACACAGCAGATCCTAATAATAATGGGAAAGCGCTTAACTCAACCCTGAATATGGCCCTTTGATTCAAGATTCTCATGCTCGTAGCTATGTCCATTTAGCTGCCTGTAAAGATAGAATGTGTAAAGGTGTCTCATTTATGTTTTAAAATGGCTTTGGATAGCTGCTGCATAGTTATGAATGAGAGTTGATGTTGTCCAACTTTGCCAGACCGTGGGTTTCAATGAAATAACGCCACTGTGACTAATTACTAAATATTTCCAGTGTGGCACAAAGACAGTGTAAAAACTGTCAAATCCACTTCTCCTATCTGTCCCTGTTCCCAAAGTCGAGGAAATGAAAAGACCAACAACAACAAAAAAAGACGGAAAGAGGTTTAAAACCAAAAATGAAACTTTCTTCGCTTGCAGCTTTAAGTGTCACTGAATCAAAAATACCCCTTCCGCATGGAACGATTGCTCAAATCCATGAACCAGCATACACTGGGTAACATGTTAAATCTGGGGCCAAGTAGAGCGAGCAGCCCATCCACACACACACACATACACACACACACACACACAAAGCTTTCTCCAGTGAAGAAAAGAGATTTTGTTCCTCTGTCTTTGATTCCTGAGACGAGGTGCTATACGGCAGGACTCGAGGGAGTGACCGGACCTGACTTCTCCATTTCTATTTTCTCCTTTAGTCCTGCAAAATGCCATATCAAAGAGAGAGAGCGAGAGAGAGAGAGAGAGAGAGAGAGAGAGGGAGGGAGAGAGGGAGGGGAAAAAGACATGTCCTGCTTTTGTCCCTCAAGATCAATTGTACAAACTTCTCCATGGGCACTTGCTATCCGCCTCGACAGGCTCTGACCCCAGTAATCAATGCTCCTGTGTGTGTGTGTGTGTGTGTGTGTGTGTGTGTGTGTGTGTGTGGGTGGGTGTGTGTGTGTGTGTGCGTGTGTACACAATCATGGAGATGGGAGGTAGCACATGACATGAGGAGGAAGAGCACGAGCAAAGGGTGAGAGGGAGGAGGTGCAGAAGTGGCTAGAACAGATAAGAAATTCAGCACATCAGATAGGCCTAAATGTCAGCCGCCTGAAGAGTGTCTCTCTCCGTGTTGTCAAATGTAAAGCGAGATCTCTCCTCTGCCTCTCTTGCCTTCTCTTGTCCAGCAGAAGAGAGTGTTTTTTTTATCTCCCAGTCTTCCATACTATCAAATAAAAACACTTTTATTGTCATTATACGTGTACACAAGTGTACTGTACAATGAATGTTTTTTCTTTGCATTTTCCCAGAACGCAGGGTACAACGTGCTCCTGAAGCAGCTGAGGGTTAAGGGTCTTGCTCAAGAGCCCTATATATCAACACAGTACTGAAACAGCGCTGGTTAAAGTAGTAAATGACTTAAATAACTGGCCGTCGATCACAGTTGCATCTCTTTGCTTGTATTACTCGAGCTCCGTGCAACTTTTGATACCATCGATCACAATATTCTTCGAGATAGAATATTGTTGTTGGGGTTAAGGGAACTAGAAAATGTTGTTGGGGTTAAGGGAACAGCTTTTTCCTGGTTTAGATCCTATCTGACTGACCGCTCTCAGTTTGTAAATGTTAATGTTGACTTTTTTCAAAAGTAAAGTTTGGTGTTCCACAAGGCTCTGTATTAGGGGCCCTGCTTTTTTCCTTATATTTGCTGCCACTGGGTACAATTATTCATAAACACGGTATTGGTTTTCACTGCTATGCTGTTGACACGCAGCTGTATGTTTCAGCCATAACAGAAGATTTTAATAAAGTTGAGTAATGTGTAAAGGACATTAGACACTGCATGCTAAGTAACTTCCTCCCACTCGATTCTGACAAGACGGAAATGCTTTTTATTTTTACTATATAATATTTAGATTTTTATTTTGATTATATAGTAACCCCTGATGGCCTTTCACTTTCCTCATGTGCAGTAGTGAAAGACCTTGGTGTGATTATTGATGCCAGTGTCTTGTTTGAAGCTCATGTAGATATTACTAGGACAGCCTTCTTCTGGCTCAGAAACTGTAACATAGGAGACTCAGGAGAGGGTGAGGATCCACATGCAAGAGGTTTTTATTTAAAGACACAATCCAGAACTCAGAAACATTAGACAGGCATGGGTCAAAACACAATCAGATGGAGAATACATGGCCAAAGGGTAATCCAAAGAACAATTCAGATAGCAAAGCAAGGGGGCAAACACAGCAAGGCTACTTAGCAGTAGAACACACTCAGACCTTACGCAATGTGCTATTGGCAAGACTTTGGATGCACAAAGGGTAACACAGACTTTAAATCGACAGACTAATTAAGGGGAAGACAAGGAACAGGTCCAAACAGGACCTAACTAACAGGACCAAACAGAACTGAGAGTACACAGGGTATGGAAAATGACAGGGACTAAAACTGAGCCGGGTGAGACAGTGTGACTAAAACATTGCTAAGCTAAGAAATATAATGGTGTTACATGATACAGTAAAAGTTACTTTTATTACCTCTAGGTTGGACTACTGTAATGCCTTGCTGTCTGGATGTTCCAGTAGGTGACTAAACGCAGATAGGAGTTTTACTTACACAAAAGTGTACTGAGGGCAGAAATGAAATCGATTGGTTCAGCGAGACATCCAATCAAAATGGAGTGATGATAATGAGGAGGCGGGATCTAAGCCATTTGGAAAAAAGAGGGAAGCATAGCAGCAGTTGGACGTTCATGAGTGAAAAACTTGATCAGAAGGTAAGTTTATTTTTATTTTTAAACATTTTATTCGATGTGTCTGAAACGTTAACTTTCTCTGAGCTAACGAATGGCGAGCAGTCGTGAATTGATCAAGGGAGCAAATTTTAGGTTAGCTAGCTTACCGTTTACTTCGCTAACTTCAAATAATTAGCAAAACATTTAAAATGTGTCAAATCTAAATATAATCACGAGATAACTAAAAATTCAAACTGAGCCACTGAAATTAACATGAATATTATTGAGATGAAGTATTTTAGAGCTAATTTCCAAGATAATCAAATGGAGACTCATTAAGCTAATGAACATTAACATTGTACATTTTCCTGACGACCTTTGGTTTAAATTAATGGTACACTTCACTGAAACATAAGCACATATTGAAGCCATATCTTGCTAATCCTCACTCTTCTGAATCATCAGTCTGCTGAATATTGATAAGGTTTATAAAGTATCCTGAAGGTTAGTGTGCTCTCAGGGCAGGAATAGTGTATATGTGTATATTGTGTTTCTTTAAGGTTAGTGTACTGTATTCAGAGAACAGTGTATTATATGTGCACTTTTAGATTATATAACATTTTCTCAAGGCTAGTACTTCTGTTGGGTGAGTGTCAAAATTTAATTCAGTATTCTGAATAATTGTTTTGGGGTTTTCTTTGGCAGAAATAGTGCACATATTATCCTTGGAGTTATTACAGGATATCAACGCTCATATACCAGGATTGCTATACTTTTGGCATTGATTATTCTTCTTTTTTACAGTTTATTGCTTAATACCTTAAAAGCTGGCCGAAAATAACTTTCTCTTTTTTTCCAGAAAAAATGGACAACCTATTGATTGCAGGTATTTAAAAAAAGCTGAAAAAGGTTAAGGATGTTTGGGTCATCCAGGTGATTCTTCTGGTTTCTGGGGAGGAGAAAGACTTCATGCAGTCTTACATTAAGAATTTGGAAGAAGAAACACAGAGCTATTTTAAATCACATCTGTGTACCCACAAGGACTACTATTACTATGGCTGTGAGAGATCCAGTAAAGCATATGGAAAAAGCAAAGGAGAACCAACAAATATCCAACTCTCGCAGGGCCTATGTTTCTTTTAAAATAATAAAGGATGCTGGCTTTACATGTGCAGTGGTCAACAAAATGTTGAAACACAGCGGACATGATGTGGGCATTGAGGTTGAAGGAGTAAAAAACCGTGTTGACCCAGAATTACTGGCTTTTATCAGCATGTGGCTTGAACAAGGAATGACAGTCTCTGAAACAATCTTAAAGAGTGTTGAATGGGTAGAATGGCATGATGATATAAGAGCGATCAAAAAGAGCATCAATGCCCTGAGTTTTTCTGTGTCAGTGTTGATAAGCTGGTCACATCAGAGCTACAAGAGAACATTTGTTTTTATCAGCCGTTAACCCTTGATAATCGTAGTACAGACACCCTGGCAAAAACAATTACTAAAACAACATCCACATCCCATGATGTTCATGGATGCCACCTACAAGGGCATGACCTCATATGGTTATGCCTTTTACGTACTCCTCTTGAGCAATAGTATTGGAAGAGCACCTCCGTTTGCATATTTCATTATCAGTCATGAAACAACAGCCACGCTCACACTGTGCTTGGAAAAGCTTTCATTGCATAATCCTGGATTGCTTCCAAGGTAAGTACAAGTTAAATACTGCGTCTGCAGAATACATATTAGGTCATTGTTTTTTCTTGTTTTTTTTGTCCTTTCCAAAACATTTTTAGTCATACATTTTATTTATTACCCTTGTTATTGATTTGCAGTTTTTTTTTCTGAGGGCACTTTCTTAAAGACTTTATTTCCAGTGCAGAGTATTCTCTAAATGCCTTAGCCCTGTGATAGTTTTAGAGTTCCATGTAGTGCTATGCAATCAAATAGCAACTGAGATGGCCATTGTTGTCATCTATGGATGACAACATCCATAGATGTTGTCCAACTTCCAACATCCCTTTTTCTTAGAGGCACAAATTTTGTCAAAACGTGTGTGTGTATATACATTTTTTTATATGTATAGAAAGTATATATATTTCCTTTTCAATTCTCTATAGATCTGT
>JAOUQW010000023.1:20692324-20705097 GCA_028565825.1 Olivaichthys viedmensis | reverse complement strand
TAAAATTTGCTCCCTTGATCAATTCACGACTGCTCGCCATTCGTTAGCTCAGAGAAAGTTAACGTTTCAGACACATCAAATAAAATGTTTAAAAATACAAATAAACTTAAGTTTTTCCACTCATGAACGTCCAACTGCTGCTATGATTCCCTCTTTTTTTCCAAACGGCTTAGATCCTGCCTCCTCATTACCATCACTCCATTTTGATTGGATGTCTCGCTGAACCAATCGATTTCATTTCTGCCCTCAGTACACTTTTGTGTGAGTAAAACTCCTATCTGCTGACGAAACAAGCTCCAGTTAGTCCAAAATGCAGCAGCCAGAGCCCTTACAAGAACCAGAAAGTTTGACTATATTACCCCTATTTTATCCACACTAAATTGACTCCCAGTAAAATTTCACATTGATTATAATGCGTTATTACGCACAGAATGGTCCTGCCCCACAGTACCTGAGCGAGTTTTTGCCCAGTATACAGCTGAGACATACAACCCACATTAAAACTGAAAAGTTAGTAGAAGTCATCAGTGCATACTCGTGCCATCCCAAGGCAGATTTCGACATGCTCTCTAATTGGTACAGCTCTGTGTTTGAAGCAATTATCAGCAGGGACATGAGCTTGTTGAGTCCGCTGCAGCGTGCCCTCTATTGTCACTTAGCCGTTTGCTTTTAATTCCTCAAAGTGACATGAAATGGCTCCTTCCACTCTGGAACAGCAGCTCTTTATCAAGCTGGAAGCTGCTTATTAGTAATCTATAGCCGTGCGAGATCCTGATCACGCGTCCCATCGGCTGGGTGTTAAACGGCTCCCCGTGCTCTCTCTCGAAAGGTCAGATGGGTTCTCTGGAGCCACCGATTCAATCTGCTCTCACCAATTTACTAAACTCACTCCTCATTAAGTGGTTTATCTCCTAAACGACGTCCCCAGTGAGTCTTTGCTCATATCTGTGAGGCTTCTCTCTTTCTCTTTCTTACTTTATCTCACTCTAGCCATTACACATTACATAAGTTTTAACCACTTGATCAAGCCATAAATAATACAGCAAGCCCTTCTCTCATTTCCCATTGAAGCATGAAAGAAAAGTACAGAATGCTAGATTGTGATTTAGTGGTAATTCCTTTTGCTGATGAAGATGGTGCATCAAAATTGTTTGCCAAGTATACAGCGTTATGTGGCTAATCTAAATTCTTACCAACATTTACCAAGGACATTACAACGACCCTTATATCTTTCACAATCTTAACTTAATGGGCAGCCAGTGTAGCTTGAATAGAACTGGGGTAATGCATATGCTCTGACTTTCTTTTCCTGGTAAGACGCAGGCTTTTAATGGTTTAAAATAACACGTTTAGGGGTGTATTCATAAAGATTACTGCCTCTGCTTGTACTTCTCTTTCTCTCTGTTCTCTTGTTCTAGTATAGTCTTTATAGTTCTCAGATGCAGTCCTATATGTTTTCCCTTCTCTATCACACCTGTGTTAAATCATGAAGGTTACCTTATGAGTGAGGATAGGTGTGTTAGAGCAGGAAAATCAGCACCTGCAACCCACAGTTAGATTTCGACGCACTTGCTAATTGGTCCAGCTCTACGTTTGAAGCAATTATCAGCAAGAGGATGTTGAGTCCACTGCGGCGTGGCCTCTCCTGTCACTAAGCCATTTGTTTTTAATTCCTCAAAGTGACATTAATAACCACTGCAGAATAGCTGCTTATTAGTAATCTTATGAGATCTCAGATTGTGAAGCATTGATTTTTGCAATAACAATGCCATTGAAGGCGACAGTGCTAGAGCTCAAGTCCACGGCTCATCGTTAGGAGAGGAACCGCATTCTGAAGCACAGAGACAGCAATAGTAGGGCAAAAGGTTAAAGATTGGAATTTGAAGAATTTGAAGGTCTGTCCCTTATTACAAACTTATATTTTCAAAAAAAATTAAATTAATTAAGTTACTGAAAAAAAACAATGTATCAAAATCTTACCTATAATGCATATAAATGTATAATGGAAGGAAAATGAAAATCTATTATTACATTTAATGAACTGTAAGTTTATTTAAGAGGAAAATAAAGATATTATGTGGTTAGCTGCTTTAGGACTTTAAACTGTGGTTGGTTGTATTGGTTGTGTATACTATATGTATCTGTTGTAAAACAAATATGAAATACAAATTGTAATATAGCAACAAAAAATGCTTTTACATTAAACTAAAAAGGAAACAAAATATGAAAGGCTAAGAAAAAAATCTTGACTTGACTTTAAATGTTACTTAGGGCCCTATTTTCATGATTATAAAACAAGCAGGGTTGCCAGGTCTCCTTTTCCCTTTTGACTTTGACTTGCCTCTTGTTGTGTTTTTTTGTCTTCAGGTTGGGTTAGGACATTTTGCATATATTTGATAAATTATATGAATCTCTTGTGAGCCAAATAAGTAAGCTGTTTTTTTTTTTTTTTTATACAAACAGTAAATGCATGGTGTATCAATAGAAATAAGGTATTGTGCTTGTTGTGTGTCAGTGAATTAGTTTACTCATTTTCATAGCCATTCTGACAATATCTGTAATAATACAAGACCATTTTAGGAGCTTGGTGAAAGAACTGTTTATGAAAACTGCATGGGTTTAAAACTGCTGCATCAAAAAATGCATTGTATTATGTTACTTTGTAAATATTACAATACATTTGGTAATGGTAGTTACTGAGTTTTGGAATTGGACTGGTTTTTATTGACCATTGGAATAATTTTGGGGTAGTTACGATTAACCATCGGGCTGCTGACCTGGCAACCCTGAACACAAGCACCAAAATAAGGCACAAGATCACTGGCCAAAAATATTCTCAGTATTTTTACGACCATGGGCACATGCGAAGATCTATTCGTAAGCAATTGTAAGAATGAACACATTATCAAGAGGTGTGGTTAGAACTTACAACAAATGTGTTTTCTGTTTTCTTGTGCACTATTTTGTACATGTGAGCCTCTAGGGCATCAGTGCCTATATCGACTAATTCCTCGCAATAAATTTAGCGTGTGTGGAGTTTAATTATTGTTGTTAGACATTCTATTGATTTGGGTAATCATAAGATGCTCTGTGTGTAATGATGCGTCAACTGTCTGATTCACATTTATTAGCTACAGCTGAGTTGTTGGTTCTTATCTGTTATGAATAAAATAATGTAGCCAGTTGTATTTAGATAGTAATTAGATGAGGTCGCCTATTTATGTCGAAATCCTTTAAGCATTTATTTATAAATAAATAAATAAAAAGCTAAATTATTTGCTGGTGCAGTAAGACAATTTCAGTTGATCAGATTATAAATAATTTGTATAGTCAGTTTATAATAATCTCATAATGAGAACTATTAGATAGATTTGCCTATATTTTAAGATGTTGAATGTTATTTTTTACAGTGTATAGCAAGTGTGATGGGAGGTTGGGATTTACTTGTATGTAATCGTGAAAGATTCTTTGAAAACTCTGAGTTGAAGAGCAGAAAGTAAACTCATAAACTAGAACAGAAAGTAAGAGCCAGTGAGCGAGAGACAGGCAGAGGGACTGAGCAAGAAAGCGAGAGAGTCGGATACAGCGGGCTAGCCGCTATAATAGGTCCCTGTCTCTTGCGGCTTTAAATGGAGAATTTGGCCTTCATGCCTCTCGGAGCCATTGTTCAGGAAAGCGGATTTGGACCGCTGCGATGCCCATTATCCCTCTCCCTGGCACTAATCCGCCACACTGCTGCTTTAATAGGATGGAGCGATGCTGAGGGGTTACGGGGGATGCAGCCGGATACTGCGGGGATCAGGGGTCCTGAACCCCCCCCCCACACACACACACATATACACACACATACACATACACACACACACCCGTGGAGTGATCAGACACGGAGTATACACACTTCAGCACTGCCGCAAACACACAACGCTCACAACACAGCGATCGCACTGCGAGGACAGAGACCCACAATCACAACACAGCAGCAAGAGCTCATTAACTCAGTTAGCATGCTCGTCAAAGGCGCTCTATTTTATTTAAGGTGTCAGTCATTACGTTTTTTTTGTTTTGTTTCTCGCTTTCTTTTGTTTCTTCTGTCTTCTCTTTTTCAATTTCTTGTCTCTTCCTACACTCTTCTTTCTTACCTCCTAGTTTCTATTCGCTAAGAGAACTTGTGATTAAGAAGTAAGCAGGCGACTTTATATTTTTTATACTTGAAATTTGGTGACTCATATTAGAGTGACCCTAACATCAGAAAAAGTGAAACATCACCTTTGTTTATATTTCCATGAAAGCTGTACACCACCAGGGTATAAATATTGTCTTAGGGTCATTTTTGACCCTTAGGACAAGGGGAGTGTACAGAATGTTAAGACTACATAAGGGTTAAACAATGCTAAGAAAGTTTTTAATGAACACAAGAAACAGACCGACTGATTTCAATGACAACATTTAGGCTACCCACTTACACGTTATAGCAAGCCAGCAGCGGTAAGACCAAACACGAAAAAAACAAAAAACACTGCATGGCGAAAAAAGCCAATTTACTTGAAGGTGAACCTCGGAAGCATGAGCTGTAGGACACAAAAGAGTGAGCCGTGCTCTCTTCTATCTGGAAAAATAACTAAAATGGAGGAATGTTCTTATTAAGTAAAATCTGCGAAAATCTGAATTTCTGACAACCTGCTTGACAGTAAAAACGTCTCGCATCTCGCGGAATCACAGTCCCGATGCATAGTTATAGCAGAAGAGATCGCATATCGCTCAGACAGAACTCTGAATGATCGTGGCAACAAGAGAGGAGTCAAAGAAGACCTAAAATGTGAAAAGTGTGGGATGCAATGCAGTACACGCCAAGCGGAGATGGCCTTTCATGGCAGAACATCGATGATGCTTGAACATTTAAAACAGAAGCACCTGAAAGCTCCTGCTTAGTAAGTGAAAAAAGACTAACCGGTTGACGTTAGTCTCATATTACATAACGTTTCATGGAAGCAGGTTGATATTTTTGCAATGTTACGGTCAAAACAGTAAAATATGTGAAATGCTAGAGCAGCAAAATTTGGTCTGTTTAATTGACTCTACACGCAGGATATTGCTTTAGTTTAGATAAAGTGATGAAGAGAAAAAAGATAAACACAATTCAGTTGAATCAGTTGAACCCCTTAAAGTGCCAGCTTTATTATTTAGTTATTCACCTTAAAGCATAATATTCAGTAAATGCTATGAATTATTCAGTAACTATGGTTAAACTAATAGGAAACGTTATTTAGTTACGAGAGTGGGGAATGTAAGTCCGGGCCCACCAATGGTCCTGGGAGTTTAATGGGATTAACCCTGTAATGTAAACATGGTCCCTGCACTTATAGGAATCCCCATCAACCTGCAAGTGCTGTCTGATTCATGCAAATAGAGCAGTGTAATCTTTGTGCCGTAGAATGGCATTAGCATGTAAACAGTGTTCTTTCAGGTTGATGGGAAATCCTCTGGCAAATTCTACCAATCCCCAAGCTAAACCTGTATATCATTGGAATTGGTGGGAGTGCACAAAGGACAACAAACTTGCCGCCATATAACAGGTCAAAACAACCATGAAGTACTACTTTCAATCTGAGCCATTTGGTGCTCAGTAAGCCGGTATCTTTCCTTATTGCAATAATCTGCTCTTGGTCGCTTATATGAAGTATGTCTTACCTTGTGCCTGCATTTTAGAACCACCCCATAGGCTCCTATAAAAAGAGGGGAAAAAAACAAGTAATTAAAATCAAACAGCTTGGCTGGTATCTGGAAATAATATATTTCAGTCACTTGTGGCATGATTCTCTATATGTTTATGTAAAAACTGATATTCATTAACGTTCCCATAATGTAGAATTAGCAATGGTAAATCCTAAAAATAGACTTTATGAAATAAAAAAATTAAAAATACAGATTCTAAATTCTTGTTGAATACTGTATGTCATTTAGTTCCAGGTTTAAAGAGAAAGATCTCGGCCTATGTGTCTATGTACATGCTATATAAATGCAGTTTATTATAATAAACTGGATTATTTTTATAACCATCAAGGAATTTAGTTCCACAGGGCTCTACCCTGCATTCCAATAGTGTTTTCAACATGTCCTCATTGATTTCCCCTCACGAGTTAAATGTACTTTGGAAGGAAGGAAGTGTATATGGCAACACGAACAAAGTAGTTGCAATTTCCTTGTATATTTGTATGGGCTATGTTCTTTGAACTATGTATTGGTGTGTACAGATGGATGACAAATTAAAGGAAAACCCTGAATAAATGAGTGCCACAGAGCACGAGGGGTCACTGAACAGTTTCTTGAGTATGAAAATAATATAAATCACATGCTCTGGCCTTCGCAGTCACCAGATCTCAACTCAAATGAACACCTATGGGAGATTTTGGAGCGACGTGTTAAGACAGCGGCTCTCCATCACCATCATCATCAAAACACCAATTGAGGGAATATCTTTTGGATGAACGGTGCTCCATCACTCCAGTACACTTCCAGAGACTTGCAGAATCTATACCAAGGTGCATTGAAGCTGTTCTGGCGGCTCGTGGTGGCCCAAGACCTTACTAACACACTTTATGTTGGTTTTTCCTTTCATTTTTCACCCAACTGTATATTGGCTTGCTAATTAGCTAGCTAACTAGCTGTCTCGCTAGCTAGAAGAATAAGATAATAAAGTTATATGAGCTGTCATTGTTGAGTTGTTGGTAATATAAAAGCTATTTTAAAGGTAACAAATCAAATGTTATATTTTGAAAGAGTTTTAAAGAGGTATTTCATTGTTCCTGTTTACATTTATAAACAGCTTCATCTGCTGTTTTTTGCTGCTTTTAAAAGGAAGCTGCGTCGGATCGCAATGCCTTCTGAGTAAGTTCTGCTCATGAACGCCACAGTTAGGTTGATTTTTTCAGCTTTCCAAAGGGCCTAATAAACTATATTAAGGCTAATAAAGTATTGGAACAAGCCTTAAGATGGCAATGTGGATTCTCTCAAGTGGAAATGGCGAGGGGAAGTCAACGAGGGCGGTTTAAAAACAGTATTGGAACGCAGCGCTAGTTAAGTGCAGTCCCGAATTATTGGCACCCCATGAAAATGAGCAAAAAATGAATATATAAAATGAATTATAAATGCAATGAGTGACAATTTCAGCTTAAACATATAGGGACACTGTATAGTTTTGTAAGTCCTGCAATGTTTTTGCAAATCACTGGTTTATATCAATATTATATAAGCACCCCCACAATAATAATATTTAGTGAAGCCTCCCATGGAGAGAATAACAGCACTGAGCCACTTCCTGTAATGTCTAACAAGGTTGGAGAACATTTTTAAAGGATCTTGGACACTCCTCCATGCAGAACATTTCAAGCTCCTTTATATTCCCAGGTTTGTGTGTGTGGACTGCCCTCTTCAATTCAGACCACAGGCTTTTGGGTTCAAATATGGAGACTGAGATGGTCATTGCAAAACATTGATTTTACGTTTCCACAACCATTTCTGGGTTGATTTGGATGTATGCTTGTTGAAAACTCCATGTATGGCCAAGTCTTAAACTCCTGGCAAAGGCAGCCATGTTTTGGGCTAAAATATCCTGGTACTTAGCATAGTTCATGAGGCCATCAATCTTGACAAGAGCCCCTGGACCACCAGCTGCAAAACAGCCCCAAAGCATCAATGATCCACCACCATATTTTACACTCGGTTTGGGGGCTTTTCCTTGTATACAGTACCCTTTTTGCCAAACATGCTGATGGTGTTCCTGTGTGACTTCAGGTGCTGCATGGTATCAGGTGGACAAGTGGCTACAGTTTAAACCAGTCCTCTCTGCTTCACACCCTCAGAAGCAGCAAGGTACAAGCTGAGGTTCTGACTGTGCTGTTTTGGGAATATAGTCTTTTTGGGCCATTCAAGTTGTATACCTGCCAGAATTTCATTTATGTAATCATTTTTGAAGAAATATGTAGCAGGTCTCATGGAAGACCATCACAAAGATAAACAGAATTTTTCTAAGACTACTATGAGCATTTATTTCTCACCTCTGTGCAACCATCTACTTTTACTACTTTTTATTAAAAGATTCATTTTTAATGCAAATTTCTGTTATTTTACAAAGGCTTTCACATATAGTGTGAATTGGCTAAGGATGGATCTCAATCTAACATTTAAAGAGTTAATAATTCATTTAATTATTACAGAAAAATGTTTATGACATAACATATCTTGTGGCAATAATCAGTAAATAGTAATCACAGCACACAGTTAGCCTACTAAATGCAATTGGTGAATTTTAATACCATGTACAGAGAGCAATGGGATTCACTAAAATGGAGGCATATGAGGATAATACATTTCAATATCACAAGAGTTGCCCAACCTTTTATACGATACGTTTTTATCTAAAACGTCTACATTACTTTCATGGAACATTTTGTTCAGTGAACAAAATTATGTGATTGCCTTCACTGAGAGGGACACATACGATTCTCTGACAAATAAGGAACCTTAGAAAACAGCTGTCTTTATACTGCTTCTGAACAGGACAGGGAGTGTTAATGTTTATTTCGGGAGTGCTAATGTTGCCCATAAATGATGTCTACTACACAGCTTCTTCCCAAAGCTACACAGGCATAGAGACAATATTTTGAGGTATCCACAAGAGCCTGTGAAAAGGTTTATGCCTTATGAACAGAACACACACTCATGCCTACACTTTTATTTTGCCTTCATATTGAATTTTAAAGAATTTTCCAACATGTCTCACTGTCTTTAATCAGCATTACACTTGATATGCAATTACAAATGCATGCGCCAACTTTCAGTTTACTTTTCCGGGAGTGTCTTTGAGATTCGAATTCGCCGCGGCTATCGAAAAATAATTCGCACATGCAAAAATCTTATTTAAGTATTGTTCCCTCCCCCGTACTTTGCACGTGGCGTCATTTACGCAATTTTTCTTTGTAAATCACCTCCAACACGGCCAATAACTGTAAGCGCTATTTATCCGATTGCACTCTTTATTAGACTCTTTATTTGGGATCTTAGTAAATCAGGGCCTAACACGAATATTCCTGCGTTCATCCATCTGGTCTAAACAGGTCTTGTTTGTTTTATACTCACCCTCTCCTACAATCCCAAGGACCTCAAACTTATTCATCACATCACCAATGAGACGAATCTTCATGAATTCGAAAGGCAGGGGGAGAGGTGTGTGTCTGTGTGTGTCCGCAATGAGAGGGTGGTCAGGACACACAGCACCACGCAACACTCGAACGGGTCATCAAAGCCAAAATGCTGTTCCTTTTGAGGCCCAATTTCGGTCCCATATTCCTAACACAAACTCACTGAAACAAACACACCAAAACAAACCACACACACTCACACACATTCACAGGTAGACAAAAAAAGAAAGAAAGGCTGGTTAGATGGAACAGAGGTCAAACACATTGTTTGTTTGTTAGCTGTGATGCTTAGATTAACACCCTAAGGTGGACAAGCAACCGTGTGTGTTAAGAGGATCTTACCATTATCATAACAATGTTATTATTTGTCATTTTAACAATTCATTTAGCAACTGCGGAAAACGACATTTGGTTCAGGAAGGTGGATCCAATATGAACATAGAATAATACTGTTTGTTGATTGATGTTCAGATTTCAAAAATAATATCAGGTATACAAAAGTCTGTGTGAATGAAACCTAAATCCTGTCATACACTGACACACTGACACACACCTTTGCTGACTCACACATTAAAAGAAATCTGACCATCAAAACATTTACATCATGAGTCACCATGGGACCTTCAAGGAACTCTACATGTCATATATCATATATTTTCTGGACAATAAGTTGGTCTGAAGTATAAAGGGCCCACCCTAAATTCGTTCTGCTTAGAAGAACAAGCACTGTTCACTGTTGAATTCACATTAACGTGCCAGACATTTTTATTTTACATAATGTTTGTACTGTTTCTAAAACGACACTTCAGAGACCCCTATTGGTATCGTCCAATTTAGTTTAATATAGTCCAATTAAGTGTGAGTTGACTTACACCTGCGGGCAGTTATGAGTTTTAAAAAAAATTGTAGTTTGGGTGAGGCGTGTGCCTCATATATATAATATAATAAAAAAAATAAAAAAAATAATATTTAGTTATATAGCACTTTTCATTTTGAGTTCAAAATCTCAGTGCTTCACATATAAAAGATCAGAAAGTCAAAACAAAGTATTTATGATCAAGCACATGAAAGAACCAATGTGCAAGACCCAATAGCTATGAATAGGCTAAATTAATCTGGATTTAAAAACACTATATAGAGCTATAACATTCTCTGGAACACTATTCCAGAGTTTAGGGGCGATATAAGAAAAACATCTTCCACCGGCTAAGCTGCGAGTGATGCTCGGGATTAACAGTAGATCTGCCTCAGCTGAGTGAAGCGCTCGGGATGGGCTGTACTGCTTCAGAAGATCAGCAAGATACACCGGAGCTAAACCATTTAGAGCTTTAAACGTCATAAGATAGATAGATAGATAGATAGATACTTTATTGATTCCGAGGGACATTGTAGGTACGTAGAACTCATCAACGTTCCTCTCCACGGAAATCTTTAGTAAAAGGCGAAAGATTTATAGGTGAATGAAGAGAAACCCGAGCTATGCAGGACTTTGTAGTCTATGCCTAACTTAATAGGCAGCCAGCGTAGCTTGAATAGAACTGGGGTAATGTGCTCTGACTTTCTTTATTTTCTTTATATGACCAAGAGCTAAAATATTGAGAAGACAGAACATTTTAAGGGTTAAAATGACATTTCTAACATTACCATAGGTAAGCCCTAATTGGTTGTTTCACGACGCAAAGTGGGAAAGAAGCGTAAGTAAACACGCTCGATAACGGTTTAGGCTACGGCAAACACAATGCAAACTCATTAGAATTCAACAGGACACACAGCTCCGAAATGACGAAATAAAAATAAAGAAGAAAGCGGGACAAAAGACTGGCGCATGGGAGAAGTTGGTGAGAGAATCCGCACAACACAATAAAAAAGCTCAGGTTACGTGTGGATTGTGAAGTATCACGGTTTTGTTTTTCCTGACATAAAATAGGCTAAAATAGGCTAACTGCAAAATTCATATGTCAATAAGTACATCCTTAAGAAGAAGTGATTACACAGAAACCTTGTAATTTACTTTGTAAGTGCCTTTCGTTTATCAAAATTACTGCTATAACGCTAACTTCCATTAGCGCAGCTGAGGGATTTTAAATGTTACGTTAGTGCCAAGCTAACAGTAGTTTACCTATCCACACTGCTTTAAAACTTTGGGTAGTCCTAGCTTAAGATACAGACATTCGGACAAACCTTACATCTTACAATTTTACAGTGAACGTGTCAGTAACCGTTCTACAGAAAGTGCTCAGCTTGCTCAGTTAGCACTGTTAGCACATCTTAGCACTAGCGCAGAGCACCCTAAAGTGTTTTTCTGGGTTTCTCTGGTTCTGAGAAAGACCTTTTCAAGATAATCCATGCAATAAAAGCAACAGTAGTTTGTGTGAAACGTGTGAAAAACAAATGGAACGCAGGGCGTATTTCTTTCGAAAACGTGACGGAAATGTGTTTCGCAGTGGCGATCGCTTCTACATCAGGCTTGAAAATCTCGCTGCCCTTTCAAAGCTGTGAATGTTGTTATTGTAATAGTATTGCATAGAAGAGCCATGGAAGGGCATCTCCAAAGACCACTTATATGCTAATAAAAACACGATTTTCAGTCACAAGTTGATCGGGGTGACAAACGTGCGTTAAACAAGCTGTGGAGCCGACTTTGGGGCGCTCAAATGTTCCGCTTTCTTTCCGCATCAGGCTCCCAACACGTGTAGATAATAAAATCAACTATTAGCTTACGATTGTTAGTAAGCTTTGGTTGTCAATGTGTGCACATGTACCATCAAAAAGAAAAGAAAAAAAGAAAGGATATTAGCAAATAACATCGGTCACATTGTTCAATGCAATGCGCAAATCATCGGCCTTCGGTTTGAGTGGCCGACTTTTGGGTTGCATGCCTACCATAAAAACCATTAACATATAGGCATATTACAATCAGGCTAACGCACAAAATGGTAATGTGCATGTCATTCTGCTGTGCAAGTCACAGCACGGCTAGAGGGTAATAAACAGAGACCGAATGGCAGATTAATGCCGGGCAGAGAGCGGGTGAACAGGTACAGATCGATCAGGTTCAACAACCACAGCCACAGGCAAATCCTTGCCACCATGGACGCACTTGCATCTGAGGCTTGGTGTACTGTTTATCGCTCGAATGTCTGATGTTTCATCTTGTCTTTACTATGTTGTAATGCTCGTCGGGAAAAACCGGTGAGCCCTCCGAAGACACCCACGTTTCCCATAACGTCCTTCAACAACACGGTCTGTGAAGATAAGATGATGTCATCTTTTCTCTACACCAAAGGATATATGTATACATTTAATGCATGGAGGTGGGGGTGAGAGAGAGGGGTGTGTGTGTGTGTGTGTGTGTGTGTGTGTAATGTGTGTGTGTGTGTGTGTGGGGGGGGGGGGTGCATCTGCCATGTGTGTGCGCGTGTGTAATGTGTGTGTGTGTGTGTGTGGGGGGTGCATCTGCATTGTGCATGTGTGTACGCGTGTGTAATGTGTGTGTCAAAGTGTCAGTGCGTGTGTGTGTGTGTGTCATACAGTGTCAGTGCGTGTGTGTCATACAGTGTCAGTGCGTGTGTGTGT
>JAOUQW010000023.1:20678056-20692224 GCA_028565825.1 Olivaichthys viedmensis | reverse complement strand
TTGACTGAATGGGCACAAATTCCCACAGACACACTCCAAAATCTTGTGGAAAGCCTTCCCAGAAGAGTGGAGGCTGTCATAGCCGCAAAGGGGGGCAACTCAATATTAACGCCCATGGATTTGGAATGGGATGTCCAACAAGCTCATAGGTGTGATAGTCAGGTGTCCACATACTTTTGGCCATATAGTGTATGTGGATATGGGTCAAAGATGATACATGCCTTTTTTGCGTCCGAAGACTGTTTATTTTACATATAATTATTAATATGCATAAATATTACATAATATTGTTCAGAAATCTTAATTCTATGTTGTCACATAAATGTGCTTACAAAAAAACATCAGGAGAGTTCCAAAGTGCAAAAATGTCATTCATAATAACAACATTACAAATCTAACAACCTTTTTGTCTTTGACCCATATTTTTTTATGCATATACAGTATTTAAGAGAATTCTGGCATAAAACTAGCGTCTAAAACTAGTGTTCTCTAGCACAGCATTGCATTCCTCAGCATTTTGACAGAATTTTACCATTTTGTATTGTTGCTCTGTTTTTTCCCATCAACACCCTGGCACAACAATACCCAGCATGCATTACGCAAATGCGCAATACAATCATTGGAATCTCTATACTGTCCTCGCCCTCTTCTCATCAGTGCAGTTCTTCTTTCCTAAACTCTGGCTCAAACTTGTACAGATTTATATTGCTTTGGATTTTGGCCAGAGTGTCACTTTATTATTATAGCATGTCGTTGTCTAGGCAGTATTATTTGCAGACTCATGAATACAGTTGAGTGCGAAAGTTTGCATCCCCCATGGTTTTTGGATGGAAAAGAAATTCAATTCCAAGAAATTAAAAATGAAATGTAAGCGTATCCTGGAACAAGACAAGAATTTGAAATATAACGTAAAGTCATATTTTTCATAACTGAAAAATAGCAAAAAGTCAAAGTTTTGCTATGACCCTCTCAGTCTCAAGACCTGTTTTGAAGAAGGCAGTGTATGACATCTGGCAGGGTTTTAACAGATACAGTATGTCAAAAAGAATATATGAGCTGAATATTACAACTGAGAGAATCCAAAAGCTGTTCAGATACAAAAGATACAAAAGAGGTCGGAGGAAGTTATGAAGGCAGATGGGTAGGCAGACAAGTGGTTAGAAAATATTCTTAACACATTCAGAAAGAGAGACGCAAACTTTTGAACTGATATAATTTTGTTTGTTTTCACTATTTATACGTAACATAAACTGTTTGTCCTAAGGGTGCGCAACCTTTTGCACTTGACTGTATCGAATTAAATATTTCTTCAAGGCTTGGGTAGTTGGACTAATCCCTAATAGTCTTTTAATCTTAATGGTACCAACAAAAATGCTTTATGGCAGCACAGTATCTTACTTTGCTTATTGTGTTCATAAGAAAACAGATTTTTATAATTATTTTTTATTATAACACATCTGCAACAGTTATAACAGGTGAATCTCTCATCTGGAATTAAAAGGAAACAAGTTTTTTTTAATCAAATAATAAAATTATTCCACTGCAGAGCCTCGATTCGTACCTAATTTTACAACCACTGTGTTTTTCAGTTACACTAACTGCTACATGTTTTCATACTTTATCCTCCTGCACTGAACTCACACCTCGGCTCATCAACATGGTTAATTTGCACAGGTTACAGAGCAACAATGCTTGATGTTCCATCCAGAAAAGCCTGGGAGGTGTAGCGACCACAATCTCATGCCAAGTGAGTGAGATCTCAAACAGAGTGAGGAACCGGCAAGTCACGCTCCCCCTCCTAACCGCTAATTAAGTCGCACGTGCACACACAGACACTCACAGAAAGCGAGACAGTTGCATCTTTACAAAAATCTCAGCAGGAAAGCTTTGTATAGACGCTGTTTCTGTGGGCTTTTAGCCACACAGAACCCCAAACCCTGTGTAATAAACTCCACAATCATGGCTACCATTGCCAAATACATTGTGATATTTACAAAGTAACATCATACGATTTTTTTTTTAATGATGCAGTATTAAAACAATGCGGTTTTCCGAAACAGTTCATTCATTAAGCTCCTAAAATGGCCTCGTATTATTAAAGATATTGTCATAAGTGAAGAAGAATAAGTAAACCAATTCACGTACAAAAAAAGTAACTTTCTATTTTTATTTAATATGCATTTACTGTAGTTCTACTGATCCACCATTTCACCTGTTAATTCACCACATTTTAATCACAGTCACAGGCCGCATACAATACATACATAATAGGCCATGCATTTACTGTTTAAATAAAACTCCAGTTTACCTATATGGCTTGCAAAACATTGATATGATGAATCTATGTAGGCAAAACGTCCAACCCCAAGCCCGCGGCTGCAAGTCAAAAGAAGCCAAATTCCGTAGGACAACTGCAGACCTGGCAATCTTGGATATGACAAGTCAAAGGTTTGGACAACAGCTCATAGAAGGGTTTTCTTCATTTTTACTTTTTTCTACTATTTTAGAATAATAATTAAGACATTAACACTATGAAATAACAACATATGGAATAATGCAGTGACCAAGAAAAGTGTTCAGCAAATCCAAACTAATGTCTATTTGAAATCCTTAACAGTGTTCCTGATGAAGCTTTACACACTCTCACCATTTTCTCAACCAGGTTCATGAAGGAGCTTCACCCAGGAGGCTTTTCCTAAACTTCCCAAATAGGCCGAGCTACTTGTTGTTCTGCTTCTCCTAACGTTCTAAATGATAAACTACTCGTTTGGGGAAACAATTTAATTTTAAGTAAAAACTACTTATTAAACAAATACATTTTGATTCGGAAATAAATGTATACATGGGAATTAACTTCAATATTTACTTTGCCTTAGAAACAAATTTTAACCATAAGCCTTTATCAAAATGTATTTAAGAAAATGAAAAATATAGATTCAATCTAGTGTCCAAACCTTTGACTGGTAGTGTATATAGTATATATACAGTATATGCGCTGTATTCAAGTACTTTATTCATGATTCCATTTTATTCCGTGTTGCATTACCATGTACCTACCAATAACATTTGCAGTTGCTATTTATCTCTACCATCCACACATTAGTCTTTCTAGGGCAAAGTTGTCTTTTCTGTTCTCTTAATTATTAGTTATTTGTTGAGCCTGTGACCTATTGTATTTGCTCCCTCATTTTTGTTCCCTTTCTTGTCTAAAGTTGATCACACTTGATGTTGTCTGTAGGAGTCTACTGCTGTAGCACACAAATGTTACTTTATTTTATTGTTTGAGCCACATAAAGTGTACATATTAAGACAATAAACTTCACTCAACTTGACTTGACTGGCATAAAAGGTCTAAGATGGGATCAAATAAATAAAATAACCCGCTCGTCCTATCAAGCTTCTCTTGTCACGGCCCTAGACACGGCGCCTCCCAGTGATGCGCATCAATCTGCTCGAGACGACCAGGCGAGGGAGGAGAGGACGTTCAGCCTTCCTACAGAAATCATGTTTGACTAAGAGATATGTCATGTGTGGAGAGACATTAAGCATTCTGACATGATTTGGTCATCAGGTTGTTCAAAGAGGAATGACAATACAATGGTAATACAAGCATTGCAGTCTTTGTAAATGAACAGATCATAGCTTTTATAAGATTAATATGTTTGATTTTGTAAGATGTAGAGATGTAGGTGACCGACAGCTTCAGGATAGCAGAGCTACTTTGCAAAAATCCAGTTATGGACTCATATGGAATGATATTTGTGCCACTAGGATTTGGATTTGAAAAAAACTTATCAAGTTTTGAATTTGTATGTAAGGCTATAAAACTGGAGTCAACTTGAAATTCTATTTTAAATAATCAGATGTACAAAAATTCCAATTTTGGCACCATCAAATTCAGGTTCAAATTTATTACAATGCTACACCCGAGCACTTCGGGAAAGGCAAACAAGCACAGGTTCAGCCCTTTCAGCCAATCAGCGACTACTGCTTTTAGCTTTTGCAATTTTTTTTTCAAGCATTGCCAGGTGCTTCTGGGTCTGATCTACAGCCAGAGGTGGGAACAAGACCAGGGAAAATGTGTGATGATTTAGATATGCAGTTTGCATCATGCTAAACTGGAGGCTATAAGCTTCCTTTATTTGTTAGCAACATTAACCATATAGCTCCAGTGCAAAACCAAAAAGCAAACTTGTCTTTTTGAACTTGAACCAAACATGACTACATTTAGGGTAAGAGGAAAAGTTTTCATAAATTGTCATTAATCATTTTTGGCTGAACTGTTCCTTTAACTTTCAGGAGACAAATACAATGAAATAACAGTGTGTGAGAGTGGCAATCACCCCACCCCAATCAAGCCATATATCAAACCTTTCCTCTCAATTTTACCCCTATTCCTATACGAGTAAGAGAAGCATTAATAAAAGTAGCAAAATAAAAGTAGCAATATGGCCTATATAAAATTCAATCGCATAAAAGTGCTGGAGATATTGAGAAACTGAGAAACCAAATATCACAAGGTAAAAATGGGCTCACATTGTCTTTGCTTTCTCCAATTGAGCACGAGAAATAAGATTATCCATCTGAGAAGATTGTCTGTGTACAAGAGTGTGTGTGTAAACCATGGGAGGTTCTAGAATGCATTGACTGGGTGGGCATTACAAAACATTGGAGGAAGAGAGAATCTCTCAGGAGGGAGATCAATAGAAATGGAAAGATGGATACGGAAAACAAGAAAGAAGAAGAGGGGAAAACAAAGTTTGGAGTTGGAGCTTGGTGTCTGAGGAACACGGCAAGGAGCTCAGTATGAGATTCTTCCAGCACCTTAAAGGGATCGGGCAGAGACCAAAATAGAGAAGAAAGAAAAAGGCCAGAGACAGAAGCTAGAAACCATCTGGGGGCAGTGACGTCCAATTTTGAGAGTGTAACCGAGATGAAGGTCAGGAAGCCTTTGCAAACTTTAGGTTCGGAGTTCGAATGTAAAATGTTCCAGGAGCTCTCAGGGGAATGAGTTAGTGGCCAAATCCCAGTTTGGTCACAGACTCACCCTCTCGTGCCATCCTTTCCATGGCTGCCATGTGCAGTCCCTTGTTCTGTAACCCCATCCTTGGCCGAAACCTCTCTGGAGAAAGAGCCATGGTCAGAGGTGCACATGTGGCTGGAAGGCAACGGTGTGGGGAATTGGCCGAATCCGTCCCAGTTCAGGCGACTGTCAGAGGTTGATCCAACACCATGCCACCTCGGCCACATCCAGCAATGGAAGTATCCCATTCCCCGGTCTCATTCCCACCTCTGGCTGCAGATCAGGGCCAAAGGCACCTGGCAATATCCTAAAAACGCCACTGCCAGGCGGAATAGCGACACCAGGACAGCAGAAGTGTGAAAAAAAGTGGCTGGGAAAAAAATCGCAACCTTTGATCGGGTGAACATGCGGCAGAGTGAGGAAAAAACTTTTCCCCTATGTGCACATGTGTTCATCAGTCATGTGTTAAACCAATTAAAGGTCGCGATTTCAGGGGCATCACGAAACAGAAAACGCTTGAAGTTTTTTCTTCTTCTGTTTTTTTTCACCCACTTCCCTCTGTCCCTGGTCCCAAGATAAGCACCAGTCACTCATGCTTTTCAACGAGTTGACAGAAAAAAACAGGCTAAAACTTTTTACAAAGAGACTAGAGTCTCAATCTTTCTGTGGCATGTGTGTGTGTGTGTGTGTGTGTGTGTGAGAGAGTTTTCATAAAAGCTAGAGATGCAGATTACTGTGCTGTCTGACAGACTGTGACTGGCTCTAACACCACAAGGCCTTGAGTAATCCTACATATACTCGCTAACTTTTCCCGAGAGATAGAGAAAGAGACAGAGAGAAAGAAGATCTGCGAAATGGATAAAGGGATGAAAGAGTGCGGATATGGCCGGTATTAGCACATTTGTCCTTCCCAAAGCCTTACACTTGATCCCTGCTGAGCACTGTGTCTATGTGTTTAGTCGTACATGTTTTTTAAAGCTCTTTTTTGAAATCTCTGGTCTGTGTGTGTTTTGGTGTGTGTCTGTATCCTGCGGTTATGTTGAAGAGTCCCTTTCGTGTTCCTTCAGTGGATGAGCTTCTAAGGGTGTGTGAGAGGTGTTTATCCCAAAATAGCAAGGAAATGTGGGTTAAGTCCTGGGAGGGGTCCTTCTTTCAAACGCGATGGACAGGCTCTCAGCTGTCAATCTGCTGTGAAGGCAACATGTCTGCCAGGAAAGAGACGCTCACATCCTCCCTCACTCCTTCACATCTCGCAACTCCCGGCAACAGCGAACGCACCACGGCCACCAGAGCACAGCTAGGCGTTTCTGATTGGGCATCACAGTGGGCACCTACATCTCTGTAATACCTGGTTTATGGCTCATCCAACGAACTTCAGAAAACCCTGAGCATTCATGGTATTTCATGACTGTAGGAGGATCTTAGCTGTCCATCAAACGAGGGGGGCGGGATAGTAAACAGCATTGAGTAATAGGTGAAAGCTCAAGTATTGTTGTTTGTCTGTTCAGAAGAAAATGGCGCGACTTCGACTGAGGCGAGGATGTTGCAGTTTTCGTTGTGGCCCCATCTGAGAAAGACGATACAGAATCGCACCGCGTAAGGGAAACATTTTTTTGAAAATATGTTCTGAATAAATCAATGACATAACAGATAACGCTTTTACACTATAGGTAAGCTATTAAGAGGCTTTTGTATATTACTCAGACGAATGGTCCCATATTACGATTTAAACTTGAATGGGCAAGCTACTTTAAAAATTTGGTTAGCTAAGCTACAAGTTATTCTACAAAAAAACACAGACTACATAAGAAACAGCTTCACTGCATTGACTTGAAAGAGAAAAGTTGCTCCAACCAACCGACAGAAACTATATAACTTGCTTCACTATTTTATTGACAGAGTAGGGGAGTAGCATTGATAAACACCACATTGTTTCATTTAATTAACATAGAAACACTACAGTATGTTTTTATTCCAGAAAAAAAAACAGAGTGTAGCCATGTTAAGAAAAATAAAACCTTTCGAACTACTTAATTTAAAAAGCAATGGCGCTTCCACTTCACAATGGGAAATGCAGTTAAACCTAAAGGATTTTATACGACCCAATCCTATCTGGGTTTGATGACCCAACACAGTTCCACGTCGCTACTGACCAATCACAGCGGAGGTGGGCGGTCAGTTCGAAAGCTCAAAAGTTCAAAAGTGACTTTTTCAAACTGCCTTGCACCACCCTCTCCGAAGTGTCTTTCTGATGCTCCGAAGGTTTCGGGAACCTGTTCGGGAGGAAGTACAAATCGGACTTAAGAAGCTTAGAGAAACATCAGCCATCTCACACTTCACTACAGTTCACATTATAAGAACTGGAGGGAGTCTTAAGCTTTAGCAAATATTAATTTCATTGGGGATTGCTCACTGGCATATTGTCCATGAGAAAGAGGTCCTGGACGTTGCCATCTTTGGTTCATGGGAGCTTTACCTCCTGGGAACATAATTTGAGCCAATGATCTGAGTCGCAAATGCCACGTGACTCACCACTCTAGAAAACCTAAAATATGACGTGCTAACAACACTGATTGGCTGATGGCACCATGGTTGCTCCATAGCATATTTGGTTTATTCCTGCAATTGGGTTGAATCAGGGTTGAAGCATTTTTCCACTGCATTTGGAAGCTGACCGAGATCACCTTTTGCAGGCTGTCTTAGACTGGTTGTGTTGGTCCGCATACAAGTGCAAGTGTTATGTACACACTTGTCAAACGAACCACACTAATGGGGGGAAACGCACCAGCGTGAGATTTTTTAAATAGTCTCAATACCGCATATATGAAAGCGCCCTTAGAAGACTGCACAAGCCAAGTATCAGAACTTGTGGCTCTATGTCAAATGAGGTTGGGCTTGCAAGATCCTAGCATTTTTTATGCTCGTTGCACAGCTTCTGCCATGGGGACAGGCCCAAAATGGAGCAGGCAGGAGAGCCGATCCTCCATCGACAACTGGGAGAAAGAAGAAAGGAGACAGGCGAGAAGAGGTCTCTGGGACCTTTCCTGTCAAAAACATCAAGCTCTTTTGATGCATGACAAACTAAAAGGGGGGAAATTGAGAATGATGAGACAGAGAAAGAGAATAAGAAAAAAAAATGTGCAGCAAAATGTTGAAAAGTGTGTTGTTGTGGGAGAATGGTATCGATGAGAGGAAGGAAGCCCCCGCAGGCGGAGGAAAAAATGGCTGATACTGAATATTGAGGGTGTCAAGTTGCACTTAAGGGTCATCGTTTAGATGGAGGGAAAATAACACATCTCAAAAAGAGACGTTCTGACACCCTCCCTCTCCTGTCACAGTTTGACAAAATGATGACTTTTAATTACTCTTTGACAGATTGCTCACCAATCAGGAAAGGGACAAACGGACTTTATCAATAAATTACATCTGTCTCAACCTCCTTGCAGTTCTTTTTTTTTACACTTTTAGGCTGTTATTTATTCTGCATGTCAGTGACCTGCTGGGTATTGGCTCAGTTTAACCCAGAAGCTATGTGGAAATGAGGCTACTTGTTTTCAGTGTAGTTAAGTGAAAAACAAGGAAACTGAAGCAGACACTTAAAATCTTATCCTACAAATTTCACCCTCCTAATATATACTGTACATTTTTATTGCTTTAATATTATATGCTTTATTCCTGGCAGGGGCAGTTATTGGCGTTAACTCAGCCACCATCATTTCTATAATCAGGACCGTTAAACATTTGAAGTCCTTAGAATTCTGGATTGATTTTTGTCTTTTGCTATACATTCACTTTTACCCATGTTTAACACCCCCAAAACACTATTTATACCAAATGCATGGTATACTTTTTTTGCTGTAAATCTGATTTAAATCTGATTTGGTCAATTATATAAACTGGGTAGCCGCAAGCAAGCAGCCATAAATTAAAAGTGTCTTTAGCACGACATATATTTACCGAAAAACATTTAAGAAGATTGTTATTGATGATGATTAAGAGATGCAAAAACCTTAATTGAACAGTTGTGAAAAAACTCCAAACAACAGACCTAAATAATCTCACTAATATCTGAACTGTTCAAATTAAAATGTATGCAAACACAAATGTGGTATTGATTGAAAGCTTGGAATCTCCATTTTCTGCTTGTTTCTATGAGCTATGAGTAAAAAAGAATTATTGTGAAATTACAACATGCATCTTGTTATCGCTGACAATAACTGACTGTACCTGCTTTTTATTGAGTTTTAAATTGTAAGAAAATAACTAATCTTCTACGTACAGACACGGCAGCTAATTTTCTGGTGCTGAAAAGATAAGTCAAGTTAGCTAGTGTTAACTCTCAAATTTACATTCCTAAATAAATTGGCAGTCGTTTATCATGAGTGTTTAAATTAACCACTAGTAAGTTGAACCTGTGGTGTTAAGTTCGTGTTCCACAAATGAAATGAGCTGACATTAGATACTCAGTCACTCAGTTAGTCAAGCTTTGACCCTACAAATATGCTGCTCTGGAATTTAATTTCTGTATCTCTCAACTGTTACAACTTAACAAGCATTGGTGAGAGGGCAAAAACTGTGTAGACATCGGTTAAGTGTGCTTTACTGTAAAACAATCAGACGAAGAAATGATAGACAATCAAAGTTTGGTCCTACAAATTTTTGTCCTCTTAATATATTAATTTCAAGAACCGATGTTTTATTATTAGTGGCAAAGACAAGCTGTGAGTGGATTCGAACCAGCCATGATTCCAGCCAATTTTCAAATTGATGCCTGAATCTGATGTAACTTCATGGCGGAATTGAGTGAAGTGGCATCTTCATGTTTCTGCTCTGCACTCCAACGGCCTTCCACCTTTTGATTCGTGCCCTGGCAGTTATAGGAATCATCAGAAAGAAATAACAAATCTATATCTCAGATGGCCTTCCTCCTCTCTTAATAAAGAAGACAGATTACAGTATAGGGCATAGTGTCCAGGCCATACTGTTTTCTGCAAAATCATGGCTGCGCACCATCACACCTCGATATCCAAATAACACACTTTCTGCCGCCCTTCAGTCATATAATCTCACATTGGTGACTGACGTACACACGCTGACAGATACGGCAATGGCTACATGTTTGAACATGCGTTTAGAAAACAATTTAAAGTATGATGTGTTTAGATACAGAGTATAGTTTTTCCGCTAACAGATTTTCAGAGAACAGTTTGAAATACAGGTTATAAGGGGAAAAAAAACTTTAGTTTTTGCATACTTTGACATTTGGACCCAGCAAGATATGCACAGTAGAATTTCCTATTCTATTGTGATCAAGGTGATGGATGCGCCAGCAAGGCTACACAATGAAAATGTCCATTACGTCACCCGGGTTAGCCTGCAGTGCAAAAACACACACGCCAAAATCAGCTATTCACAGTGACCAGGCTCAATATACTGCTCCTTTTCCTATTTATCACAAAGATCTGAGTTATTGAATGGAAAAATTCCAGTGCCTTCTATAACAACCCTGACCAGTATATATGCTATTAATAGTTATTTTTTCTCTCTCTATTTTATCTTTTTGGATATTATAGCAAAGAGATTATGGCAATAAGTGAGAAACTAGTCAATCTGATTATCCTATTTTACTCCCTGACCTGGTAAGTCATTAAAAATATCAACATAATGTCAACATATTGATTAATACTTGAAAAGTGTCTTCAATAAACTACTGAAATCAGACATACTGTATATACTCTGCCTTGGATATACTGTATATACTGTACTGTATATACCTATGTACTGTCTATATATACACGTATATATATCGGACACGGAACACATAAAGATGGGTAAAAAAGGTTATGGAAAGCATGTCTTTGTGGTTAATTAGCTTAATCTCACACTGAAAATATGATAGAAATCTAACCTTTAATTTAAGAAAAAATTTAAAAACCTTATCCAAAAATATATTTTTTTATAACCTTTTTTACCCATCTGTACCATGGGTGCCAATAATTCTGGAGCTAACTGTAATTACTAAATATGTGTCCATAAAACAGACATTTTTACACTTCCCAAACGTTGAGTGCAAGAGAGATAAGGTGGCCTAGATATAACTCCATAATGCCACATCAAGTATCATTTTCACAATTTCACAAAAGGGACCACAAAAAGAAAAGCAACGTAGCTAATTGTCACAGCTATCATATAAGTACAAGCATCGTCATATCCCACGACTGAGAGGCTGAGCCTCTTTCACAGAGAAGGCATGGGCAACACATCACACCAAAGCAAAAGCTCAGTAAAACCTCATTAAGATATCACACAGAAAATGTCAGCCTGCTGTAATACAATTAGCAAATATGCCCAAATGATGAACTGAATGTCTGTCCAGTTCAAAAAACTACAGAAAACACTTGAATTTCCCTTTAGGCCGTATACTGAGGTTTCCTGTCTCCTGTTCTTGGTCATAGCATATTTTCTAATGTAGCCACGTGCAGTGCGTGTGTTAAGATAATTAAGCTACATCACACGGTCAGATATGCAATTGAAAAAGTCTAAATGAATGCAACCAAGCCCAAAATCTTTGTAAATATTAGATTTTTTTTTATTTAAAGGTGCAGTTTGTTATTTTTAGAGCCCTCTGCTGCCTGTGAGGTGAATTGCAATTGCAGTGAAAACAAACTTTGTATGCCTCATGACTTGCTTTTTAGGGAAAAAGAACCGAGTTGAGCCGCTCTCTTCTGGCTGGGGAGAAGCTAATTTGTGGGCCAGAAAAATGTAAACAGAAGCCTGACACGAAGAAACTAGTGAGACCAATTGCATGGCAATATTGAGAATCAGTTTTTCTAAGGTATCTTATTACATTATTATTACATTACAATAATTATTACAGCTCTAAAAAGATGTTTAATAATTGCAAATTGCACCTTTAAATGTTCTAGACTATAGGGGGTTGCAAAGCACTCATTGCACCCCCTGTAAAATCACCTATGCATTCATGTATTATGTATGATGTAATTAAGTATTGAACTATCATGTATTTTGATAAGTAGTGTAGTTTTTAAAAAAAGTTCCAGAAAATTGTATCATTTATAAAGATACTATTTTGCATGCAAACTTCCTATAACCAATCAGATTCCACTGCAGCGCTCTGGCTAACTAACTAATGCTCATCCATGTAGGCTGGTCCTACTTTGGGGGGAAAAAGTAGAAAGTGTGGCCCAGAGTGAACTAAGATCAGGGCTGAACATTTGGGGAAAGTTGCCAAGTCACACAGTCCAAATTAAAACTAGGCCTCAACCTCGCGAGAGACGCATCCCCTTTAATCTGAGTTTTAATCAAACTTGAATCTGAGGGTACTATTAAAATCTCAGACTTTCACAAGGTCACGCTGTTTAAAATCACGGCGGTGTGATCAAGCAAACTCGGCCCACCCTCCCTGAAAATAAGCAATCACCTTTGAAACGAGGGTAAAAATGGATGGCAAGCTATAAAATACGGAGATAAACAGATGAAATGAAAAAAAGGAGTGTATGTCATTGACGGGATGGTGACAGTCCTAACACTCGTCTGATGAGCGAGGCATGAGCACTCCTCCATCTCTACTCATTTTTTTGTTCCTGCAATAAGGTCCCCTCTTGGGCCCCCCTCCCAGCTCAGGCGGCTGTCTGAAATCGGCTCTTCATGGCGAGCGACGCAATCTTGGTGGTGTGTGTGAGACAGCTACTTTGTGACACACTTCTCACACGACTTCACGCAGCAGCACGCCGACTGCTCGAGCACTGTCACATGCGACGGTGTGATTCAGCCAAGTGGCACGGAAGAAAATAATCACCGTGACAGGACCATGTACTTTAGAGAATAAAAAAAAGCACACGTCACAATGCGGGGTAAGAACATTTGCAAGTGTAAAACTGGCACCTCTTTCCCTCACAATTTCATTATCAATCAGGAGCTACTGAGAAGGGTACGATACAGCTGATATCCAAAAATGGACCTTTTCACCTACTATGTGAGGAGCCCATCCAAAAAAAATATTTTTTTGAGTTTTTGAGTAGGATGGACTTCTGAAGACCTTTAACAGGCGGTTCAGGAGGACGCAGCACAGCGGAGAACGACGTACTGTTCCAAGAACCGATCCGGCGAGAGACAGAGAGGTTTTGGGTCAGGAGTTGGCCCATCCTACCCATCCAATCAGGGGTGTTGAGTGATGAGGAGGAGCCAGACTGGGGTCAGAAGTCAACGGTACTGAGGATTGAGTGGAATGACTAATGACAGGGGCAGAGGGTGCAGGAGGATTGAAGTTTCAAACGGAGAAGTGGGGAAGTGGAAATTAATCAGTCTGATCTGACAGAGACAAAAGAGCCCTCTGGAACACTGAGTAAAGCACACATACACATCCTTCCTTCCCAATTCCCAATGTTCATCCATCCATCTATGAGGTTCCATAATTGGCAACAATATGTCGACTGCTTTGTCCAATGTTTTGGTTTTCCCTGACATTTGGTTGTGTCATTGTCTGTTGTGTCACTAGAACTGTCATTTCGATATATCATTATACCTGTCTTCTGCTTTGGTGACTAAATAAAACAAGCTCTTATAAACATCATCTTGATTTAAACAGTGCTCTAGACAAAGTGAAAGCTGTGTGTTGATTTCTCCAACTGGTCTTCTGTGTAATCAATCAACAGGCTATAGTATTACCAATATACTGTAGGTGAAATGACAACGAAACAACATTGAGAACAACACACAAAAAATTACAAGGAGAATGACGCACGTCAGGTAGAACAATAAAAAGACCATAGTGACCAAGCAAATACACATGAGCAGCTGTTTTTAACTTTTTAAAAAAAGTAACAGCAGTTAATATCAACAAAGTACTGGACAAAGCAGTTGACATTATTGGGACTAATGGAACCTCATATCCATCCAACCATGTCTTCATCCATCCATTCCATTCAACCTTCCATCCATCCATGTCTTCATCCATCCATTCCATTCAACCTTCCATCCATCCATTCCATTCAACCTTCCATCCATCCAACCATTTATCCATTCCATTCAACCTTCCATCCATCCAACCATTCATCTATCCATCCATTTTTCCAATTGTCTGTCCATCAATTGATGTCTTCATCCATCCAAAAATCTATCCATC
>JAOUQW010000023.1:20646142-20667330 GCA_028565825.1 Olivaichthys viedmensis | reverse complement strand
TCTCTCTCTCTCTCTCTCTCTCTCTCTCTCTCTCTCTCTCTCTCTCTCTCTCTCTCTCTCTCTCTCTCTCTCCCTGTCTCTCTCTCTCTCTCTCTCCCGGTCTCTCTCTCTCTCTCTCTCTCCGCTCCTTTCGAATTTACGCAAAAGAGATGGGAAAAGTGAAGGATGGTAGGCTAGACTTTTTTTTTTTTTTTTTTTTTGCAACAGAGACCTGGAGCCCGCAGCTCTCGTCCTATTCTGTAGGCCTAAACTGAAGGTGAACCTGAATTATTAACGCTCGCCACATTCTCTGTGCGAATTCTCTGTGCGATTAGCTCTGAACAGGAAACATGTTGTGTTGGAAAAATGATTTTTGTTCAGTGTGTAACTGTGGATAAATAGGCCTACAACGCTGACGTAAACAAACAAAAAAGACAAAAATATTTTAACTCAAATTCTGCACAATTCTAGCTTTTTAATTGTTACTTGCCTACTCTTATATTGTCTGCTGTTCAGAAGCGATGTTCAAATTAAAATAGAGTATAACCGCATAAAATATAATAACCTATGCTATGCGATGCTATGGCTAAGAAATAAAAGTCGCACGAATTTTGTTTAATTGATTTCTGGAATTATTATTTTTTTATTTATCATAAAGGTTAATCGGCAAATATGATTTTTAGAATTTGATAACATTTTAGGCCTTTTATTAAATTAACTTTTTATTTTATTTTATTATCCTTATTATGATTCTTGCCTTTGTTGTTATTATTGTTGTCATTATTGTTATTATATTGTTGTTGTTGTACTGCTGTTGTTAGTATTATTATTATTAATACATGTAGGACTATTTATTTCATGTCTGACAAAATGACTTCAGTTTTTAAATGACACTTATATGCCCTTGGTGCCTTCTTTGGTCTTTTTGGGCACTACGGTATAGGCAATGTGATAGCCGCTTTACGCGCAGACTTCCAGACTGTTAATAAGCTCAGTTCGGGGTAATGACCTCCTCGTAAGCGCGCGTGTAACGCAGGAAAAGAGTCACCTGCGGTGAAAAGCGGGTTTCGCGTGTCCAACGTAAGAAAAGGCGAAGTCTAATTGGTCGGAAGTCCCAGTGTCGGAGACGAAGACCCGCCCCTATCCCCATAAATTGGAATTCCCATCGCATCCACGCTGACAGTTCATTTGACACGCGTTTAGCTAGTGCCCTTTGATAGAATACATATATATTTATATATATATTTTTTAAAAAACAAGCGGACTACAACGCAAGCAAGGAGAGACGGGCGCGTGCAGCCCCGCGCCGGAGACTTAGGCGGGCTTCCCTTGCTGGACCAGCGCAAGTGGGCAAGATTCATCTTTGCGTTTCTAACAATAGTTTGACCACCATATAAGCACAAAGTTTCAAATACATTTCAGGTAGGTCACCACCTCTAGTGAACAATTGTTTTACCGAGTGTGCGCTCTGGAGTCTCTGTCGTTCGGGGAATCTCTCTTTGGCACGCATCATCCTCTCAAACCTGCAGCCGCGCCGCGAGCCGAGCTCCTCCATGTGACACACACACACACACACACACACACACACACATAACCATTTCCGTTATTCTGGTTTTCTTATAGGTGTTCTGTTTATCCACATGATAACGCTTTGGACGGACAGAGGTTGAGAAGCTTGGAGTGACTAGAAGAGGGTTTTCTGTCAAGTGTCTGTTTCAATATTTTACCTCGGGCGCACAGCGCGAAGTCTGCTTCACCTTCAGGTCTGAGACTGTAGATGGAGCTCTCAGCGGAGTCCGGGTGGATGATGTTGCCTGCGCCGGACTCGGGCGCTTCTCAATCTGGCTTGGGGCAACAGGGCTCCGGATACATGGAGCCACCGTTATTGCCCCTGGAGGATGTGGATGGATTCCTCAGTCATATAAATCCTCAAGGACATCCTTACTACCACCCACACACGCCTCACCCTCGAGCACGGATGTCTTACAGTCAAGCTCCAGGTACGAAAACGGTATAGCTCACTTAACTTTGCCATGGGGGAAAAAAATCGATAAACCATGGATATAAATTATATTGTATGCACACTTTCAATTATCTTAACCTATTCGAACAACGTAAGGAAATATGAAATAGGTCTACATTTATGGTATCTATTAAATATTCTCTGTATATATATATATTTATATATATATAATATACATATATGTATATACATATATACAATGTATATTGTATATATGTATTATATACAATATTATGTATATTGTATATACATATATACAAAGCATAGCATGTCATCTAAATGCGGGTTTATTGGTTACTTCTAAGACAAGATCAAACTTACCAAAGACATGCAAAGCTTTGTTTCCATTAATGCAATCGTTCATCCACAGAATTGGTTCGATAATATCAATAAGACTACGCCATTTAAAGGTCATTCATTTATGAAGTCGTTATTGAAATTCAGAAAATAAAATGTCCTAGACGACCTAACAAAAAAAAAATTCTATCTTTCTATCTAGATTGTCAGTGCCTAACAAAAACTCGCGCATAACCGTATTAGACCGGCCTGCACTGTTCTATAGGCTTAATCATTACACGGCGTTAATAGTGACCTCTTTCTTTATAATCTACTTCATTCATAGGTCGTTTGCACGGTGGTTCTATGTGCCACCCTCATCCTTTGCACACTCAGGCTTTCCCTTGGCTGGAGGACGATAAATGGAGCCCTTCCGTGGTCCAGCACCCCAGCACCTGGTCACAGAGCCACTTGGGTAAGCCAGCTGGAGGAAACTCGGCCGGAATCTCGTCGGTGTATCCGGGCCCGCGCGCCCGAGGCTCGGCTCCGTCGGCCCCGCGCTGCAGCGCTCAGTTCTACTGCCTGCCCCCTACACCGCCCACTGCCGCGGCTCCGGAGCCGGACGCCACCAAGTACCCAGCACTTTTTCTCAGCGGGACGAAAATGGAGAGCACAGGCCCGCTCCGGAACCGCGCGGCGCACGAGGCGGCTCCTGTGCCTGCGTTTCCTTACTTAATGGCCAAATCAAAGAGCAAAGGGCGCGCTTGTTCGGGTGTGTATGTATAAGAATCTCATGTGCACAGCGGTGCACTCGGCGATTTCATTACAGGCCATGATAAATAGCCTATCACCGACCTGAACACTCTGACACCTGGCCTACACTCTTTAAAAAAACGGGGGGGAAAGTTCCTCTAGGGAGTTTTCAAAAAAAAAAAAAAAAAAAGTTTCTGAATTTTATGTTTATTGCAGGACAGCCTAACGGTTAATAATAGACCTATAGCAGCACTGACCCCAAAGTTATAAAGCTGAGTTCTATCTACATAAGGCCGATAGCAGCGTATAAGCCATGTCTTTTACACAGTGTGCTTATAGCGCCTGGCGCGCATACCAGCCTGAGCAGGTTTAAAAGTCTACATTTGGAAAATAAGCGTTGTAATCTGGATCCCAGTCTTTTGATTTGTCACTGAAAACAACTTTATTATTCTCTACAGCTTAAGTTTTCCGTAACAGAAAAAAAAAAACTTTAGTTTATCACAACAAAAAATACATTAGTTAAATAATATGACTTTAGGAGTAGTTGTGAATAATAAGAAAATTATAATGATTTCTTATTATAAATAAAGCTTTCTAACCGCTCACGTACACTGTGTTTATGCTCAAGGTGCTACCTTTCTGAACTTATCACATCTCCCCTGTGTGTGTGTGTGTGTGTGTGTGTGTGTGTGGTGTGGTACGATACGATAACTGATGAGTTAAATCGTCATCATTGTGCTGGACGCCAGACCTACAGGACCAGTTGGGCTCCTCTGCTTTAGGGTTGTGATGGAAATTTGAAATTGCTCTTATCCGTTTAGGACGAAGACGCACTCGAGGAGGTTTGTCAACAGATAATAAAACGGTGGACTGATTACTGCGCTCGACTTGCAGCCACCAGCAATCAGCCGGAGGGTAGGTGTGCTGTGCAATCAAAGGTTTGAATCTTTAACTGATCTTCATGTGTTTGCTCATGATTAGTGAACAACTCCCGGACAACATCGAAGGAGCGCCCTAAACGGAAAATAGGTCATCATTCCTTCTTCGTCTCCTCTCTCGTTCATTCACAAGTTGCATTAGTTGGCTTTGTGCGTTCGATCTAAACGTTTGGAAAAGCCCGTACAGGTACATGAACAAGAGTTCGCGGGACATTTTGTCTAGCAGATGCAGCGAGAGACTGATGTAGTAAATGTGCGTGGTGCCCTTTGACCGTCCAGCGGAAGTGATGCGAGTAGTCACGAAGTCCACTTTTGATCCGATCATGCGAGACGCATGTTAATACCAGGTGGAACCGTTGCCTTAGAAATGCTTTCGGTGGGCACGAGCCTTCCTTTTGATGGAACATACACTTATGTAACCATGCAGCAGCCTGACAAGCTGATATGATCTGGGGCAGAGCATCCACGTCTGACTGCGTTTACATGATTCCCGGTGCCGTGGGAGGAAACACTTTTTTTTTTTCTCCACCCACAAATACACCTACAACAAACCAGCAATGCAAATTAAAAAAAATTCTGAAGAATGCCAAAATGCCCCAGTGCGCTCGGCTTAAGTGTCAGTGCAGCCCAGCAGTAGTGACAAGCAGCAAAGCACAGCTAATTATCAGTGCCTGCTGTGTCGTACTATGACACTTGTGTCGTGTTTGGTCTGAATCGGAAATGCCGTGATGTTTGGCCTCCATTAATTGAAGCGCTAAAGGGACAACAGTAAATATTTTAGAAAGTAAGTAGTGTTGAACCTGAATTCTGTCTGATTCTGTCTATTACCTTCTAGATGAGGTTCAGGCCATCGCCAGTCTGATTGAGAAGCAGGCCCAGATTGTGGTCAAGCAGAAGGAAGTGTCTGAAGAGGCCAAGAAGAGGAAAGAGGCGCTGCTCGCGCAGTATGCCAACGTCACAGATGAGGAAGAATATCCTTACTCGCCGAGAGGTGTAATATCAAGTGTTTGAACATTGTAGCACAAATGTGTGTCTCGGGTTTCTTGCGTTATAGTCTCGCAAGCCAGACTTTTAGCTTTTGCTAGAGTGTCTGGTACTTTGTCACTAAACACGGCTCAGGACCGCCTACTTTCACAGGAAGAGGTCATTTGACTGGCATTGCAGCCAACCAACCACATCTTTACTCGCCACTAACTTCTTTAAACAAAACTCTTTTAGAGTTTTAGACCTGATGCCATGATTTATTTTTTCAATCCAGTGACTAGATCTTACTCCAAAAAGCTTGTTGTGTCACGGTGTTCAAAAGTTTGTTTACCCATCAGAAGCCGGTGCACGTATGTGCGCAGACACGGAAGTGTGAATAGCCAATGAGATAGCAGCCTTCAAGATTGTGAAGCTTGTGGTCAGAAAAGTGTACAATAAGTATCGTACGCTCCGTGGTCCTTAACATTCACACTGAAGGGGAAGACGACGTCGTCGAGGAGGAGGCGGCAGGAGCTGTGGGAATCCCTAGTGACAAATGTATCCTTTTTTCACGCTTGCACGTGTGCGCTTTAAATAAATTGCATGTTTAAGAAATAAATTTTTACTCTCAGTCAGGGGCTTATGAATCATAAAGGTGTCAGGCTTTGTTTAAATTCCTGCATTAGCCTGAAGCAGTTTCTAGGTCCGATTTATTTATAATGTAGCACGTGCACATGTAGGGCACGACTGACCCAATTTCCATTCCAAGCCAAGTGTCAGTTACGCTTTGAATTCTTAATAATTCAAAATATTCGTTAATATCCTTCACTGTCGGCGCCTCAGCCCTCTTTAAGAACACCAACGTGGAGGAAGTGCTGAACCGGCGCCGGCAGCAGCGCGACCAGGCCAAGGAAGACGCGCAGAAGAAAAAAGAGCAGGACAAGATGCAGCGCGAGAAGGACAAGCTCACCAAGCAGGAGCGCAAGGACAGGGAGAAGAAGCGCACACAGAAGGGCGAGCGCAAGAGATAGACGGGGGAATCTGCTGTGGACTAAAACACTGAGAACAAAAGACAACCGTGACGCCTCTATGGATTGTGTTCTGGTGGAAGAACCTGGTACCCATGTCTGATTTCTTTCTTCTTTTTTTTAACACAAGTGATGCACAGGGCCTGGGTTTCTAAAGCCATAACACAGTTTCAGATCACATCCATTCAAGCAGCCTCTCAACTCCAGTCCTTTAGTCCCCCTGCACTGCTCGCTTTAGTGTGTATTCCTGCGCTATATTGACCCATAAAGGACTTGACAGGAAAGACACACAAATAAGCAGTGCATGGGCTCTGCTGGACTGGGGCTAAGTTTACAAGGACATTTTGGCATCTATTAGAAATTGCGTTTATATGCGTTGCTGGTTTGTTGTAGTTCGTGGGCGTAGATTGGTGGCCACGTGTCTGCAGAGACTCATTCAAACATGGATGCTCCGCCCCAGTTCGACTCTGGGGAAGTTTTTAAACAGACAACGAAGCGTATTTTCCACACATGGCAATGCTTCGGTGCCTGCTATTCATCAATGGAATGAGGTGCATTTTTCACGGATACCAAAATGTCCTTGTGAACGTAGCGTAGATTGAGAACCACTGCTCCAACACAACCTGTGATTTCATCATGAGCCAACCATCACTGATCAGGTGACAATTTACTGACTCTCTTAAGGGAACACTCCAGCATTTTTATTTAATTTTATTATTTTTTAAAAACCTGATGCCTATACACCGCAGCTGTAGCATGTGCGATTACCGCAGACCAGAACTTTGACAAGTTTCCCTGTACTGAGAAAAGAACCGAAAACCTGTTGACTCAAAACTGACTTGTTATGGATGTCTATTATAATTATTTAATTCCAGCAATGAACATTCAACATGAGTAACTATATAAAATGAATTCAATCATTACACTCCAACAATAAAGGTCTGAGGATGAGGCAGACATGAGAGAAAGTCTCTGGTCATGTGCGTTTTTATCCACCTTTCCAACACAGTAACAAAAAGTAGTTCTAGTTAAGTTTTGCGGCATCCACGCGTGATCAGCCCCCACACAACTACGTTGAAAAAAGCAGAAGCGCAAAGTCTTTCCTCTAAAAAATAATTTTTAAATAAAAGTAGTCCCATCTCAGAAATTATGAATTATACAGATTTGGAGATTACACACACTTTTGACTGGGTTTTGAGTAAACAGGTTTTCTGTTCTTTTCTTGAAAAAATGCTTAAGTATTCCTTTAACGAACTCAATGCCACTTGCTGTAGTAGTAAATCTGACACGCTATTTCACAACACGTGAGTTTGTTAGTCAGTGTAAGTCCTTTATCATGTCTCTTTTCGTCCTTGTGGAAAAATATTGCTTTTATATTTTTCCCTTTTAAACGTGATTTCTATTTTTACAGAATTGTGATCTAGCGCTCATACATGCGATCATATTAAGGCTGCTTAATGAAGGCGAACCAATGTGAAGTATTCAACAACCTCACTAACACACAAGGGTGGTCTTTGCTTTCCGTTGACGAGCCTTTACAAAAATAACTTGAAACACCTGTAAGCCTTCTTTAATAGCAATAGAGGCTGCGGTCCCTTTCCGAAGTGATGAAGCCTAGGCAGGGCACTTTGAAAGGGAACACGCCCACGGCAGCCATTTGTAAGGTCGTGATGAAAAGCGTTTACTTCAAAACAGTCGTTTTTGAAGGAAACAACTGATGAACGCTTCGCTCCCGAGATTCTTTGGGCTGTTTTAATGCTGAATTGAAGGGAAAAAAATGGCAGCGACAACTGCGAATTTATCTATAAATGTAGGTCAAGTTCGAGTTGTAATGTAAAACATTACATTTAGCAATGGTGAGTTGTGACTAAATTGAATAAAACGGCTGAAAGTAGTGCCGTGGCAAATACGCTCTTTGATACAGGTTTTATGGAGGGTGGGTTTTGTTGTTTTGTTTTTCTTGCTACCTCAGGTAACAGCCCAAAGCTCGTGCATTTGTATTTTGTTTGCGTCTTATAAAATCAGGCTAAGTGAACTGGGTGGTAGCGCGGGGAATTTTTCACTGCTTCGTCCATTTGTTGAGCTTTCTCTATGAAGGGTATAGCCTTCGGAGGAAGTAGGGCATAGTCATGATCACTTCTGAATGGACCGCAGCCGGACAGTGCACGGACAGCCCCTTACATGTCAGAAGACTACAATGGGACTTGATAGGTTTCGTTGTTGTTCACGTCCTCCAAACAATTTGCTGTGTATTTTGCCTATAATGTTTAAGCTCGTCCTTTCCCTGTTGTATCCAGCACAGACAAACGCAAGCAGTTTAAAGCTGTTACGCGTCGTGGTCCGCGTCCATGACTAAAAACTGCTTTTATTTCATCGTTAATGAAAGTCCTACTGTTTTGTTTTTTTGTCTATTTACATACAATTACAAACAAGGTTATATCATGTCTTGTATCGTTCTTTAGTAATGTAGCCAAATAGTTTGTTTTTATTGATTAAAAGCAGGACAGTGTAAATGTAATAGTCAATTTCAGGTGTGTCGTACTATTAAAGTAATGCTTTGCTCAAAACTCGCTTACAATAACTCCATCAACGAACTACATGACGCAAATTTATAACTTTTCCCGAGTATTTGGGGTGTTTCCGAAATCTGGCTTTCAGAGAAAATGTGCTTTGCATAAACGTTTATTAGCTGCCGCAACAACTGCCCTTAGACTTCCACTGAAAGCTTTGTGTAAATAGGTTCTCTGTTCATCTTTCATTACAGGAAAACGTGTCAACGTTGCCAGTTTATTAGGTATACCAATATACTAATAACCTGGCATCTCGTATTCGAGGAGTTCTCAAACAGCTAAACACATTTTTCAATAGTGTAGTTGATGTATTAGTTATTGATAAGTCATGAAATATAAACAGTTTTTTGATGATGGGCTCAAAACGTTTGGACCCGACTGTATATGTGCCGTGTTTTAGGAACACTGACATCTCTCATTGTCCCTTAAGAGCGTATTGTTTAAAATGTCAGCAGTAAGAAGAAGAAAAAAGATTCTTCTCGACTTGAAGGCATTTGCAATCAAGTTTAATTGTGAAGTTTGGGAGAAGAAAAACAGTCATTGTGTAGTGTGAAGTTTTGTTTGATTATGTTATATGGAGTTGAAAGATCTGGGATTATGTTGTGAACTTCTCTGCTTAACCCCCACTATGTGTGCTGTAATACAATGGGTGCGCTTTTTTTTTTTTTTTTTTTTTTTTTTTAATTCTTTTGCAAATAACTATAAAATGGCCATTTTAAGCATCAGCTTGGGATTTCTGGCTTTTATTGTTCGACAGTGTGTTTAATTTTTAACGAAAAGACGAGCAATAAACCGTTAATCAGAAACAGAAACATTTAAAATTGTCATGAGAACAATGACAGTCCCTGACTTCAGCAGGTTTCAAGCTGATCACGTCATTTGTTTTTTAAAATCCACTCACACTCGAGTCATCATTCCTCCCAGGTCTTCAGAGGGATTCGGTCTCTTCAAATTAACAGAAACGCTGAAGAAATCTGATTTTATCATAGACATGCATCATGAAAATGATTAAATGCTATGTACATTGCCGAAACATTTCAACAAGATTATTAATACTGAGTGAAATCTGGAGCTGTATCCTGACTTGAGACTTTATGTACTTAGCCACACCAAGGTTAGACCAACATTGCTTGAAAATGTACGCTGTACAAGATTATCTGGCCCCCTTATCTGAAGTTAGAATACTGCTTATTGGAAATTATTAAATAAAATTATAAGAATTAACCAAAAAAATCTCTGGGAGAGAGAAAATACTTTACAATTATTATTATTATTATTGTTCAACGCAAATGCTGCAACTTAACCATGTTGCAATAAATAGGTAAAATACAAGAAAGTTATAAATATAGCCTGAACTTACAGGTACACCCCCCGGGGATTTATGGTTCTCTAAAGCACACTAACGTTTACATTCTTTTTCAATGATCACTTTTCAACACATAAAAGGTCCCTGTTCTTTTCTTTTCTTTCTACCGTCCTGTTTCTGGATCTTGTCCTGCCTTTCGTTCACACTAACTCTTCAGCTTCTCACTCCAGCTCTTCTGATTCACCTTTCCCCCCTTCTGTCTCTCTCTCCCCTCTGTCTTTAAGCATTTTTGTCCATAAGAGACATGTGGCCTCTTGAAATCCATGGAAAAACGGCCCGGTGATGATCTTTCTGCAGTAATTTCCGCCCACTATACTTATGAGAAGTCGACCGTATATCAATTGGGATCATTAACAAAACTGATAAATGTTACTGAACTGAGGATTCCATCTATTGCTCCGAACTGAGCCTACTGTATCACTGCAGTCTAATAACTTGCGCAACAACACTCATCTGATCGCCTCCTGTTCCCTAGAGAGCCGTGCACACACACATGTACACGGGAATGACTGCCTGGCAAAGATCACTGCGCAGAAACGGCTTTCTCAGGGACAATCTGGTCAGGACTGTGGTGTCCTACAGCTAAAGACATGTTCTCCTCGTTTACATCCTCGTCGCTCGTGCTTGTTTTGGGCAGAGTCATCTGCAGCGCGCACCACAGAGCAGTGCAAGACTTCCTGGTGCTCACGCTCAGGTCCTTCAGTGCAGAGGCCAAAAGCAGGATTTCTGTGAACAGAGAATAACATATTAAGAAAAAAAATACATTTCAGGATTTAAAAAAACGTATTCAAAGTTCTCCGTGGTGAGAAAAGACATATTAAAAAACGGATTTTTTTCGCCGATGGCGTGTGCTTAATTTACAATTCGAGTTTTTAAGACCCTCTGAAATAATTGAATATTTGAAAACGTGGACTTATCCCTGGCTCATAGGTCAATTTTTGTCAACGACTGTCTTTCAGACTTGCTTAAAGGTCGTCTTTTTAATTGTAATAATCATATTTTTATGTAAATTGAGGTCACACCAGTATATGCGCACAGGCCTATAGCTTTTATTTGTATTTTTTAAAATGTTTATTTCGTGAGAAAATGTTTTCGCTCAGAACAGAGAAATGCACCACTTGTGTATCCTCCGCCATGTGTGATGACAGACGACCCCCTTCACGACCTTCAAGGGGTCTACCACCCGGGCCTGAAGTAAATCTAGGGGAAACGCTGAACCTCTGTTGCTTTTAAACAGATTATCTTCATTGGGGTTCAGTTCAAATTGAATTCATTTTAATTTTATTCGTATAACGCTTTTTAACAGTCGACATTGTCACGAAGCAGCTTTACAGAGATCCAGGTCTTAGATCTAGATCCCTGATGAGCAAGCCAGAGGTGACAGTGAGACAAAATAAGGAAGAAACCTTGAGAACACCCAGACTCAAACGTCATACAGTGAAGAGACAAAGTACAGGAACGCGTTGAAAAGTAGGAGTCTTGAGATGAACATATAAGCATGCTGTGTATAGAGTCTTGAGGCAATCCACTGCAACAGGAAGCTGAATTATATGTGCAAATAACAGCAGGAGCAACAGAACCAGGAGTAGAGCATCAGGATCATGCTCCAGTGTCATCTCGGACAGGTCCAGAGGGCGAGAAAAACCACAGCACGTCTCGGGCAGGTCCGGCGAGCGAGAGTAGCCACTGTAGAAGAAGTGTGTACGAGTACAGCTCAACAGACAGATCAAAAAATAAATAAAAAAACAAAACGGATGAGGAGGAGACAAAAATCACGATGGTGGTACAATCCACTATTTTCAAATATCGGGACTTTTAGCCGAGTCTCTTTATCAGTCTCTTATTTTTCTTAAGAGTCGTTTAGCAGCACAACAGTGAAGATAATGTTGATATTAAACTATTTACCACTACGATATGGTGCCGGTATATTTTTATGCACCTATCTCGTTTCTATAATGTGGAGTTAGCAGGTGTCTAACTACCTCTGTCCTCTCTGAGGTTGGCTGTGCCCTGTCTCTGTCTACTGCTGTTGAGGAACTCGTCCTTGCGGCGGGCCTGAGTGATGTAGATGGCCTCTAGGTGCCTGTCCAGTGCTGAACAGATATTAGCATGGAAAGGGAAACTCCGCAAGCGCTCCATCTTCCCCAACAAGCTCACCACCTAGACACCACAATTATGCACAAATATGCAAATACTGCAGCGTCATTGCTGGTCCTGTAAGATTAAAAGCCCCCCCTCTGCCAGAAGAGAACAGCATGGTCGCTCTGAGATAAACCAATTCACTTTTAATACATAAATACATTTCATTAGACCAAAAACATGTAAACAATACAAATGTGGTCTACATTAGTCACTGTGCTAGTTTTATTTGTAAACAATTTGTGTGCTGACCTTGGATTGCTCTCGAAGCTGGTCCACTATAAGCCTGTCCACTCTGGAAGGGTTGGGAGGCATCCTGGGCAGAGAGTTAACGCTCATCACAGACACACGCTTGCCTGGGAAGCTCTTCAACAGGATAGCCTCTGTCTATCAAGGAATTAGGGAGGGTACATAAACTTTATGTCTTCTTCAAGGCCTAACTTTAGAGTCTGAAACTCTTGCGTCAAAGTAATCGACCCTAAACATCTCGGCGATAATTAAAGCAACCTGGTGTTTTTGTAGATAAAATATGTTTTCAATGCTAGACAACGGAAAGCCGTTTGCATAACACTGCTACAGTCACTTTTTATTTACAATGAAACCACACTCGCATGTTTTGGCACGTTATACTCACCTTCTTTCTCTCTTTCTCCAACACTCTCCACTGCTCATAGCACTCTTCCAGATAATAGTGTAGCTGGCTCGTAGGGCCTCCACGACTCTTGATTTGGTTGGGTGACCTCAGGTTGGACAACAACCCAGGAAAAGGCCCATCTCCAGCTGGGCTCTGCCCCATTAGCTCCTGCAGGTAGGGGTTTAAGGCAGGGAATTCCCCATCTGGCCGGAGTTCACTCAGATCCATAACAGGCACAGAGCCGCTGTAGGTCAGCGAGGATCGGGACGGGAACAAGTGGCATGGGTTCTGTCCAGAAACTCCCATCTGGTACAAGCAAGGGAACATCTGGGATGGTACAGGTTTGGCTTGGTTAGAGCTGGCTCCATTGTGTCTAGCCTGACCTGCATACATATTGCCTAGGATCTGATATGGGCTCTGCAGGAGAACTTGCTTCTTTTCTGCCTCTTTGGGAAAGCCCGCTGGGGGTTTCGGTTTCACTCCAAACCGTTGAGAGGGGCGTACGTCAGGTATAAAGCTTGTGGCAGAGGGAACCTGCAACCTGCCCATCTCTGAATGCAGGTCAAAGTCTCCTCTGTCTCCAGTGCCTGCTACCTTCCTCAGGCCCTCCAGACCCAAACCCAGGCCCACGTGACCCATCCTCCCATCGCACTGTCCGAAATCAGAGAATACCCTGGGTACAGTACTCTGCATCTGCTGGGGGGACAGAACAGGAACAAACTCAGCCACAGACTGCGACATAAGCCTGGATATTCCTTGTGGGTCAGTGTTGACGCTGGTCTTGGCTGGAGGCTTGGTGTGACAATGGTACTGATTTGACTGCCCGTGATGGTACTGGTAGAGGCTGGTTTGGGGGGTCCTTGTTTCTCTCTGGCTGGCCTCTTTGCTTTGGTGAGAAGTTAAAAGGTTGAAAGGGGATGAGAAGAGTTTAGGAGCCTGAAAATAGTCTTCTGGATGCTGACCAAAATCAGTAAACTCCTTAGTGGTATAATCGCATTGTAAGGGTTGACTTTTATTCCCAGCTTCACCTCCTCTTTGCTCCCTCAAACTCCCTGTCATCTCTCTCTTAAGACTTGGCATATGAGCTTCAAATGTCGACATTCTTCGGAAAGGTAGACTCTTCAGATCAACGCTGTTTTCATCCTGAACTTTCCCGGCATTGTTCTGAGCTGATTCTCTATAGACGCCCTCCTGCTCCCCCATAAGAAGAGCCTCCATGTTATTGGCCAGCTTGTTGGCATCCTGAATAGAGAATGGCCTGTTCTTTTCAATTTTAGGTCTGCTCAAGGCAGAGAAGTCTTGGTATGGGCTGAAGTAGCAGTCATTCATTTTGACTGGAAGGCGGCAATGGTCATTAAGCGCATCCAGGTTCTCAGAGGGGGCATCATTGGTGCTGCAGAAGCTGCTGTCCTTCCTAGACAAGCCATGCTCTGATTTACCTGGTCTGCTCTTGGAGTATTGGGACCTTATGGCAGGTGGGATATCAAGACCAGGGGGTGGTCTGGATAAACTTGGGATAGCTGCGGTGTAGGCCTCAGACTCTCCATTGCAATTGGAAAAGAGCCAGTATGGGTCAGCAGCCTCAAAGTCGCTGAAATGCTGTAAAATGTCAGCACCTTGACTGGCGTCTCTTTCCACTGGATGGGTGTGGAATTTGCTGCTGGGCTCAGGATTGTGCTGCATTCCAGTGCTGGGTTGTATCTTTACCTCAGAATTAAGATACTGCAAGTTATTGTCCGTCTTGGACTTCGGGGACCACCCGGTTTTAAGACCAGTGGATATCCTGCTGAGATCAGTGTTTGTGTTAAACACAATAACTAATAAGAAATTAGCTTATGATAGTTTGTGCTATGACAAACTACAGAAAAACTAAAAATATTGAATAAAATACTGTAAATTATACAGTGATTTTTATGCATCATAGAGATACTAACTCTTGAGAGAAGTACGAGTCCATTGGATCAACCTCCTCCAAGATGGTGGACACTAATCCATAGAGATCAGCCTCACTCCCGCAGTCATTGCCGTCTATAAGATTCCTGTGACGCACATTGTGTAGCATTTAATAGTAATCCACCAACGATTGCTATGCTTCTTAAACGACCATCCTAACATTTCGTTAGACTTAAATATTACCATCGGTTCTCGCAGTTTTAGTAGTGGACATACAGGGAGTGGACAAAATAACAGAAACATGAACCGTGGTCGCAATCCGAAGCTCACTAACAGGAATTTACAGTTAACTTTACAGGACAGATGCCGAATGCCCCCACAAGTACAGCCACAAAAAGAACCACAGAATTGAAGAAGCACCTCTTATGACCCAGCCTCAACAAAAACTGTACGGTGTGAGCTTCACAAAGCTGAAATTCATGGCAGGGCTACCATTCGGAAACCTTTTGTATCAAAGGCCAAACCGCGAAAACGCATAACTTGGTGTAAGGAGCACAAAACCTGGACCCCTGAGCAATGGAAAAATAGTCTGATGAGTCACCATATTTTCTACATCTGGACAAATGTATGTTCGGAGGAAGCCAAAGGATGCCTTAAACCCACAATGTCTGCTGCCAACTGCTAAGTAAAAGTTTAACAGTGGCCTCCAGAATTATTAGCACCTTTTATAAACATTAGCACAAATTATTGTATTAAATAAACACCTTCGTTATGCATCACCATGTAATGCTTTCAACACAAAAGAGACAGATGGTTGTTGACCTGCACAAGTCAGGTAACAGATATAAAAAAGTACATTAAACACAATTAAACACAACCATGGCCAGGATATAAAAAAAAGGTTCAAAAGTCTAAACAAGTTGAACATTTGCCAGGAACTGTGACCATGAGCATACTGAGCTTGCACCTCCATCACAACAAGCTGATTGGAAGGGGGCCCTAATGAGGCTCCTCCTGAGAGCAACACACAAAATGAAGCACCAGAACTTCACCAAGCATCATTGAAACTACAATTGCAATTGGGTTTTTTTGGTCCTCTAAGTGTGCAGACTAAATTACATGATTCAGATCTTAAAGGCAAAAAAAAATAACAGCCAAAAATAAAACATTTATGAACAATAATTGAAATGGGAATAGTATTTCAAAGCCTTGTAAATTTGTGCAGATATGCATAAAATCTGTTACTCCTACAGAGCCTAACACGACATTTCTTCGCCAGTGAATGTAAAAAATAATAATTAAATAACACCCTGATTTATTAAACTCATTTTGATTATATTAACTGTACTTTACATAAAGTGCGAGCGGATTTCTAGTGTGTTTTTAAGAAGCTTTTGCTCACATTACTGTTGGAAGCATGGACAAATTGTTAGGATAAAATGGCCCTACGACAGAAACATGGTGTAGTGCCAGAGGACTTTGAGCCCTGAATTATTGTTGAGAAATGCATTTAAAGCCAGACCTGTTTTGGGAGATGCCTTGAGCACAATTCATAAGTTGATAAGGGTCCTCCTGCATTGCCCAGGATTGGTAGGATAGAGGGAGCTGCTCATAGAAGAAGAAATCTGGGGTAAAAGGCTCAGACAGTCTTCCACTTTCTTCACTAAAATCATTCTGTTTCTAGCAAAGGGGAATAAGAAGTGAGGAGAACACAGACACTGCACATGTACGTGTGAATTCTCATTATTAATTTAATCTAATTCAATTCACAAAGTCCACATTTTCCCCTCAAGTTTAATAATGCAACATATTTTGCCAGAAATATTGTTTTTCACCTGAAGCTTGTAAGCGGAGTAGTACGAGTCTGATCCAGCACTATGCAATCGATCGAATGCCATCTGTGCTCCGTTTGCATCCACACTGATTTTACTTTTCGCTGCATTATTAACCTGAAATCACAAACGGACAATTTTACGAGATGCCTCGATTCACTTTAAACGAGGCCTAACGCGGAACAGTCTGGTTTAGAAATGAATGCGGTGTCTATAAACGATCATGAGGGCATCTACGCCGCCAGGAGGACATTTGCCAGTCTCAATCTCTAGAATTTGGTCAAACTTGTACACATATCAGTGACGCATAACAGCATAATAGCTATTTCAGAAATCAATACTGACAAAGGTAGCCACACTTTTCAGATGTTACCCAGTTTACAGGTTAACGGTGTGCAATTTCATGTAAAGGCAATGGCGTACGGTTGGCTATTGTTATTTGGCATTTGAGGGAAATACATTAATGCAAAGCATTGATTGGGCAAGCGGATCCTTTGTAAAAAATGTAACACAAGAGCGCAGTATTACATACACTTCAGTATTTCCTTTTCCTGCTAATAAAACAGTCAAATAATAAAGCACGCTCGTCGGTCATGTATTAAATATAAAACTGCTATTATAGTTGTTTATTCCTTTTTTTTTCCAGAAAAACCGTTTCGAAGGCCATCCATGCTGTAATTCCCCTTAAAATCTCAGTGGATAGTGGCAGGCCCACCCCCACTACATGACATGAACACTGCGGGTGGGGGAAGCGTTAGGACCCTCACGCCATGTGGGGAAGTGGAGGAGAGGGGGGGGTCAAAACTTTTGGCCTTGACCGATTAAGCTTAAGCTTCTCCCATAACTTCACATGTGAGGAAATGCATTGAACACATGGGTTTGTACACCGAGAACACAACGTCGCGTTATTATATTAGTCATCAAAGAAATATTCAAATGTCATTTCACTTAAAGCACAAGGCTGTACGGACGCCACATACTGATGAGACAAAAAAAATAATAAGAAAAAAATATTCATTTTTCTTTAAAACCACGGGTGTAAATTCATCTAATCTGAATGCGTTTTGTTTGCTACGTAGATTTTACATTAACCCAAAGCATCACGACGGCCTGGATGAACTCGGGTATTTCCGTAATATCCCACCTCAAGGGCGGAAAAAAATGCCGAAAATAGCCGAAATGGCGTACACAATACGGCGATGGCTACTAAAGCCTGCTAAATTAATTGCTCAAACGTCTTTACAACGTTCGCGCTAACGTTAGATAGCTTTCGTTCGCTGGCTACGTTTATGACTAACGTTCGAACACTGCCAGACTCTAGTTAGCATAATGCTAACGAAATGCCTCAGATAAAGATTCCATAAAAATAAAAAAATGTTCCTGTTGAATGTCACGGATTATGTTCAGAAGAAAGTCTTCTCTATACTAATGTGCAGTTAACTGGGAAGTCCCCGCATTTCCTTTGAATTAGTTAGCACTGTTCGACGTGTAAAAGTTCAACTGTAGCTGACAGAACCTGAGCGAGCTAGCTCGCTAGGCTACGCTAAGCTAAGCTATCCTTCGTTAGCCAAAATCACCAACGACATATTTCTTACCTCCATCGCTAGCAACAGCAAATTAAGTTACTTGTCTCGATGGGGGAGGGGGAAAAAAGTGCTTATCGCAATTTCCTTACACGATTAGTCTACTGAATTGATTTATTTTAAGACTAATTTAATGCTCAAGACGCGACACGCGCACAAGACTTCAATCTTGGCAGGTCTCGAGCTCGCCCGTTAATTTTAAAAAACGTTTGCTCGCGATCCCAGTGAGACGTTGTATTTTTCATCGTATGACGTCAAAAATGTTCTGTCGATTTCAATTGGTCACCTGGAATCAGCCCAACCAATCACAATGGACAATTCTGAACCATAGCAACAGAGGACGTTTTAATATCGCCATAGATCGGCGCACGGAGAGCTGCTAAAGTGTTGCAATTAAATATTAAAATAAACATTAATGAATTAATTAATTGATTAATTAACATTAATGCATTGATTCAGTTCCCTCGGAATTATGTGTGGTTTAATGATAAGCACAACTATAATAACTGTAACTCAAAGAACCCACTACTGAAAATCTCATGAGTACATAACCACAAGATAGAGAGAGTAGATAGATAGATAGATAGATAGATAGATAGAGAGAGTAGATAGATAGATAGATAGAGTAGATAGATAGATAGATAGATAGATAGATAGAGTAGATAGAGAATAGATAGATAGATAGAGTAGATAGATAGAGTAGATAGATAGATAGATAATAAAGAGTAGATGAGTAGATAGAGTAGATAGAGAGATAGATAATAAAGAGTAGATGAGTAGATGAGTAGATAGATAGTAGATGAGTAGATAGATAGTAGACAGACAGACAGATAGATAAATAGATAGATAGATAGATAGATAGATAGATAGATAGATAGATAGATAGGTAGATAGATAGATAGACAGACAGATAGATAAATAGATAGATAGATGGATAGAATAGATATATAAGTAGATAGATAGAAAGATAGATAGACAGACAGACAGACAGACAGACAGATAGATAGATAGATAGATAGATAGATAGATAGATAGATAGACAGATAGATAGATGGACAAATAGATAGATAGATGGATGGATGGATGGATGGATAGATGGATGGATAGATGTAGTTTATTGAATTTGGGCATGGCTTATAAGGTAGTTAAGAACCTCTTCTGGGTTTTAAATGAGCGCTACCTGAAATGCAGGCTTGGGAAATTCTGCACTAAATGCATCTCAGTGTTTGCTCTAGTTATAACGGTTACTGATAATGATAGCTTGATTAGCTGTGTTAGCTACATTAGTGTGTGTTTGGATAAAACTGGCACCCACTGATCTAAAGTGAACCGCCCCATCTCAGACACACAACCTGCAGCATGTGGAAGAAAAAACGAACCGTACAGCAATATGTGTAGGCCAATATGGCAGCATGTCGACCAAACATTAAAGCCTTTGTTTACATTAAACTGTGACCTTTAACCTTAGGAAATGAAAGAGGAACCTCAGGAGACACTTTTCCTGAACACAGCCAGAAATATCACTTTCTCTGTCATTGATTTAATAGATTATTTTTTCTGCCCTTTCTTAGGCGGCTGATCTCGGAGAGGATGACCATGACTCCAACTGGGGAGCAATGAGAGGTAAAGTATACGTGTGTGTGTGTGTGTGTGTGTTGGCGCTGAGTATTTTGTCTTATTATTATTTTGGCTTTTGCCATATAAACCCTATAATATAATATAATATAATATAAAATAAACTTTATGGAAACTATATAAACTTTAGGGAAATGCACTGTATGCATAGTCCCAGACTGAAAATGATTAAAAATCTGAAATTTGTGCTAGATTGATTCTAATTATATTATTGACGCCGTTAATAAATATCTTTTGTATCTGTCTCTATTCTCTCCCATTTTTTTAGAGTACAAGGTGAGTTTGATTTCTATAATACTATTGAGTTCACTTTAATGCATGTTTTAAGACAAAGTGTTGATTTTCACCCCATAGGGGCATAAAGGAGTCGTGAAATTGTACTTTTATACGTGTGTGTGTGTGTGTTGTGTGTATTTGTAGGTGTACCCGTATGACATGCTGTCTGTGACTCACAGAGTCAGAGTGAAGCTGCCGCGGGATGTGGACCGCACCAGGCTGGAGGTAGTGTTACTCTTAAACCCTTTTCGTCTCCCATAATTATGCATCTGTTTCTCCGTCTCTGTCGCACTCCTTCAGCAACATGGTGAACCGAACCATTGCTATAATAATAACAACCATAGAATTTATGTTATATGCATTACTTGGATTTGAGAACATATTTCACTATTCACAAGGTGACGAATACATTTCGATAGCTTGCAGCTATTTATTCGTATCAGCGATGTAGCTCCCATTCACTTTACACTCACATTTACAGCATTTAGCAGACGCCCTTATCCAGAGCAACTTACAGAAGTGCTTTGTAGTCTCTATCAAAAAAAATAAAAAAAATCCTCATACTAGCACAAATAGGCTAAGGTCTAAAGAGTACTCAAGCTAAACCCCCTGTTAGAGAGAATGAGAGTTAGTACAGCAAAGAAAACAGAATACGAGTCGAGGTATTTTTTTTGTTGTTACCAGTAAAGCAGCTGTTTCTGTGCTCCTGAGTGACGATGCCACAGCCGTCCATGGCTGGCAGTCAAAAAGAGAGAATAATTAGCCCTTCCTCAGACCATCTCATTGATTCTGCCTTGAAATATTAGTTGGCTTCCCTTCACCTCCCATCCAATTTCACCATTTTCACTACTTTCAAAAGTGTCCTCATAGAACCGTTTATTTTTTTGCACCCAACTTGCGCCGTGATTCGAAAGCACACTACGCAGAACCTACGCTAGGGGTCATCAACTGGCGGACCGCGATCAGGATGCAGACCCTGTAAAGTATTTCATCGGCCCGAACCGAGCGCTTGAAAAAATACCGTAGTTATGGGGAAAAAAAACGTTGTTCAGCGACTCGTTTTCTAAATATGAATCAGTGCGGCTTCTGTAGCACATCCTCTGATTGTCACAAGGTGCTTCCGGGGGTGCGTGGGGTGCATTAAATGCATTATTTAAATGCATTAAATAAATACACAGGGAAGTAAATAGACAGGACAATAAATACACAGGGGCAGTAAATAGACAGGACAATAAATACACAGGGGCAGTAAATACACAGGACAATAAATACACAGGACAATAAATACACAGGGGCAGTA
>JAOUQW010000023.1:20576673-20596594 GCA_028565825.1 Olivaichthys viedmensis | reverse complement strand
TTTTCCCCCCCTTGCATTTGCATATTGGAACCTGATTGGCGCTTATATTTTTGGATGCACCAACATATGCCTGTCACGTTTTCAACACGAATAATTTTTTCATGAGATTTTCAGCTCCTCCAGTTTCTTAAAAGAATGTGAAGGAAGCGCTGTGCTGACAGTTTTCTCGCTTTGACCAGCCTGCTCAATTCCTCAAAAGGGTTTAATCGTAAACACATTTTTCAAGTTTAGGATGACTTTTTAATAAAGAAAAATGACGGGGGGAATCCTTTTTTTATTTCAGAAGCTTAAAAAATTTGCATTTTTGCCTGCATATATTTGTAAACAAAAAAGAATATTTATTAATAATAAAATAAAATAAAAACAGGAACCGAGGTTTAAAAAAATAACACCAGACCTTAATAGCAGCTTCACCATGCTTAGACTGTAGCCTATAGGCAGGTTAGCGAGCAAATAAAACCATTTCCGCGTCGTGTTGGTGAAATATATTCATGTTTTCTTACAGTCGAGGTGTCAAAGTATATTACAGGCAGAAAAATTAAATTTAGGTGAAAACCAGATTTCTCGTCATTTTCTCGGATTTAAAAGTCGACGACGCGTCTCACACGCCTTTACCTGTTCCTAATAAGGACGCTAAAGTTATGTGTCACATGACTTATGACATGTTGGTGTAGGTCAAACAGTGCAAATGCCGTAGATGGCATTAATTAATAGAATACACCTGATATCGCAAATCTCCACGATGCACATCGTTACACCCTGAATAATTAAAGTTGTCTGCACTTTTTAACACCTGCTTTGCCCATCTTCTCTCCTTAATAACTGCATTAGTGGCTCATTTCACACTTCTCCTTACCTGCTCTCTCTCCCTTTCCCTCCCTCCATAGCGGACGATCACCAGGCTCTGATCTGGGACATCCAGCAAATGCCGCGCGCCATCGAGGACCCCATCCTGGCCTACACGGCCGAGGGCGAGATCAACAACGTGCAGTGGGCCTCCACTCAGCCCGACTGGATTGCCATCTGCTACAACAACTGCCTAGAGATCCTGCGTGTTTAACAGCGCCGCCGAGGCCGCCGCTGCCGCTGACCCTAGCTCTCCTACCACCGAGAGCGGGGCCAGTCCCAGCGAGAGCCATGGCCATGGAGCTGGAGCAGGGGCCAGAGCAGGAGCAGGAGCAGGGGCCGGAGTCTGGTTCCTCTGCTGCTGTAGAGGAGTGGAGATGGCAGGAGGACTCGGCTAGTGGACAGGATTCAGGGGCCGGAGGGAAGTGTGCGTGTGTGTGAGAGAATGTGTTTATAGGTGAGGGTGTGTGTGTTTATGGGCGTGTGTGTATGCGTGTCCAGTTCATTACATGTTGATCTACGTGTGTTAGAGCTGTTGGGATCCTCTCTTTGGTTTGCAGTGTAATTATTCTGGCAAGTTTCTATTGCGACGACTTGTGTATAGATATTTCAACGCAAAGGATGTGACTGCATTCACAGACCAGGTTTTGCTTTGGTTTTTTGGGTGTTTTTTAAATTTATTTAAAGAATGCGCCCAGTGTTGCTCAGTGTCAGCATCCTGCATTTCTGAGTAGAAAATGAAGACTGTAGTTACCAAGCCGCCAGCACTGAGATTCGCTTGGAATGATACTTTCTTTAATTAGCTCGTGGCAAAAAAAATTATGCAGATTTTTTTAAATTTAATTTCACAGCCATGAAATTCTCAAGAAGGTGCCATGTTTGTGTCCTGTGGCTCCTCGGATGATTTAGCTTTTACTCTATCAATCAAGCACATAGAATAACTGAAAGACCATCGCTAGGACTGTTGATTTGACAGATACCACCTTTTCCACCAACACTGGGAACCAGTGCTGGTTCAGGGAACCAGAGAACCTTTTTTGAGAGCCATTCCGTTACCAGATGGAAGAGGCAAGTTCACCGAAAAATAACGACAGTGGAGGATTTTAAGTTGCACGTTCGGTTTTGAGAACATGGTTTTACCATCCAAAGTCAAAATCCTTCAGTGTTCCACCTTTTTTTTTCCCCACATCTTATTTTTTTATCAGCGATCACGAAAAGAAACTCGTTCGAGTTTGTTGTCATGGCAATGCAATCATGACGCCGGTTCACGGTTCCAGACCGAACTGATTGAACCGGCGCTTTTGTGGTCAGAAATTGGCAGAAGGGTTTCAAATTTGGCCCCGCCTCCAGGAACAGCACCGGCTCCGGCTCCTTGTTGGTGGAAAAGCACGTAGGCCACCTTGTAAGTCTCAACACGTTCGTCTCATTTGAGGCAGTCTGCGTTTTTTTTTTTAGGACGCCGGCGCTTTGGTCCCGCTCTCGTCGACGTCGGACCGGCGTTCGTGTTGGAGCGGACGCTTTGTAATTTTCTGTCTCGGCTTTCTTCACTTGCATCTTCTACCCTTTTTTTTTTTTTTTTTTTGGACGTCCACTCCCTTTTTTAGCATGTTTGTGCTCGACGTGAGAGATGTACATACGAATATAAATATTATAAATAAGCTAGGGCAGACGTTCATGTTGTAACTTTTGCATACGAGTTCGCCGTTACAGGTTGTTGTCTGGTCTGTCCATGAAGATGTCCATTGTAATGGTCAGGTCAGTGTTTCAGGAACGTACATGAAAATGGAAGGGTTTTGTGCATATGTGATTTACGTGTGTGCGCCCAACTGCAATGTTTTTTCTATTAATAAACTTGCATTGTTCTTCCATAAAGCTGTCGTTTGAGTTATTTATTTATTTGTTTTTTCTGTCTGACGAGCATCAACGGCATGTCCCCATCCAGAATAAAAAAAGAATTTTCCCAGAGAAAGAGGTTTGGAGTGAGAAACCGGTACGAGTCCCACTAAAATGCAAAATACAGTTAATATTATAAGGAAGTCTAGGGTTCGACCTGTGAGACACGACGGCACTGTGGGGGTTTCGTGGTAATAGAACTTTAGTTATACAAGTATTTTGCCAGTAGAGGGAAGGCATTGTTGTGGCAAAAAAAAAAAAAAAAAGTATTTATGGTGTGACAAGAGTTAGACCAGGTACCGGTAACGCCAACAACTGGCCCAAACCAGCAGACTGACATTTCAAATTTACTAGTTTTATTGTTGTTTTTGAAATATTCCTTGTTTTTTGCATTAGAGTGCAAGTGTTAAAACACGCCTCCTAGCTTTGTACGTTATTGTATGAACTGCATTTCTTATTCTCATAGATTAGTCTTTATTTATGACAAAATAGTGTGTACTAATTTAAGACCATGTTAGGACAATGGTGAAAGAACTAGCCATTTTTTGGGCGTTTTTTGTCGTGCTGATCTGGCAACCCTGGTCTGGCTCCATCTTCAGCAGCTACAGTTTAATGAAGCACAAGATGTACTAGTTGGAACATAAGAGGCTCTGATGGTGAAAGATGTGCATAGCGAATGTTGATCTGAAGAAAATCTTGAACTAATAGAAAAAATTAATTTCTCTAAATTAGTTTTTATAGTGTGTTGCGCAGTTTGTGATTTACTGCATAAAATAACAGCATCATCCAAAAATGTTCATAAGAAAATATGAACTTCACAGGAATTACATCCTAAAACTTGTTTGTTGCTCAGAAATGTTCAGGCGTGGTGGAAAAGAGCCCCCCTTTGTAGTTTTTTTTGTTTGTTTTTTCTATATTTAGGAGTTTTGTTATAATATTCACGTTTTTTAATGAGTGTTTTTAAAATTAGCATATAAAAGTAGGTGTTAAAAACACTACAATTTTTATCCAGTAACTGTGATTCAATTAAAGTCAAAATTAGACAAGTTACAGACCTTAAGTGTAAAAAAAAAAAAGAAAGTGACAAATTAAAACCAACTTTGTTGTTTAGGAAATGATCATGCGTCCACAGGCGCACTGTGTTTATAAATAAGCTTTAATCTAAAAAAAAACAAAAAAAAAAACAGTAGTTTAGTGCTTTTGCAAACTTTTAACAGTCTGTTAAAAATGTTCGGTTGAATTTGACGTCTACTCGCGTCCTTCATATGTCCGTATCACATGGGTTTTTTTATTTATTCCCCAGGCAATACAGTCACATGGGAGCAGCCACACACACACACACACACACACTGTGACACATGGGAGTATACAAGAGCACACACGCCTTGGCACGCGTTTTCAACCGAACAGCCCACAGAAACGGCGTCTCATCGTTTCCACACTTGTTCACCGAGTCAGTCATATTTTCACTGTCACATATATAATATTAATCAGAATATAATTGAAAAACTTACAAATCTATACACTGAAAATACATTTCCGTGATTGAATAACCGATACATACAGTTAGAAAACGCCCGCAATATTTTCTTATAGAGTCAATTTTCTCGTCAGAATAACTTGCGGTCGGTCCGGCGCGGGACAAAATGTCTTTCTCAGGGTTGATTCGCAGAGTCTTGGCGATCTGGAGATGAGGAGTGAGAGCACAAAGAGCTTCTATAACCGGATGCTTTTTTGGGAAGGCAAAATCTCGACAGCACATTTTTGATAACGGTGAAGCTGTGCTCCGTGACTTGCTCAGCTTCATGCAGAAAAGTGCTAAAAGGTGAAAGCAGTCGTCCACTAAAGCGCAGAGCTGTGAAGGGGGGAAAAGTAGAGTTTGGACTCTTTATCCGCGGATCTACTCCTCTTTCTTACCGAGGAGAGCTATGGCTCCGAATTCCTCAAAGCGTTTGAAGGGTTAAAGTAAGGAAGAGCAAAATCCTGAGGTGGGGCGTGAGGGGGAATGAGGCCTAACAAATCATATGAATAAAGATTCTAAAATATATATATATTTTTTAAATCAGACCTTGTTGGCCTGTAACCTCTAAAACACTGTTGCCAAGTCACAATAGAAGATATGAAAACCTGCTAACCCTGCAACAAGCCGCTCATGCGCATGTGGCGACTGTGAAGGTTGTCTCTTGTGGCCGCGTCCTGTCTAAGTTCGAACATGAGATGGGCGTGGCCAAAATGTGTACACTCGACTGTAAAATGTGTATATTCTACTGTAAAATGTGTATATTCTACTGTAAAATGTATACACTTGACTGTAAAATATACACTCGACTGTAAAATGTGTATATTCTACTGTAAAATGTATACACTCGACTGTAAAATGTGTATATTCTACTGTAAAATGTATGCACTCGACTGTAAAATGTATGCACTTGACTGTAAAATGTGTATACTCGACTGTAAAATGTGTATACTCGACTGTAAAATGTATACACTCTACTGTAAAATGTATACACGACTGTAAAATATATACACTACTGTAAAATGTATATACACGACTGTAAAATGTATACACTCGACTGTAAAATGTATATACTCGACTGTAAAATGTATACACTACTGTAAAATGTATATACTCTACTGTAAAATGTATACTCGACTGTAAAATGTATACACTCTACTGTAAAATGTATACACTACTGTAAAATGTATACACTTGACTGTAAAATGTATACTCTACTGTAAAATGTATACACTCTACTGTAAAATGTATACACTACTGTAAAATGTATACTCGACTGTAAAATGTATATACTCTACTGTAAAATGTATACACTTGACTGTAAAATGTATATACTCGACTGTAAAATGTATATACACTACTGTAAAATGTATACTCGACTGTAAAATGTATATACTCGACTGTAAAATGTATACTCTACTGTAAAATATATACTCTACTGTAAAATGTATACACATCAGCGTGTTCAAATTTTTTAAATTTTGTAGTTAAACCGATGAAAATACGAGGCCGTGGCTTTTGTTCCATTTCTGAGTGCCAAATGCGGTTGAGTGGGAACTAAACGCAGATCGGAACTTAAACACGAAGTGAAACAGAAATTCGAATGCCTGTGATCGGGGTTTTGTTTGGCTTGTGACTCGGAGGCTGAGGCTAACGTTGGTGCTAACCCTCGCGAGCATCTCAACGTGTCACAATGGTAATATTTATTTTTGGGTGAAATGCCTCGTACACAACGCCGAATTCCCCCCCCCCGATATTCCTCCCTCTTCAAAATGTATAAATTCGAGGGTATTTTGGGGAAACAACAAAGGTTTTGGTGATGAACAACCAAAAGTGCACTTTCTGCTCATGATGCTGCTCGCTAATCGGTATCGCTGCGAGTGCGAGCTAACTCAAAGGGGGGAGGCATAAAATGAAGCACGACATAAAATGATTGGGTATTTATATATATTTTGTCGACTCCCACTCTTGGATGATGTAATTATTACGTTAGAGGCCGTTTAGAGGCGGGACAACGTCGCTGCACTTTAGTGAAAGATTACAGACACGATCAAGGACACGAGCTAACGAGGTAAAAAAGGTACATTTTGATTTCAACTTGTCTTTAAGTCGTGAGAGTAGAGGTTTCGGGGGACAACGGACAACCCACGCCGTGGGATTGTTTCGAGGAATTCATTCGAGCCAATCGTTTGGATTTGTCGCGTTACCGCGTCATAGCTAATTTGCATAGAATTGAGAAAACCTCAATTCAAATGTCCCTTGTCGCTCCGTCGCAGAAAAAATCGTGGCTCCGTGTCACGCACTTGCGTAGAAAATGAACGGTTGTCTGTCGCTTGCTAGTGTGAACGCAGGGTAAATACTGTAAAGTGTTTTTATTTAACTTAAACTAACATGTGATGGTGGTTCTGTTGCTCCAATTCTCTCTGTGCTTCGTAGACATGTAGAATTATTACTGAAGCAACAAAAGAAATAGGGGAAAAACTGCTCCGCTATAGAGAAACGAATACCAACCAACAAATGAATACTCGAGTATTCATATTATTCGGGCCAGCTGTCTTGTCTGTCACTGTAGTCATCTAAAATATTAAAATAACGCCAACTTTAAACCAAAGTCAGTCATTACAGTAATTATAATTCTCACCCGCCCAGTATTTTACAATATGAAAAGGAAGCTTCCTTAAATGCATATGCAATGAGGCAAAAGGGAAAAACGGTGGCTTTTGCGCCAGACTGTAAATCCCGAAAAACGTGAGTAGATATTGCCCTTTATGTCCTATTCTCCTGTGACAGCAATACTCGGTATCAGAATGGTGCAACCCTAATAAAAAACACTACCTTCCTCAACGTCCTGCCACTGCAGTGCCAGGTTTGTGCAGCGCTTGATTTGTGCTAGGTGCAAACGTGTGTTTTGAGTGAGCGTGTTTGCCGGTGACATGTACGAGGTCCTCAGCACGCGACGTGGATTAACTCGTGTTCATGAGTAGCAGCTTAAAGTTCAATTTAAATCTTACATTCTCCAGATGATCTGAGAAATAAAGACAATGTGCAGGAAGAGGAGGATGACTGCGGCTCTGTTCTGTGCAGTCTATCCTGCTGCAGAGCTGATGTAGGACACACAGGGCCCGGGGGGGACTCTAGCTGCCCGGGAGGCCGGGGTCGGACATGTGCCACTGGATCTGCGCCGTGTCCTGCAGGCTGCTCGGGCTCTCCAGGTGTTCAGGGAGGGAGGGGGAACGCAAGCTGGGGTGAGAATAGAGGTTTTTAGGGATGCAGAGACTAGCAGGGACAGCCGGTTTGGTCTCCGTCTCCGGCGACATGGATGCGGTGTCGTCTGAGGCTACGGTCAGGTGGACGCCGCTGGACAGGGACGCATGGGACTCGGGGTTCGGGCTGTCCGAGTCGGAGCTCTGTTGGATGGGGAGAGAGGATCAAGGTAAAGAAATCCATCAGGCACCCAGGATCCCTCTTAAAACATACGTTTTTGGCTTCCTTCTCTTTCCATTTTTTTTTACGTCTGTTTTAATTTTATTTCCAGTATTTAGTATTTATGATAATTAATTAATGCCATTTCTTGTTATTCATATTAAATGGGTGCTTACGCTTTTACCCTCGTCAAGAAATCCAGATTCTATGAATATGCAAATTGCAAACGACCCCAAACCTTATGCCCCACCCAACAACATGCAAAAAGAAAAAAAAAGCCTGTCTTAGCTCCCTTTTTAATACTTTTTAATATGCATTTATGACCATTATCAGTTACATTTGTTGCCTGAAATCTAGAAGAGAAGACGGCACGTCTGTCCCTGGTGTCTCTCCACACCTTTGGCTTTGGACGTGTTTACACATTTTGCTAACACTCACGCTGTTGGTGGAGGTGAGTGTGTCTGGGATGTGAGCAGTAGGAGTGCTGGGTGTTGTAAGGCAGAGAACCGGAGCCCCGTACAGGCCAGAGGGAGAAGGGTGATGGACCGCCGAGCCCGGAGACACAGAGCTGTAGGCCGGAGGCACAGGAGCCATCTGCCTCTGCAGCAGCTGCAGGATCACGTTAATGTCAGCCGTCATCCGTGTCTCCAGCCTGCAGACAGAGAGAGACATAGAGAGTCGAACAGAAGATGAAGGAGAGGACGGAGAAAAGACGACAACCACAAAGTTAAAGGAAGTTAAACATTTTAAAAACGGTACTGAATAAAACAAAAAAGGGTAATAAAACACGGAGACGTGTGTGTGTGTGTGTGTGTGCTCTGACCTGTTAAGCTGGGACTGCAGCAGTTCAAGGCGAGACTGAAGATCGCTCGGTCTCTCCTCCGCACTCGCACCGCGGTGGTGGTGATAGCAGGCGTGTGCTGACGTTGACGAGCCCCTCGGACTCTCTGGGTACTGACCCGGCCCGCGGCAGCCGTACAGCTCTGACACATTCAGAGAGCCTGATTACACCAACACACACACAGTGAGGGAGAGAGAGAAAGGGGGAGAATTAGCAATTGTCAGACCATCATTTAGTAATGATGCTATAGCTACCATGTGGACTTGTTTTTTTATTTATTAATAGTCCCAGTGAAGGGGGCGTGGCCTCTGTTCCTATCAGTTTTATTAAAGGAGGCGCGGCTTATGTGTCTGGCAGTCCCAGTAAAGGAGGCGTGGTCTTTGTACCTGTCAGTTTTATTAAAGGAGGCGTGGCCTCTGTGTCTGTCAGTCTCAGGCTCTCAGAATCACACTGTATTACATCATGTTGCACTGCTGTACCATGTAAGATCAAAAACAGCTCTTAACCGTATTGTTTTGATTCGTTGCTTATTTTAAATGTAACTTTTATCCATCAGATTGTTGACCTGTATCAAGATGCACATTGAATCATCTCTGGAGAAAAAAAAAGACACATCTGTAATAACCTTTCGTTGACAAGGTATTCTGGCTTGGCCCACATTAGCAGACATGATTTTTGACCTAATAGTGGCGTCAACAGCCCTGTACTAACACACATGATCCTCCTCTTTTTCTGTCTCTCTGTACCTGAGTATGGATGCGCTTCCTGTTCTCCGCTGTTGGAGGGCAGGAGGTTGACCACAGTGGGCATGTATTCGCTCGCATCTGGAGGGTAGACCTCTCTCTGTCCAGTACCCGAAGGTTTGAGTTCGTCCTCACTGGACAGAGAGGTGCCACTCACACTGCTGCACAGCTCGTCCCAGCGCGAGTGCAACAGCGCCCCCCTGTGGTTGCCCACAGAGCCGCATGACTGGTCTGGATAAGCCTCTTCTCTATCCGTCCCATCTAAACAGATCAGAAATCCACAAACAGGCCAATACATGTATAATAATAATAACGTATAATCATAAATACGCTGAGTGTCTAAAATCAACATTTGAACACTTTTATATCACCTTGTTGCTCTCAAACCTGTAACATAATCCCTGTATTATAAAAGCGATTAAAAAAAAAAGATCTTTTAATGTCCAGTAAAGAAACTGAGCCGAGCACATTTTAGTTTTTATTTTGGAAAATAAATTAGTATTTTTTACATTATTTTTCACATTTAAAATAAATTTCCACCCCCCAAAACCGAAGATAAAGATGAACGATTCGGCACGTAATTATTCAAACTTGGTCTATGGTATTGTTCATGTGCTGTTTTTTTGGGGCTCGAGTGACACACACACACAAACAAAATAACACTCTCACACAGATTTACCAGGTCGGTTGCGCTGGAAGGGGTGTCTCCTGTGCTGGGCTCGTCGGTAGCCACAGTCTGACTCCTCGCTGGGGGTTGGCTGCATAATTCTGTCTGCCTGATACAAACAAGCTTCAGTAACTTACATAACCACGAATAACAAACACGCAGCTCTAACAGGCAGCCGCCGCTGCTTTTACTGCTGCTTTCTAAACACAAGCAGACACAGTAAAACATGTCACTGTTCATCATTAACTTTCACATGCACTTCATTTGCAGTTGGTATTGAAATTTGAGCTCCAGATGAAGATAAAACAAAGCACACACACACACACACACACACACACACACACGGTGGCCTTTATTCATCAAACTTCCATTGAAACGAGCTCCGCAAATGACGGGAATGACAAACTGTTTATGAAGCTGTCGTACAACATATATTATTTACATAATGCAACGAGTTGCCAGTTTATTAGGTACACCTCTCTTTCGCTACACCCACTGGCTATTTTAGGAGGTCCATCTACCATATAGGTCACTTTGTAGATGTTGAATTACTTACTGTAGCACATGTTGCTATGCACAATGTTTTCGAGGCACAATCGGACCAGCGCTCACCGGGTGTTCTCATCGTACTGACATGGTGGTGTGTGTGGTGCTGGTACAGCAGTGGTGTTGTTGGTGGGGTTTTTAAACACCTTAATGTCACTGCTGGGTTGAGAAACAATCCATCAACCAAAAATCTCCAGCTTAGAGCGGTGCTGTGGTCAGAAAGCGACCCTGATGAAGGACTAGACGACGATTAAGACGCACTGTGCATGGAAACAGATGAACTGAACACCTACAAGGTAGATGTGTCTAATAAAGTGCAGTGCATGTTTAAAGTCTGATACACTCGTACCAGCAGCACACACACTATCATGTCCATATCACTGCGCACTGAATAATCCACCACCCCGATAATATTTGGGCGTAAAATGTGTACATTCATTTTTTAAACACGCAGTCAGTCAGTTACAAAAATCGATAGGCGAATAATCCATAATCTTTTTTTTTTTAACTAAAGATGAGCTAGAATGCGCGGATGATGGAATGATACAACAGTATTGAAACTGAATTACGTATCCTTAGAGTGCCATTTTTATATTATTATTATTATTAATGGATGTAGGATGAAACATCGAGAACGTGGATGATTTTACAATCAGATTTTAATGGTGCGCTCTGATAAATTGAGGCTCAGCGAGTTCCTACTAGTGGTATAAACATACAAAAGGTGTCTTTTCCATTTCTGCTCAGTCAGCATATTGACATGAACTGTTATCAGAAGGTAAACGGGCTCTCCACACACACACACACACACAATATGCAACTTAAGGGCAAAGGCGGCTGCTCAGCGCGTGACTTACATCTCGGAGGTTGAAGGTGATCTCCAGGTTGGTCCAGAAGCTGTCGGAGAAGTCGGGGTACATGTCGAGCACCTCGAGCAGATCATCCCTCAGGATCTTGTGCAGGTCGCAGTAGGTCAGAGCCCTGACATCAGCGCTCGACTTCCCAGGTCTCCCGTAGAGACTGATGGGCTCGCCGAAGATGTCGTTCTTACCTGGCCAGAGAGAGGAGAGAACTTTATTCCAGTTTTTATTCCAGGTTAAATAGAACTAAATGGGTGAAGATCTGTAGATGGTGAGGAACGTCTGGCCTGAAGATAATCAATACGGCATGATGAATAAGACACAAGCACATGACGTCACGGTGGATCGTCACAGCAGGCCGGAGAGACGGAATAACGAAAGAACTATATAAGAGCAGATGAAGGGCGTCAGTATAGTCTTCAAATTTTGCTGTTTGAATATTATTCGGATTTTCGTAGTATTGATTAATTAATAAGTATGCCATATTTATGATATTAATTAATATGTATTTGAAGGCCAAAAAAAAAACCACATTGGAATGTTTAAGATCCAATGTTCTGCTTTTATTCGCTTAACGTAAGTCTATCATAACTTTTTTGGCGAAATGACTTTAGTAGGAAAAAGGCTCTGAATAAAATAATATCATAAATATGGTTTATGATAATTAATTAATTAATCAATCAATCAATCAATCGATCAATCTTCAGCATCCGCTCCATCCTGGTCAGGGTCGCAGTGGATCCGGAGCCTATGTTTGCGGACAGTGGGAGGAAACCGGAGTACCCTCACACACAGTAACCCGACTTTTTAATTACGTATATAAATAAACGATCAATTATACAAATATAAAAGGCACTTATTGGAGTTCTAAAAAGTTTCTAAATGGAACCTTTTCTGAAAATGAAACCATTCTTTGTAGGGTTTTACATAGAACCTGTAAGGTTTCCTCCAGAGGGACAAACTGAAGAACGCTTTAGGGTGCTAGATGTAACCTTTTCTTCTAGGAGTGTGCTGCTAATGCTAATAATATAAAATTATAGGCTCATTAAAATATAAAATGCATTCAAACCATTCAAGCAATTAAAATATTTCGCAGCCCTGGAACGGATTAAAGGATCAATACGGCAAACCAGTGAGTGAAAAAAAAAAGAATAGACAACATGAAAGACATGTAGACGGGATTACAGAGTATGAAGGAAATAAGGAGAGACAAAGGGAAACAAGGAAAGTAAGAAGGATGGAGGAAGGAAACAAACAAAGCAAACTGAAATGATCACTGAAGAAAGGAATTACCCAAGATGGCCACGACCACCTCGTCTCGGAGGATCTCGATGGAGCCGCGGGAGATGAAGTAAAGGGCACTGAGAACGTCTCCACTGTGCACCAGTGTGTCTCCCGGTGGAGCGTGTGTGGTCCTAAAGCGCATGGCCAGAGCTCGTAAACAGCCCTTACTCGCCCAGTGGAAGGCCTTACAGTTCTGCAGCAGACTGCGGTTCAGATGGAGACAGATATCAGCCTGCAGACACTCGGGGAAACCCTTCAGCACCTGGACACACAGACAGAGAGACAGATAGGGATGGAGAGACAGGAAAAAGGAGGAGTGATGGGGATGGAGAGACAGGAAAAAGGAGGCGTGATGGGGATGAAGAGACAGGAAAAAGGAGGAGTGATGGGGATGAAGAGACAGGAAAAAGGAGGAGTGAGTGATGGGATGGAGAGACAGGAAAAAGGAGGTGAGAGTGATGGGGATGGAGGGACAGGAAAAAGGAGGATAGAGTGATGGGGATGGAGAGACAGTAAGGAGAAAAAGATATCGAGAGACGGGAAAAAGGGGAAAGAGTGATAGAGGGATGAAAAAAACGACAGCAGCAACAGAGGAAATCAGAAAGGCCATGGGATGGACAGCATGGTGACAGAAAGACAGGGAAAAAAAGAGGATGAAGAGAGACGAGTGTACAAAGAGGAACAGAAAGTAAAAAGGAAAACAGAGAGAAACGGGGAAAAAGAGATTGCGAGACAGACAGCAAAGGGAAGGGAAAAAAGAAAAGAGACGGTAAAAGGAGAGACGGAAAAAAAGAAAAACAGATATACACAGTGTGGTGACAGAGGGGAAGAGAGAGAGAGGACAAAAAACAGAGCGAGGGACAGGAAAAAGGAAAATATAGAGGGGTAGAGATCATGAAAAGGAAAGAGAAACAGAGAGAGGCAGAACGAAGAGATAGAGGAACAGAGGAACAGGGACAGGAAAAAAATTATTTCTCTTCAATAAAGTCGTATAAAACAGAGTATCCACAGTAAGAGATGGAAATCTGACGCCGCGTCTCTTCATACACACACCATGGAGTGTGTGAGACTCACAGCGTTCATGTCAATGCCGTTGGTGTAGGACCAGGCGTGCTGGAAATACTCCTCCAGCCTCTGCCTCAGGCCTCCGGGGATTTGGTGAAAGCGGATGAACTCCTTCACCCTCAGCATCTGTGTGTGGTAGCGCGCCGTGCCCGAGTACAGACGCTGGATTATTGCCGACACATTCCCGAAAATACTGGCGTACATCAGAGCTGTGGCAGCAAAAAAAAGAGAGCACTCTTCTAAAAACTCTGGATAATAAGGAGTGGAAAAGCTAAATGTGGCCTAACAGCGTTTTGACCATTTAAAACTCGCTGGACATTAATATTTGTTTGGTACTAGGCCTCATTAAGACCTTTGATTTGATATGTATAACAGTATTCTCTTCTCTCTTTGAACCAAGAACTGTTACTATAAGAACTATCTCTTATTTATTAGCAAAATTAGCCTCGTAGCTCCAGTGCAAAACTAAAGTAGCAAACTACAGACACCAAACATGTCTTGGATGATTGACTACATTTGGCCTAAGTGTTCCATTAAGGCACTGTGCTCTGTGTTTGTGCACGCAGCTCTGGGGATTAGTTTAAGAGAGCGGGATGGAGGATGGAACAGTGGAGTGAAAGTGGGCTACTCACAGCCAATGAGCATGACGCAGATGGAGAAGATCTTCTCGGGGTTGGTGTTTGGTGAGACGTTGCCGAAGCCGACACTGGTCAGGCTGCTGAAGGTGAAGTACAGCGCGGTGACGTATTTGTCCTTGATGCTGGGTCCGGACGAGGCGTCGCTGTCGTTGTAGTATTTGCCGATCTGGTTGGCGAGGTTGTCAAGCCAGCCGATCCTTAGAGTACCTCCACGGCCCGAGCCCGTGCGCTCCACATTGCCGATGGCGTACCAGATGCAGGCCAGCCAGTGGGCGATGAGCGCGAACGTGCACATGAGCAGGAAGAGGACGGCCGCGCCGTACTCCGAGTATCGGTCCAGCTTCCGCGCCACACGCACCACGCGCAGCAGCCGTGCCGTCTTCAACAGGCCAATCAGAGTGGTGGTTTGGGGCTGGGGGGGAGGAGTTAAAGGCAGGGTTAGTAACCAACAAAAAACGTAAAGAATTATCTCCCCAACTTTCCTCTCTGTCTGTCTCTCGCTCTCCCTCCCATTCTTTCACCAAACCTCGTTCTTTCTTGATCTCTCCATCTCATGCTCTTTACCACCTTTCCTTCCCCTCTCACCTCGTCCGAGCCCGATCTGAAGATGAGCAGGTCGAAGGGGATGGCGGCCACGATGTCGATGAGAAACCAGCCCTTAAAGTAGTGCTGCGCGATGCGGCCCGGGTGGCTCACCACCTCGTCGTTGCGGTTCACGTAGGTCGTCCTGAAGTTGATGATGATGTCCACGATGAACATGACGTCCACCACCAGATCCACCACGTTGAGGGGGTTGCAGGTGTAGCCGCAGGCGTGCCGGCCCTCGTCCTCGTGCTGGCTGAGCAGGAAGGCGGCGCTGTAGGGCGTGAACACGGCCGTGTAGAGCACGAGCAGCAGGATCAGCCAGTCCCACATGGCCTTGAACGGACTGTAGTGCAGGATTGTGCACTTGTGGATGCGCGGCGCCTGCAGCTTGTACTCGGGCAGCACGTCGGCCCCCAGAGACAGCACCTGAGAACACGTCACATGTACAGCAGGCTGAGTCCACTATGAAGAGCTGCTTATACCTTCCAATTATAAGTTTTCTTTTATTCACGATGAATAGTTCAGCCCAAAATTAAATGGTCATAATGTTCTCCTTACCCCAAATGTAGTCAATCAGCCAAGACATGTTTGGTGTCTGAAGTTTGCTTCTTTAATTTTGCACTAGAGCTACGAGGCTAATGTAGCTACAAAGTAAGGAAAAGATCATTGCCTCCACATGTCTTGGCTGATAGAGTAAATGTTTTGTAAGCTGAAAATTGTGTAAGTTGCATTTTCAGCCAAACTATTCTTTTAAAACGGAGATCTTTTTTTTTAGCTGTTTGAAAAATCCTCATATGAATATAGTGGTTGTGCATCACTTTTTTTTTTTACAAGTGTGACTCCACATATTGAATGCTAACACATGTAGCAGTTAAGAAGTGTTTTTAAAAAAAACAGCAAAGCTGTTGCGTCTGATACACTCGTACCACCATAACACCCACTGACAACATGTCAGTGTCACTGCTGTACAGTACTATGAATGATCCACCACCCAAATAATATCTGCTCAGCTGAGGTTCTATGGTGGTCACTTGTCACTGATGGACAGAGTACAAGAGGGCTAATACATTGTATAGAGCAACAGATGGGCTACAGTCAATAATTGTATATCTATAAAGTGACCTATATGGTAGATGGACCTAATACAATGGCCAGTCATGTACACTCTTGGAAGAAAGGGTTCTTCACTTGGACAAGCACAGAGACCCCTAATCTTTGGCGGACCATGATTCGGTTGTTTGGTGTGCACCTGAGTATGGATGGAGTGTTCACATCTGTCAAAACAAACTGAACAAAGGAAAAAGTTTGATAGGTCAGCACCAAACATGGTAGCTGTGAAAGCGCTAAACGTCAGAATGAACAGATTGCTTTTGCGCCAGAAAACTGAGGTATCACCTGTGTTGGTGGATCTTCTGATCTGATCTGAATAGAACTGCCATTCTTGAGACCAGTAAAATGGACATAAGTACATTGCACGTTCATTTTTACAGTGCTGAAATGAGCCACAAGTGAAGTTTGGACTAAAACCGAGCAGCCGCTCGTCAATCTCCCACCCCTGATGTATCGGTGGATCTTTTAGTGATCACATCGCCAGCACACAGCTCTAATGTTCCATTAGCAAACCGGGATCAGGGCTGTCTCAGGGAACCATGGCAACTCTTGGCTACCATGGAAACCACAAATTGATCAAGAGACGTCAGAAACGTGCAAAACTTTGGTGTGGAGGGACAAAGCGACTGCCCTAATCACACGCCGCATGGGCCAGTGGCCATCACTGAGCACTGCAAAGTCTGGAGAGACTTTTAAACGTTTAGATCTCATCATATTAATTCACGTCAAAGCACATCAGGAGCTGAAACAATGGCTCTTGAAACAATGACTGACAATCGTAGGTGGAGGCATTTTCCTCGTACTTAAATCGCTCAACCAACAAACGTGGGTGGTCACCAATTAATCTTTGCTTATTAAATATATTAATAAGACCTGATGCCGTCTGATTCATAGTAAAGAGGAAAACCAAATCTGTTCCAGCCACAAAACACTGTATCTACACTATTCCTGCTGGATGTAACCAAGAGCACTTGAACACCCTCAAGACTCTCTGAATGCTTGCATAGGTATATTTAGATGTTCTCTCTTTCGCTATGCAGTTACTTTTTGAGGTGATCGATGTCCTGTGTTCCTCCTTGTTACTCATATTATTCTATTATTGTCATTAGTGTGTATTACTATTATTACCCAGATAGCACACAAACCTCGGCATGATGTGCGCAATTTATGTCTCGACAATGTAACGTAACTAGCTAATCGGGACCCTTGTTTACAGATGTACTCACTCCTTCCTGGTGATCTTTGGGCAATTTATTAAATTCCTACACACTCGCAATGTGATACGCAGATCAATTTCCTTCCGTACTTAATCGATATTAATAACATTGCAGGAGCCGGATCGCTCGAGGTGATTTTTTTGTACAAAACACCCTGCACTTACTTTTCCTCTGTAGAAGAAAGGGTCATTTAAAACACATTCTGCTAGGGAGCAACATAAACCAGGATGAGTCGTATTTACAGCAGTTGCAATAGGGGCTACTGTAAACATCATTACAGTGAACCACTCGGGGCCCCTGATTTATTAAAAGGTTTGTGTGTGTGTAAAAACATGTGCAAACTTGATAACATTTACTAACAGGCTCTACCGGAGGATTGCGTCTTTCAAATGAGCAGAGTAGCACGTCTTGTCCGTTTTGCATGTTTGCCTTAATAAATATGCAGTTTGGGACGTTTCTACCTAAAGGTGCAAATTACAGGGTGGAGTCAATAGAGATGAATTTTGCACCCGCAGTGTGATTTACTGCAGCCTTAGGCCGGGGTTATACTTGCTGCATCACTACGTGTACGCGTGCGGACGCCGCAGCTACGCGAAGATCATTGATCACTACTCGCGTCCGTAACGTCCATACATCTGGAGGATTAAAAACTCTGTCCACTAGGAGGCAGGTCAGAGCCGAAACATCGCCAGCACCGGATCACGTCCTGATTTTTGCACAAGGCAGTAAACAGTGCAGATGGCGGGAGTTGAAGAGGCTACTTTTTATTTTATTTTATGTTTTAGGGTTTATCAAGATCATGCCTTAGTGTCGCAAATTAATCAGAAGGTTTGTTAAAATAATGACTTAATATTAACCGCGTCAAAGTTGGTTTAATGTTAGATGTTCGCCGCACGTTCGCGACTCTGATGGCAACAGCATTTAAATAGCGCCTGTGAAAAGGTTTACACTCACACGTACCTTATGGGCAGAACATACACTATTTATTTTGTGTTCATGTTGTATTTTGAACAGTTTTTCCGACACGTCTCGCCGCCTTTAATCGGCATTATACTGGATGCGCAATTATATGCGTGGCGTACAAAGTTTCAGTTTCAGTTTCACTCCTCCGGGAGTCTCTTAGAGGTCTGAACTCGTCGGCTATCAAGAACAATTAGCATACGCAAAAACCTAATTTACATATCGTTTCCTTTCCCGATTTTGCACGTGACGTAATTCACGCAATTATTCTCTGTAAGCCACCTGCGACACGCCCACTATTTGCACACGCAAATTAGCGCTCGTTATTTGGGATCTTAGTAAATCAGGGCGTCAGTGTGGTAAAGGTTCACAGTGATTTGCTCCAGGGATGAGAGTTTGCTATGCTTTTTTTGGAATAACTTAAGGGTGGGTACCCACTCTGTAACACCAGCCTGATTGCGGTTCCACCTGCCTAAGATGCCAAGCGATCTCCGGAGACACTCTGACTGATCTAAATACATTCCAAGAGCAATACATGTTGTGTGTTTACACCTGGTCTTTAATCAAATGCATGTCTTGGACTCTAACGCTCTAACTGTGATATACTGTATATTACATACTACTGACAGAGCAAGAATACAGATATGGACAACACCACACAGAACCAAAAAGTTGTTTTTTTTTCCCCCAGCAGGTCTGAACAGAAGACTCAAGTCTTACACCATCTTTACACATCTCACTTCTGCGCCGCCTACAGTGGAGCGTGTCGTTACTGACTGGCACAACAAAAAGTGTCTTAAAGTAAAGCCTCCACATCTGTCTCAACGCGTTACATTAACCCACATGTTTTCGCACATCACAGTCCATGGCTAATGTTTTGCACACCCTGCACAATCTGTACAGCTCTTTCATTCTTTCGTTTCATTTAATCTCAAAAACAGATATATTGTACATATATTTTTCATTTATTTTTTATTATTATTATTATTTATTTTTTATTATTATAAATAAATAAATAATAAATGCCACTCACGGACAAAAGCACAAAAATCTGAGATCAAGATAGGACACAACAAGAAGTCTGTAAGAGACTTGTTAATGCTTGATATCATCTCAAGAGAGAACTTGAACACTTTTAATAAAAGAGGACAAAAAAGAAAAGGGGAAAGATGTCAGAGACAAGCTGAGACAGACAAATAAAAAAGGGCAGTCGCACTAAAGACCAGAAACCGCACTAGTATCCCAACTCACAACACCTCAAAAACTAGGGGAGTGATGATACACCAATTATAAAGAAATCTGAAATAGTTACACTGCTAATGTAATTCTTTAGCAATGCAGATAATAACATCACATCATTTTTATAACAGGCTAGTGAAAATCAGATAAAATGGGATTTCAACCTTGTTTTCTGAAACTGTGCAAGCAGATACATGATACTTGATGTTCGGGTATCGTACCATGAATTTTTATACCGTTCCGCTTTGTTTGTCTTATCATAAGCTGCACGTTTAAATAAACGTGACAGTGAAGTAGAAGTCAACAACCTCTTTCTAACACGTGGCCAAGACAAACACCCTCTTCATAGGCAAATGAGAAACCTTTTAGAATAGAATGCTCCTTTATTGTCACATATGCATATACAAGTACAGTACAGTACAGTGAAATTGATTCTTCGCATATCCCAGCATGTTGGTAAGCTGGGGTCAGAGCACAGGGTCAGC
>JAOUQW010000023.1:20534508-20547859 GCA_028565825.1 Olivaichthys viedmensis | reverse complement strand
TATATACTGTATATCTACCCCACTTAAACATGCAGAGTCAGTATTTTTTATTAATTTTACATATCACCCAGATAAAGTACTTACTTTTTACTTGTAGACAGTTAATGACACCGTAAACATGTGAACCCCGAGCACACAAACACACTGTGAATCATGCTCACCTTCTCTCTCCGCAGAACTCAAACTTGATTCTGACGTCGTCCTGTAGGGAACAAACAGAGCCGCGTGACTAGGAGCCCAAACAGAGGTCACGAAGGTCATCATTTGACTTCTGATCTGATAATGCTCCCCCCCTCTGCCTGTCTGTGTGTTACCTGTCTGTTAGCCGTGCTAGCAGTGTTAGCAGGCTTGGCTTTGGCCATGTCGTAAGCTGGCATGGGCTGCCGCCTGGTCATCTGCAGAGCCACCAGGTCCTTCATTATGGAATGGAGAGCCTGTCTCTCATCTACAGAGGGAAAGAGAGAACACATATTGCTGGTAGTGGTTCTTTTTTCAGTGGTTAAAGGAGCAGTTTGTAATTCTTAGAGCCCTCTATTGCCTATGCACTGAAAACATGCAGTGTCAACCTGTCACTGTTGGCCTCCAGAGCAAGGCCCTTAACCATCAACTGCGTGGGGGCTGTACCATGACTGACCCTGTCCTCTGACCCCAAGGACGTTTTAACACTGAGAAATGGCAGCAAGGTGCTTAACAAATGTGACAAATGTTAAACATTCAACACCCACCTCGATACTGTTCTCGACTCGTTCCCGAATCCCGACGCCTGCTTCAATACACACGAGATGAGGCGCGATCTGGCCGTCGGTAAGAACTATTTTTACTACACGAATTAATTATCTTGCATGGATAAACTTTTTTAAATTAATTTTTTTAGAATCAGGGACACCCAATGGGGCGAAAACACTGAGTACAGCTGAGTTAAAGCCCCTGGGAACCTAAATCTGAGATCGCCTTCTAATGTTACTCTTGTGGGCCACAATATGCAGAACATATTTCTTCCCTTTCAATGTAAAGTCGGCTGTATTAATCTTGGGTAAAAGCTTGCGTTGCTTAAAGCACGCTGTCGTTTGTCCCGCCCACAGAGCCTTTATCAAAAGCGTGTTCCTGCATGACCAATCTCTTCAAATCTGAGAAACCTAGCGACCGTAGGCTACTGTCATAACTCTACAACTGGGTCGTAGGGTACACATGTAGGGTGTACCAAACGACTGGCCTAGCAGCCTGGGAGTCTCGGACAGAGGAATGTCAAGAGGGATGACTTAGGTGATGATGATGTTGTCAAGATCACCTAAAGAAAGACATGCATCAAGACTCTTCTCTGTTCTGGAACCAAGATGTTGAAATGAACTTCCTCTGGCTGTCCAAACAGCTGAGTCACTGGCTGTCTTCAAACGAAGCCTGAAGACCCACCTCTTCACTACACACTAAATCTATACTTAAAAAACAAAACAAAAAAAACCCCTCCACTTGTACTGTGGCAGGACAACGGATGATCTTTTATTTACAATGAAAAACAGTTCACAAGTATTTCAAGTACTGCTTGATCCCGGACCGTGAGATTTAACCAGAACTGTTGCTGCTATGAATACTCAAGCTGCAAAGAAATCATTTTGCAACGCTTGTCTAAATAAGCATGCAGGTGCGCACACACACACACGCGCACACAGTGAGCCTTGTGCCAGAGTAACAGAGCCTGTGAGTGGGAGAGATATGTTTGATCCATGTTTTTGTGATTGCACTTCTCGTGTTTGAAGTGTGAGAGTGAGCTGTCTTGGCTTTGCTCACTCCAAGAAGGAAAATAGTCCCACTGTGTAGCTTGGACAGACTTCACACACCTCCGGGGAGAGACAGAGAACCGGAGGAGCCTCATCTACCATGTGCAAACCTGCGGCTTGGCCCAGTGCACACTATGAAGGCAACATGACTGAGTGTGTCTCTCTCTCTCTCTCTCTCTTTTGTCTCAGGCATTCTCAGTGCTGCAAGCCTTTTTTTATGCCCGTAGGTCTTTTGCACTGGTTCACTCTCTTACTCTCTTTCCCAGAAGTCCTTATGCAGAAGAATGCTGAGAGGCGCTGGGAGAGGCAAGGTCACATACCTGTGCGCTGAATACATTGAATAATCTATAGCTGAACATTAACTAGATCCTTTACCTCAGGTTATGTTATCCAAGCTAAGGAGACTTACTCATTTTTGCAGTATGTGTGTGTGTCCTCTTCTGTATTCAGATATGGAGTCTTCACACACTCGGCCTTCTGGCACCACCCATTAACAGCCTGTGAATAAGACGTTCAGGTTTTAGACATCATGAAAGAGACATGATCAAATCATCATCATTGTATAGCTCATTGTCCAAATAAACTTGTTCAAGGAATAGTTCAATACACAAAATAATTCTCAATTTACTTCAAATGTAGTTGGTCAGCCTGACGTTTTTGGTGTTCGACGTTTGCTTCTTTGGTTTTGCACCGGAGCTATGAGGCTAATGAAGCTAACAGGTCTATCTCACCCAATGGAAGTCTATCTCACCTAAAATCCTTTCCCTCTTCATATATGTGCTTCAAACGACATCAAGCTACGTAACCTCATTTTTGAGTAAACGATTTTGTAAAATAGTAAGGATAGTCTGTAGTTTTAAACACAAAGCTGGAAGCAACACTGATGGATGGGAAATAATTATTTCTCCAAGCCAGACAGCACGTGGGTTTGGCTGATTGGGCCAACTGGACTATTTAATGGTAGGGGAAACACTGGATAATGATAAAAACTACACTATACTACAACAGTAAGTGTAGAGACAGTACAAATATTATGTAAAAAAAACAAACAAAAAAAACATTAAAGACTTACACAACCAGATATACAAAAGATGTATATTTAGGGGTGTGCGTCTTATGCGGTGGTTTAGCTCCGGTGTATCTTGCTGATCTTCTGAAACAGTACAGCCCATCCTGAGCACTTTGCTTAGCTGAAGCAGGTATACTGTTGATCCCGAGCATCACTCGCAGCTCAGCCAATGGAATTATATTGCCCCTAAACATTTTCATGACTTATAGTACTAACACTATATTTATAGTCAATTCATTAGTGATTGTACATTGGTTCTTTACTGTGCTGGACCCTAAATACTTTGTTTTTACTTTCTAATCTTTAATATGAAAAGCACTTTGAGATTTTGAACTCAAAATGAAAAGTGCTATATAAATAGAAATAAAGATTATTATTACTACCTAGAAAGTAAAGTATCATTATCACAATCAAATGGGTTTGAATAGCTTTACCCCCCAAAATGTTTGCTTGACCTGAGACTAATTATTAGGTGAGATGATTTTCAAGCTATGCGTGCTGATTTTCAGATTGCTAACATAATGAATGGTAATTTGGTCAAACTGCGGTCGGAATCCTGGCCCAAGTCTCGTCCATTGTAAGACATACGAGTTAGCATGTCGAGTCTCCGGAAGAAATGGCAGCCAATGAACTCGGTCCCTGCCAATCACACACATCTGTTGTAGTGTGTTGTGAAATTTTGATTTGAAAGTATGAAAGTCCAGTGAGCCTCTAAGTCATATGGCCCAGCACATGCAAGACATGGAAAGAATAAAAAAGCAAAAAAAAAAAAAAAACATTTTGTGTGCATGTGTTAAGTTTTCCATGTCTGTGCTCAAACATAACAGCCTAACGGCAGCGTGTGTAGCGTGCACACGTGTGTGAGAGTAACCATCTGGGCTGGAAAATAGTTGAAACGCGACTTTTGCTGGCACAGAGAAATGGGGTCCAATGCATCCACCCAGAGAAAAATATTTGGGAAATATTTGCCATTTAGAAGGGCTTGACAGTTTCAGTACCTCAGCCCTCTACAGTCATAAAGCCCTCTCCCAAACTGAACAGCATGAACGTTAATCTTTATGCATGAAAAACACAAGCTATATAAAGATATAAGGGTCCAAATGACGTGTCACAACAACAGAGTCCAGATGTGTTCCTGAGAGAGCCGTCGCCTAATGGATCCCGCAAGGGTTATTTTACTGAGCTTATACACGCTGACCATTAGAAGCTGAAATAAGGAAAGTGAGCATCACTGCTAATGGTCTTTCCTGCTTCAACTTCAGCGCTGGATTCTGTGGGACCTGTATAACTCAGTACTACAAAGACGTTGGGGAAAAACTGGACACTACAGAGAAATGGCGCCTAAATAAATTGGATCAGCCTTCTAATTTTCCCGAAGAGGCAAGAGCTGTCATTTAGATTTACATCTGTTCATTTGGCAGAGGCTTTTATCAAAAGTGACTTAGAAGTGAGGCAGAATCCAGTCCAAGCACAGAGCTGTTATAGGAGCCAACAGTGATTCAGTGATACAAGTACTGCAAGACTAAGACTGCATTCACAAGGACATTTTCAAAAATACCATTGATTTCAAAGAGAATGAAGGGTTTAAGGGCAGCATGCACCAAATCATGGCGCTATGTGAAAATTACGCGCTGTTGTCCGTTTAAAAAGAATTTAACTTGGGGCTCCCGAGTGGCACCACAGTAAAGCATTCGCCGTATCGTCTGGAGATTGCTAGTTCGAGCCCCGACGATGCCACAGCCATCCGTGGCCGGGAGTCTAAGAGAGTGTAATTGGCCCTGCTCTCTTGGTACGAGGGATGGCAGTCGATCAAAGCGGCACCAGCCAATTGTGGGTGTCTGTGAGTTCATGCATACGGAAGAGGACAGTTGGCGCTTTCCTACGAGCGCACGGGACTGCCCTGTCACGTTGCATGAGCAGCAGTTCGAAAAGATGAGGTGATTGGCTTCACGTGTCTTGTAGGAAGCCAATCTTGGACCGCCACCTCACCCTCCCAGGTTGGTGGCTGTTGTACGATAGGTGAGAGAATTAGCTAGCAGGAGGGGGGATTGGTGATGACTAAATTGGGAGAAAAAGGGGTCAGAAAAAAAAGTGTTTAACTCTTGAAGGAAAGTATGTCGCTTTTCCATCATGGTCGAGTAGCTGTGTTTGTTTCAAATCGCATAACAGTACTCGAGAAAGTAGGAGGTCTCTGGAGGTTGTGGGGTGGCTAGTGATGGGCGAGTAGTCGACTAATCGAGCACTCATTATGTAACCGCCTAATCGATTAGTGAAATACTACTAGAAATTATGCAAATTGGTTTTCTTTGACACAAAATCATATGACAGTTACATTTTCTTTAAAACAAAAAAAATCATGTGGCTTTCATATGATTCCCAGTCATGTGGGGGAAAAAAACATTAATCTCCGACCACAAACGCAGCTACAACAAAGTAGCAACGCATATGCGTTTTCTGAGGGATGGCAGCATGTCTTTGTGAACTCAGCCCAAGTTTCCACCAGTGCGAGTTGTGCAGGCTACATCTAAACACGAGGGTTGGAGTAAGTGCTAGTATGCTAGTAGGAGTTGGTGCTAGGAGTCATCAAAGGATGAATGACACAATACTACAAATCGAACAAGGCTAACTTGGAATCAGGCTAAAACTGAAAGGATGAGGTAATCAGTGTGTATGAATTTTCATCTAGCAGTCATGCAGTACAGGCTTATTCATCTGTTCACCCGGATAACAGCCTGGTGCTGAACCGGTAGCATTGCCTATGCTATCAGTTCTCATAGTCTCATACATTTGCTTGACCACTTATGATCTTTAAGCTATTGAGGCAGGAAACCAGATCGAGTAACATGAGTGTGCCACCCAAGTGGACCAACTAAATCTACACGCACAGTATAACTGATTTGCATAATCCCGACTTGCCGAATTACATAGTGCAGATGGCTATTCAGAAATAATGACATCCGCCCCCAAACACACACGCACACACCAAGTAGTAGGCCTTTAGAGTTTACCTCAGCAATGACGACGTTAGCTTTAGCAGAGTGTGTTTTGTCTTTGTGGGTAGGCAAATGCAGAAATATCTCATTACTAATGTGACTTCTATAATTGCTCTGCTCTTTTTTAAAACACTCATTACATTACTTCCTCAGTCTTCTTCCTTTGATTCCTGTCTTTCTTTCAGCCGCATACTTTCTCCTCTCTGTTCCAACCACAGACCGCAAACATAAGCAGCATGTCCGCTTTATTCCTGTCGTTACTGTCTGAGAGAAACCATTCAGGCCTTTAATCCAGCGCTGACCTGCATTGGAATTCATCTGAAAAGTGTTGGAACTGCAAAAAGGCATTCATGTTACATGTAGTCATTTGGCAGAGGCTTTTATCCAAAGTGACTTACAAGCAAGGCAGAATTCATTCCAAACACAGAGCTGAGCAGTTGCGAGCTTGTTGAAGGACCTAACATTGGCTCTCTGGCAATCCTGGGACTTGGAACTCACAACCTTCCGGTAACAAGTACAAAATGTTAACCATTGAGCTACCACTGCTTGGTCATGCACTTCCCTTTATTAGGACTTTGAGAGTTGTTTAGTAACTGGTCAATAACCATGTTTTTCTCGCCAAAGTGCAGTGCAATCATCAATATTGCAACATAGTTGTCTACACAGTGTATTTCCCCAATTGTAGAAAACGGATAAACATGGCTAGTAATGTGAGTAAGTAGAGTCCTCTTAAAAAGAGTTATAGGACAAAATGGCACCACAGTTTTTCAGGTTCTGACCGGTCTAATGCTTCTTGTTGTATTAGTTTACCTTTCCACCCAGGTATGCACTGATATTACTTTTTTTTTATATCACAATTATTGTCCAATATTTTATTTTGGTTTTGGTATTATCCCAATATCGTATTATTGTTCCTCAAGAGTTCTAGCTTTCTAAAGGCGTTTTACTTGATAACTTATTCTGAAAAGAAAAAACTCTGTTGTCGGGTTCTACAAAGAATCTTTTAAGGGTCCCTCAGTGGGACAAACCTAAGAACCTAGAGCCATATACTAGATTTCTGACCAATTATATTATAGGATTCTCTTCTCTAATGTTCCTTCAAATTTGCTGTCTTTAATGCTCTCTTCCGATTGGGACGGCTTTTATCCCAGGATCACAAACGCTGCCTACCTAGGCAGCCTCCTTGCGATTGGAACTCAGGGGTCGTGAGAATAATTTGAAGTGTCCACACAATATTGTGTATGTTAAGTATTGCGATATAACTGTAAATTGATTATTGGTGCATGTCTATTTCCATCTCTTTGACCTTTCCCGATTCACACTCCCACTCTCCTGGTCTTAATTACCTTCTTGTAGCAATGTGTGAAATTTGGCTGTCGTCGCGGTCATATGCAACGACTTTGTTTCGCTCGTATCCCCTTCCTTTAGGTGGAATGTCACAAATGGAATGTCTCCTTGTTTTTCCTCCACTTTCCTTTTGGCTCTTAGGTGTTTAGTCTAGAATGACTTTTCAGAGCCGTGATCGCAGCTCTGGGGTTGAGGCCTGCTACATATGGTGATGTACAGACTCTATATACTATAGAGTCCACTCAGAGCCTGAGGCTTACAGCACAAACCCCTGCTGATGCTCACCAAACACTCAAGGTGACTGGTTCAAATCACCACTCCTGAGTTTTTGAAAAAAAGTTACAGCCTGCTCTAGAACAGATGGCGCGTTCTGCAGAAAGCCGTGCTGGGTTACAGAGCAGGCCAGCAGGAGGTATAAACATAACCTGCACTCACGACCAACAACACACGCACCATGAGCGGTGAATGCCCCGTTCAAAATAAATGGACGTAGTCATGCGGTAAAGCATTTTCATGTAATGCACTGATCTTTTTAGAGACTTTTTTTTAGCCCTATTAAAATACCTTTCACTTCAAAGCTTTGACGTTCAGTCTGTTCCTTAAAATCAGTCTGGCACTGAATGAATAGTCAATGTTTATTCATACAAGTGCCATCAATAAACAAGTTAGGACATCAAGCTCTTGCTGAGCTGAGTTGGGAGAAGAGCAAACACATCTCCTGCGTCGGGCAAAGCCTTCAAAGCCGTTTATCCGAATTCAGTCATGCTGCTTTCAAGTTCTGCTAAATAGTTTTATTGTCTAAATATAGGAAGATCAATTGGTTTAATCAAAAGTTGTGGTTTATTCTTTGATTTTTGCTTCCCCAACTGAACCGCCCCTGTGGCCTATGAGAGCGCACCTGGTCCAGCTTGGTTTGGATAAAAATAACCGGAGAAACAGCTATTTTAAGAAAGCACAACGGTAAAAAAAATTAAATAATGCAGCGCATCTCACTCTTATTTTCCATTTTGTAAAATGTCTTCACAATAAAGACACGCTGTTCGTTTAAGTAACTTTGGTAAATGCAGGTTTCTATATTTCTAACTAGGGATGCACCAATCCAAAACCGAGTATCGATATCAGACCGATACCGGCCTGAAATGCTGGACTGGTATCAGAGCTACTGATGTGTTTTCCGTACATGTTGTGAACATGTGTGATGTTGACTGACAATTCTCTTTATTTTATGCAATGACAAGTAGCTCAGTTGAGATTTTTTTTTTTTTCATCTTAACACATTGTTCGTTTAAAAAATAAAAGCAAACGTTCTCACAACGACACCTTTTAAACAGCTTCTGCAATTATAAAAGGGAAAAAAGTCAGTATCAGATCAGTATCGAGTATCAACTGTTAATCAGAGCTCTGATATTGGTATTGTAGTGACTCAGCGGTTAAGGCTCTGGGCTGCTGATTAGAAGGCTGTGAGTTTAAATTCTGGCACCGCCAAGCTGCCAATGTTAAGACCTTCAGCACGGCCTGTAACCATAACCTGCTCAGCTCAACTGTAAGTCACTTTGGATAAAAGTGTCTGCCAAACGAATACATTAAAAAAAAAATGGGATCAGTCCATCTCTAGTTCCAACTGTTCCCTAAACATAAAATCTAAGTAATTATTGAGCAATAACGTCAAACAGAAGTAAATTAAGTATTTAAAATGATAATAAATGAAAAGACATAATAACAAAATTGTAGTGACTGCTGATTGCCCTGTTACTTTTGGGACATGCTGTATACTGGGACACATTAACATTGCCCCATGCAAGCTATGTGGACAACGATGATATAAATCTTAGGCTCTCCAGATGCAGGACTCAGTCCAGTGAACAAAACTAATTTGTTGGTATTTTAGTATTATGCAAATTAGTTATTTTAGTAATAGTAATTGGCAGTGAAGAAGGTGTTTCTCAACGCTATTCATATATACATTTATCATTCTAAATGGCTGATCTACTAGGATGGTTAAAGTAGTGATACTGATGAGCTCTTAATTTTTTTATGAAACCGTTACTATATGATGGTACTCTTTTAGTTCTCTAAAGCACCCTCTCAAGCATCAGATAATGTCCATGCTTGGCTTTCTCAGCAGAAGCTTTAAGAAGTCAACCCTTAAAATAAGCTCATCTACTAGAAACCTGAGAGCAATCCTGTCATCTGAAACCTAATACTTTTTAAAATGTATAAAGTTATAGAGGCAGCTTTGTCAGCTTTTATGCCATTTATTTGCTGGAACTACTTAATATACAAGTATACTTGTGTACCACTCTTATACGAGATGCTCCAAAGCTGGGGCACGCAACTGCAGTCCAGTCTAGTTTTTCCTGCTCTAACACACCTGATCTGGCTCAGCAGCTCATTATCAAGCTTCTCATGATTGGGATCGGTTGTATTAGGACAGCTAAATAAAGTCTGTCTCATTCTGGTGACTACATAAGGACAGCCATATTTTGGCCATAATTTAAGGCAGCATTGCTTGATTTCCATTATTATATTCACCAGACGAGAGTTCCATGAACGTTTGAAAGAAACTGTCTCTCCAATACAATATCGTCATCACATACAGCACGATATTTATTGGAATGTGACAACGTAATACCGCCCGTGTGGCTCCAGTTTAGTCTTTAACAAAGCGCATGTGCTAATCATTCTCTCTAATTGGCTCTTTGTTATGCGAATCAAACCAGCTCCAGTGCACACCTGCTTCATTTACCGTTACTAAACCGAATGTTTTGTACTTGAACTTGACCAACATTTACAGGTGAACTCTGACTGCTGCGGCCATTTTTTTTTCTTCATTCAGCGTTTAAAACAGCGCAAAGAATCTCAGGAGCGAAGTGTACATGGCTTGTTTTCTTTCGAAAGCGACCGTTTTGAAGGGCCCCTTGAAGTAAATGCTGTTCATCACTTAGGTTTCATCACTTCGAAATCGACAGCAGCCCTCAGTCGTTAGATAGTTTATGCTCTGCGTCCTTATTTCCCAGTTGCCTACCAATGGTGTCGATGCCACATTTATAGCTTTAACCAGTCATTTTAATGTGTTTAACGAAATTGGAAAAAAGTGAAATGCTGAAGCAAATAATTGCGTAGCATTGGAACTACCGCTCCTTCATACTTGCACACAGGCGTTCTGGGAAACAGTAACAGAAAGTGAGATAAACCCTGCTCCAAATAGCGCCCTGAGCAATGTGGTCCCACTCCAAGTCTGCACTTTGGTGACGTCATTGAGGATGATCAAGGATGCAAGTGTGTGAAAGCGGGCATTTGGTACAGTCCTCAATACCGTACCACATTCTCAGGTGTTGCCTGTTGTGTTCAGCGCGGCACTTTCGTGACGGCTCGCCCACTCAGCGATACCGGCGCAGAAAGTTACCAACTCACACAGCCAGTACTGACTCTAGTGCTTGCGCATGATGTGTTGTGATGTTCCATCAGGGACAAATTCTGTCACCCGAAAAACAGATATCGCACAAGATCACCCTGACAAAAGACGTACGACGGCGAAACCTGCTACTTCCACACAGCAGCCCAATATCAAACGACATAGGCCGTGGATGAAAGAGTCGTTATGATATTGAGGCCAAACCAAAAAAAAATGACAAGTTTCCCTTTTTACGTACATTTACCACAGGTACAAGAAGACTTTAAAAAAATAATAATAATAATAATAATATCAGTATTTGGTACTGATATCGGGATACTCGTCTTCTTGTATCACTTGGTATCGAGTCAAAAAGAAAATCAGTGGTATCACCCCATCTCTAGGTACCTTTTCTCACCTGAAACTGGGAGGCACAGAGCACGTGACCTCTCTTTGCGCATGCGCAGGCTAAAGTATGTCGCCTGGAACTTGAGCACAAAGTGGGTGATTTTTGGCGAGGAGAAACGCAGAAGTTAGTTCAGTGATGCACACCGCGAAACTTCAGCCTCTCCGTTACCGGCGAAAAGCCGACCAGCCACGCCGCCATTGCTAAAACGGTCCCAGGTGTCCAAATAGTGGTTTTTTTTTTTTTTTTTTTTTTTTACGCTTAAACACAAATCCCGTTGTCATATCATGATGCGACAGTAACGGACGCTTTTACGAAAACGGGAAGCCTCCTGCGCCTTTTCATCGTAGCTCTGCATAAACCCGCCAACCATGTGGAAAACTTCAGTAGGCTATAAATTCCGCGTATAATGGCGGTGGTTGTAGCCCGACGTTAGTCCAAAAGGTGCAGCAGTAAGCGGGTTGCCTTTATGAAATCCATTAAAAAACCGTAGACAGGAGGGGACGGAAAGCGATTTCCGCGATTTCCGTGATTTCTTGATGGCTTCTTTTCCTGCTAACTTAGCAGATTTTCTTTCTCTCCTCGGTCGGTGTCGCTGTGAACCGAAGGGTTAGTTTCGCTTTTAATACACAAAAAAAAAAAAGAAAGAAAGAAAGAAAGAAAGAAAGTGAACGACTGACTGCCCACTTCAGCTTAAACAACCTCTAAAAGCAGAAGGTGACAGAAAATAAATAGCTCACGCTTCAAAAAAACTAAATAATATTTCACAACACAGTTATGCATTCAATGCTCGAATGAGGACGTCGGTTGGTCTCCAGTCCGTTAAAGTCCGTTAATTCCGTTACAATTCAAACTTTTACAAACAAGCGCTGCGCGTTCCATAGAACGGCCGTTCGAAGCTCGAGCACCGAATCCGCGAGTTCCGTGAGTAACTCCTCGACGCGGCAAAAAAAAAAGAAAAAGCCTCAACACGAGATACGCTTTTCGGGCTACCACATCGACAAATGTTTGATAAGCCGAACTAAAAAAATTAAATAAATAAAAAGCTGTAAGGCGCGTTTGGTAAGATGGTGGCAAACACCGAAGTCCAGAATGAATCCTAAACGCGGCGAAGAAAAAAGACAGTTCGTCACCGGAACCCGTGCGTTCGCTTCCTTCAACGTTAGAAAAGTTTTTTTTTTTTTTGAATCTCGATGGTATGTGGAAAAAGAGAGTTGTTCTCAGTATTTCAGGGTCCGCGCACGCCAGTAGAAACGCATACGGTCGACAAACCTTATATCCATTTCGTGTAACGTGACAACTAATCTAGCAGTGGAAGGAAAAATAAACACTGGGTACAGTCGGGGGCGCGCGGCGTCTCTTTGCGGCTGTGTTCCCATCCGCGTGCTGTACACTATGAAGTAGGGTTGCCAGATTGGAATCACTCGTTCCACCCAGTGGAGCTTTTAAAATCCTTTACAATTCATTATAAACTGAGTAAATAAATGATACTTGATCCGTATAGTCTATATCTAAGACCCCGTCTAATTTGTACAATCTAATTAGATTGAAAATAGCCCATTTTAGACGAGAAAGTCGACCAACCTGGCAACAGTGTTACCTGAGAGCACGCGCTCACTTGGTACAGTCAAAAAGGAAGAACAGACACTGAATTAAAGAATGAAACGCTGAAATACGCTGCTTGCAAAAGTATTCATTCCCCACACACCACCTTTTGCTACTAATCTCCTTTAATTTCCTGCTTTAATTTCATGATTATTGAGCCAACATTGCTCATTGGGAGAACCAAACACTTTGGAATTATTTTGTACCCTTTTCATAATTTATGCATTTGTATGACTTTATCTCTAACTTGTGTAGTAGTATGTTCTTTAGTCTTCAGTCGCACAACTTTTATTCAGGTTCACAGTCTGACCAATGAATTTTAAACAGAGGGACATTTTACCAAAGGCATGTGGCATTTACTCTTAATGGTTCAGAAGTAGAAATAAATGAATCAATTTTTCAAACCAGTTATCTTCTTTGACTGGAATGTGTACATAGTTGTCCTTAAAGGAGTGTCTCTGGTCCTTCATGTGTATGTAGACAGCTGAGTCTTGACCTGAAGAACTTGTCTTCCTGTGTTGGGACATGTATTTATGAAATGGTGGTTGTGTTTCACCAATATACAGTACATATTCTACATTCTTCACTGGGCTGGACTGCATATATTACACTCACCGAACACTTTATTAGGTGCTAATATACTAATACTGGGTAGGGCCCCCCTTTGTAGCCCATCCACCTCAAGGTTCGACGCGTTGTGCATTCTGAGATGTTTTTCTGCTCACCACAATTGTACAGAGTGGTTATCTGAGTTACCGTAGC
>JAOUQW010000023.1:20522550-20534408 GCA_028565825.1 Olivaichthys viedmensis | reverse complement strand
TTCGACATCCCTAACGGACACGCCTCCTCATTACAACATCTCACACTCAATCTCATGCTGTAGCGTATGGAAGGAGCAGGCAGGCAGGCACACACACACACACACACACACACAACCCACACACACAACCCACACACACACACACCTGCAGCACCAAAACCCACCACACCCACACCTAATTTCTTTAAAGGCGGACTTCTGTTTACCCTGAAATGTGCTCCATTACAGAGAAAAGAGAAATGATACGTCTATTGACTCAATAACAATACATATCAAGTTACTAGGGACACGCATACGAATGTTTACAAGTACAGAAAGAACACTTATAGCCAAATTAAGGACATTTTTCCTCAGTACAGCAAGCAGGCGGTCAGTGGCCGTATGAAATGGCAGAGAAACAGAATGCTAATCGTTTAGCATTTCAGGTGCGCCATTTCAGGCAAAAATAAAAGCGTTCGATGTCACAAAAGCATTAACGGAGTAGTTCAGGGAAGGGGGGGAGAGAAAAAAAAAAGAAGAAGAAAAAAAAGGATTTTACATGTTTTCCACCTACCTCATGTGTCATTCAGACCAAAAGTGTGTTTTGTTTTGGTTTTCCCTACCCCCCACTGGAGCTACAAGAGTAACATAGCTAACAAGTAGGCTACTGCAAAGCGGTTAGCATTATGCTAACTGAATGTGAACATCCCCACACTTGCCCTAAACCATGTTACGTTTTTTTAAAGTGATTTCTGAGAGCGTATGACACACAGTGCATGTATAAAATAAACAAAAGGACATTACATAGCTAATTAAAGTAGCAGTAGACTTTTTCAACCTGGACTCACTTGATTTAAGTATATAAACTTTTAACTACGAACCCATTCTGGTACTTTATAAAACAAATCATATTACTTTGTCAAATAAGGTCATTTGAGGAAAGTTTGTGCTGTTAATTGTTGGGCATGAGCTTTCATTACTTGGTAGCTACATTAGCCTTGTAGTTCCAGGGCAGAACTAGAAAGAAAAGGCCAGACATGTCTTGGCTGATCAGATACATTAGAGAGAAAATATTTCCTGCCTTTACTCATTGCCCAAAAGTCCTATTTTTTATATATTTGTCATTTTCGCATTGACATGCCAGTCACTTTTTAAACTGCCACATACATTCACAGACAAACCACGTCCTCGTTGTGAAGGGAAACGACCCAGCTAATACTCGAGTCTTCTCATGCAACTGTTGCTCTTTTCCCACGCTGTGACTTACTTCAGCAGTTATAGCTTTTAACCAATTCTCAACAGGCCCAAATACATCACATTGTCCCACTACTTCTACAAACTGCTGGACCTGCATGCACTACTGCACAACTTGCTTCAACCCACTTCCTGCTCCTTCCTGACAGTGAGAACCTGCTGTTCACGTGGGGTCTCTTCCCTGAAAGGGAGTTGCTGAAACTGATTTAAATGTGCAGCAGAGTTTCAGTCTAGTGCCCCCAGTTATACAGACCTCAATGAACCACGATTGAAAGCAACAAGGCTGCAGGAAGAAGTGTGTGCTACAGGATGTGTTGGAACTAGTGGCATGTGACACCACATAGCTGTTTCTCACCAAGGTGAAAGCTAAAACAGCAAAACTTAAAAGGGTTTAAAAAAAAAAAGCAGATCACTTTGGGGGCGTTTTTCCACTGCACATTCAAAATCAAGTACTGGTTCAAAACAGGAGCCGACAGAACTTGGGGTCCAAGTCATTTTCCTACCACCTTGAGAGACTGAAACAGGTCACAGCGACAACAGTGCCATCGTTGCACACTATAATGAAGATGCAGTCATTTTGTCAAGTCCAACATGGAAGAAAAGAAGTGCTTGTACGAACATTGTTCCTTTGTCTGATCAGCGGTTTGGTTAACCCGCTTATATTGTCTGCAACAAAATTACTGACAAAAAGCCATGATGGAAAAGCCCAGTTCCAGTTTTTTAATGTTAAAAGTCTCAGGATTTTGTGCAGTGGAATAAGACCTTTAGAAGAACCTACAAAACACTCCAGCCACCCATTACTTGAAAGGCTACTCAAGAGCAAAACGCATCCTTACTGCCAAGCAGGAGGAATTGTGTCTGACTGTATTTTCTTATTGCTGTAGGAGGAAATGATCACCCCTCCCCAAATGTATTTGAAGTCAATCTACAACGTCTCAGGCCCTACAACGTGACGACATTGGTGGGAAATTGAAAGTCCTTGGCCCTGCTTTACTAAAGAGTTACATGTGTAAAAACACGTGCAAACTTGATAACACCTGAGTCTACGGGTCCTCTGTACGGGTCCGTCTTTCAATTTACCAAAATAAAATGTTTTCTTCAGTTAATATGGAACTTTATGGTCTTACCCAAAGTGCAAAAGAAAGGGCGGTGTCAATGCAAATAGATTGTGTGTGTAAACGAATATGACTCAAGGGCTTCCATAGATTCAGTCTTAATAAAGAGAAAGTTTCTTAATGCTTAATACTCATTAGAAACACCTCTTCTTTTTTACCTTCCACCAGTTCTATTTGCCCAGGTTTTATTATATGCTAATTTATCATGTCCTGCCGTCTTCTCTTAACTTACACAGTTGTTCTTTTTGTTGTACCCACAGCTTTGACTTTCTCTCAAACTGTGGCCTATAATGCATTTAGTTGTGTAATATTCTAGTTCTTCGATACACTTGTTTATCTCAACCAATACCACTAATTTTGCAGTCCCTAATGTTTTTGTTTCCAGAGATCTTCACTTTCGTTTTACGCCATCACTTTGTAAATCACCCTCGCAAGACGTCCACAAACTACACATGCAATATAATTAATTTGCACAAGCAAATCAGTACTCTGTCTTTGGGATCCTAGTACACCAGGGCCCTTTTTCTCCAATCAGGCCATATCACTGAAAAAGCATGTACCACCTTCATGACTGATTTTAAAGAGGTTAAGAAAAAAATAAAAATAAAAAAGAGAAGGTTTTAAAGGCTCTTAAAAAGCAGAGCCGGGTGGACTGTTTTATAGCATCGGTCTGCTGCAATAAAACGAGACAGGAAACTAGACAGAAGATTTTTACTAGGCCAAAACCTTTTAAACAACAAAAGGAGTAGTACTGAGCATTTGAGCAAAGACGAAACACGATTAGCAGGAAGAGAGGAGAGAGAGAGAGAGAGAGAGAGAGAGAGAGAGAGAGAGAGAGAGAGAGAAAAAGAAAGAGAGAGAGAGAGAAAAAAAAGAAAGAGAGAGAGAGGTACACTCAGCAATTGAGGAGGGCTCCATTTTGTCTGGTGCCATCTGTCCCTTTTTTTTTGCCTTATTTGTACATACGGGGACCAAACGCCCACACGCGCACAAGCTAGTGACACCGCTCAACTGTCAAGGCCGTTTCAGGAAGTCGCGATGACGCATCACTCTTCCTGCGGCGCGCTTTATGACAGTGGAGCCCCATCTGTCATCTCTGGAGACCCCAAAATTGAGCAGTCACATGACAGACTTAATGACAGCCCAATATATACACTGCTGCACAAAATGAGTGCACTTTATACATTGCAGATCGTTGGTACAGATAAGCACGTCCTCACTACAAACTCTACATTTCACAACGACCATGTCAAAATACCAGAAACGTTAAAGCCATCGTGGCTAGATCTTTAGCAAGAGCTGCAATTGGTCCTTAAAGGAACAGTTCGGCCAAAATATAAAACATTTACACAACTTTCGCTTTATCCCATGTAAGGTTGATCAGCCAAGACAGTTTTGCACTGGCGGTCACGCACTCGCCTCAAAAGACATCATTTGGGACCAGTAACACCATTTGTACATCCATATTTAAAATAATGATATCGCATAATCATTCGAATCATATTCAAACGAGTGATTCAATGATTCAGCTTCAAGATGGCGCTACGACCATTTTCAGCTCCACAATGTTCTTTTGTCCATGTTTATAGACAACGGTGTGCCATACAAGTGTCAGAAGCCACATAAGCATGTCTGATTGAGACACTGAACACTGAGGCTATATGCAAAACTAAAGAAGCAAACCACACTGTTCCTTTAAGCGCTAATGCAATTAGGATCGAAGAAACTCATTTCCAGGGTGCTGGCTTTGTGCTTTAAGCACGGCGTTGCTATATTAGGAACTGTTTGGATTCAAACAAGCGCAACACCCAACTTGGCATCGTATTCACTTTTCATATTCACTCACTTTCCCCACCAGCAGCCCGTCGGAGCGCTGACATTTAGAGACTGGGAGATGACGTCATCTTTGACATCGGCGTTCCGAGCCAGTATTAGGTGCCTTGCTTTCCGATTCGATTAGAGAAAGAGAGAGTCAAATAATATTGTTAAGCAGGTGGTACGGAGCTGTGCTCTAGGCCTGAGTTCTGTTCACGTACATGTGTGTGTGCGCACCTCTGATCTGTTTTAGCCTATGGGATTTTAGAGAGTTTCATGCTTGCTTTCCCACCTCACCATCTCTCTTTATCTCTCCTCCCTCCATCAATCTACAAGGGCGTGGACATGGATCCCCTAATCCCATTAGCTGTACAAATCCCATCACCTAACCCCCCCCCAAAGGGTCCCTATGGGTCCAGAGAGCCAGGGTAATGGAAGAAGGGTTAAGGGGTGACTTGGAGAGGTGGCAACAGGGGCAATAGGGCCAACCCCCCAGTCCTGTTGAGTGCACCATCTCATCCAACAATAGGGGGGAGGTTAGGGTAGTCCACTAGACAAGGCCATTTTGGAGGCTTCCTGCTTTCCCCTTGTGTAGTGAGGCTGCTCTAGTGTGACCTGCAGTTAGTCTGTACTTCAAATGCTAAGAAAAAGAGAGACAAACTTCCAGAGTGCCAGCAGACAGTAATGTCAGCAAGTTTTGTGGTGCTCACACACAGGCACAAACCACTTCCCATACTTCACACAAGTATAATTTCCTCAAAAATCGTTTAGTTCAAATGAGCAAAGAAATCTGATAGGAGGCCCTGAAGCCCTGATGAGTCACGCTAAGCATTCAGGATCCAGAGTCAGAGAAAAACACCACAACCCAGGAAAAACACGCCAAAAAAGGCAAGAACTCATCCCACACCAGAGAGACTGAAAACATACAACCTTGGCTTAAGAAAGCTGGCCAGAGGAGTCAGCGCCAATTTTCTCCCTATATGCAAAACTACAGGGCTGGGAGATTTGTATTTCAAATCTCACCTGCGCAAATGTAGCTTTAGCCCATGTGCCTTTGTGAAGCCACAAACACATCAAAAGACCGAAATCTTAGAGCGGCCATGAGCCAGGCAGCTCAAATCAGATTTTTTTGGCATATCTTCTGCAGTCTAAATGGCAAATAAATACATAAAATCTGACTTTTTCCCACCCTAATCGGATTCAAACCACATCCGAATGTGGTTTCAAATATGAATAAAATTGGATGTCTGGACATGTGACTCAGTTCGAACAGTCAAATTGGATTGCATGTGTTCATATTTAACTGAAGAACACTTAATTCTGACAGTCATTTTTATTTTTTAAAAAGCACAAATCGCGCTGAGAAAAATCGCGCTTTTCATTGAGAAAAAAAGAAAAGAAAAAAAAGCCAAACCATCACAGAACATTTTCATAAAGTAGCACTTGTTTAAATTTTTTGCCATACATCATCTGTCAACTATGCAACTTGCGTGCAATGGTCTTTAGTTACTGACCATGCACTAAATGCTTGCACGTTTTCCCTGATCTAATATACCTTACACAGCTGATCAGGCCATTAAGGCCTTAATGAGTTGGATCCAGTGTGTTAGAGGAGAGTAAATCATGCAGTGTATTGTGTTTGCAGGACTGGGATCAAGAACCACTGTTCTAGAGCCATACAACAAAACAACACAAGTCATTCAACGATATCCAGTTACAGAAGGAGAAAAAGCAGGAGCAAGGCTGTAAAAGCGACCCATTTGACCTCCATGCCCTGGGGAACTTCTGTATGAGTCTGACCTGCATCTATATGGGTCCAGTCCAAACCTGAGATTTGGGGCAGAAAAAGCCCTGGGTGTGCACGGCTGACCTGGACTTTAGCTACTGGGGAAAGATTTCCAGAACTCGCTGTCGCACACCTTTTGTGATGTTGCCACAGATCAATTTAAAGACTGCTCACATCCACCATTTCATGGGTTATCTTCTTTCAAGCACACATGCCATTCTTCTACAGAGTCAATACAGCACATTTCAATACATTTCTAATTAAAAGGCTGTTTTAAGATGTTAACAGACACAGTTCCGGCGTTGTAAAAGCAGGGCACAGAATCCAGGTGAAATGAACAAAAAAAAACAACAACCCAAAATGGTTCTTGGAAAGCATGCAAAGATCTGTGCGAGAGTCAAAAGCAGGACAAATGTGTGCATCAACAGAGTAACCTATACTAGGGATGTTCCGACTCCATATTTCCATTTTCAATACGATACAGATATCAGACCTCCGAGTATCATCCGATAACGAATACTTTGGAAAATAAGCAATAGAACAAAGCTCTAGAGTGTTGATGTGTGTAATATGTATTTTAATCCTCAAATAAATATATCAATTCATTCATTCATTCGTTTTGTTGACAAGTTACGCAAAACACCAGAAATGTAATGGCGGCCTGCTATAAGACTAATCTAGCGTATTATCGGCTCTGATACCGATACTCAGTAACAGATCGGTACAGTCTTAATCTATACAGCTACTAACGGCCACATTAATCAAACTACTAAACTTTTTTTATTTTTTTCTTAGCTAGTATAAATTCTCCCTAGAAACAGGATACTAAATGTAGTTCATATTACTATGTGTGTAGAGAGAACTTCACACTGAAGCAGTCACCCACACATGCCAAAATGTGAAACTCAAACTACTAAGGGTTAAGAAAAAGGGAGTCGAGTTTGCTAGAAAGTCGACGTTCAGTCGTCAACAGAACTTCTGTGCCACCATAGGAATTTAAATAGTGCAAAATGTCACGTGTCTATGGCACCCGTTAGGTGCATTTAGCCTGCAGGCCCTACTGGATCATACCATCTGAACCTCAAGTCAGCACCCTATAGGCCAGGAGCTATGGATTGATAAAGTTTTGGAGTCCTCCTGGGCTCCTCCTGAGACCACATGAACCAAGCTCTAAGGGAGATACAGCTGCTGAGATCTAAAATGAATGACAGCCAGCCCCGTCTCCGTTGGCCAACCGGAATTCGAACGTGTCGAAACGCAGTGTTGAAACTCGAGTCAGGCACGCTAGGTATCCAGCAGCCAGCGTGCAGAAACACTGCTGGCAGCAACATGCATGCATCTGATCTTATTGCAGAGGAAGGAGTACATTACACAAACAATCAGTCTATATGCAATGCACACAAGCCCAAGGAAACAGGTTTCATCTGGTCATGGAATGCAACACATCCATTCACATTGGATAGGCTAATTCCAAATGGCTCCAACAATGGCGGCCTCAGGTCTTGGCAGTTTTAAAGCTTAACGATTGCAATGAACTACAACCAAATAACCCATGCATTCTTTATTGAGAGCCAATCTTGAATCCAGAAGCTCTGAAATATTTTAACATTAGATAACCTTTTATAATCACCATCCAGGTACTAGTTTTAATTTCAGCAGTCGAGCAACATTCTGACCCACTGAGAGTTATTACTATTAATATTTCTGGCTGAACAGACAGGCTTGCAGCTGGCCACAGAACATTTTGGCCTGACTAGTTAAATGTTTACACAAATGAGCACTTATTAAATGGACATGTTCAGGTTCAAATTTTATTTCCATAACAAAGCAGCTGAACCCGTTTCCCTCGACTGAGAAGCCAAATGTACATCCATATAGACCTTCAGCATCTGTGCAGAATGATGACGAGCTGCAGTATGATATCTATACATCTAATCATCAACATTTAACCATCCTTATGAAGTGGCTCAGCAGATTTAAATGTAGTATTTGAATACTTTCAATACGTTTGCCGGAAAAAATAATAGCAGATAATAATAGCTTGATTGTATTGCTATTGATAATCAAGTACCATACAGAAGCAGAATTTGAATAATCATACAAAAACACGTTGCAGAATTCGAGTGATCCTGCAAAAACAGCACCAAAGAGACCCAAAATGCAAGTTTCAAGGAATGGCTTGGTTTACCCAAAATTCCTCCTACCCCAAAATGTGAGAAACTTCCATTGCTTCACTGCAAAACTAAAGAATCAAAAGCCAGACACGAAACAAGTCTTGGCTGATTAAGTGGAAAATTATGTAAATTTGATTAAAATTTTTATTTTTATTTTTAAACCTAATTCTCATGTTGCGAGATGAAAAGCAAAACCTATAGTTTTAGAAACACTGAATTATAATGACCCAATAGTTAACACATTTTAGTTTAGTACAGACTAAAAAGTTCGGGTTAAAGTAAATGCACCCTCCATGCGGCATTTTTCTTTGGATTCCTTCAAGATCGCATCATTCTGAAGAGTCTGGATAGAGAAACTGATCCACAGGCTTGAGCTGTGCTGAGCTGAGCTGTAGGCCTGCCTGGTGATTCAGTGGAACTTTCTATTTAAGTATGTAGCGTGAGCATCATCTTTCGCTCTCCATCCATATAAGGGGATTTTCAGCAGGAAAAAAAGAAAAGAAAAAAGAAAAAGTGATGCCATTATCAGGCAGCACTGGCTGCCCCAGAGTCCTAGCTGGCATAATTTCATTAGTAGGGAGCTCTAAGAATAGCCAAAAGGGAGAGAGCCGTAGACTGAGGCTCTGTTACATAAGTCATGATGCTTAGCTAATTTTGACATGGGCATACAGAGCTGCACACCTGCTACCTACGTTTGTTGTGCATCGTGTATGGCTTGGTACTAAAAATCAGAGACACGCTGAATGATTCTGAACGAACCATCCGGTATTTGTTTGTATTATATTGTATTATAACAAACACTGGATGATTTCTTGACCTGGATGACTGAAAACCGACAAAGACATACAGACACCTGGATCCCTAACCGCCCTCTCTCAAACGACCCACTGATGCTGCAGGCAACAAATAACTCCTCTCTGATCGGCTTTCTCTCTCCACACACTCATTAGAGCAAGAGGTGAATCTGTTCACGACCATCGGCATATCCTAACCATGTAGGACACTAAAGAGAAGACAAGTTCTGCAATTCGGCAAAACATGGATTAGCTAGTATGAATAATAATATCGGGTATGATGTATATTGCGGTTTATCATATAAACAATTATGGCCACTTTGCCTAGTCTTCAAAACAAAATCTTAAACAAAGAACCACGGTCCATAGTTTACAAAAGGGTTTTTAAGCCAGTTATTAAAAAAGTGGCAGTAGTTGGTAAAATTGTCCATATGTGAAGTATGATATGACTATCTGTGAAAAAGCACGCCACCGGAAGTGAGTGAGTTACCCGTTCATGACAAACAGGAATAAAAGGAAAGAAGAGATAAAGACCAAACATGGCATGACATGTCTCTTAAACATGTCTCGTGCGACTTAATGGATGTTCATTACCAGCAGTTTGAGAAGCTTGAGTAAATTTTATGGTGAGCTTAGGGCCAATTAACAATTGTTTCATTTCATCACCTTCAGTGTTGCCTGATTGGGCTGTGAAAAACAGTGCTTGGGAAGATGGATATAATGTGGGATTTTTTGGCTATGACTTGGGCAGGTATTTTTTGTCTTTTAAAAAACAACAAAAAACATTGCATCCATAAATATTATAATCTTGCAATCAAAATGAAATAACTTGACACACAACGAACGAGAATTGTTAGTCCTTTTTGTTGAGAATAGGGAAAGCATCGCCACTACCTTCGTAGTTCTTAACATACTATTTTAGGTGCTTTAATTGCCTTTGAGAAAACGTGCAAAATTCTTAACCAGTAGAAAAATGTAACCAGTCGGGCTATGATTAAAAATATTTGTGCCAGCTAGTGGTCAAGCAGTTGCTAACTTCTTCCTCAGTTTTCTGAAACGTTTAAATTTTTAAATACACAAATTTAGATTGAAAAATTTAGGATGATATTTAGTCTGGAGAATGAATGCAGCTAAACTAATGTAGCTAACATTTATCAATCTCTGGATGAAAATAGGAAACTGCTGTTGAAAAACCAAGCATGACTGATGGTACCACGTTTGAGGAAACAGGCGGGACATTATTTTTATTAAGCGGCTCAGGTTGGCAAAATGGTTTTATTAAATAAACCATTAATACATTTGACACTTAAAGAGCAACTCCAGCGACTTATATTCCTGTTGTCACCAGTCCCTGGACATCATGTTATAATGACGGGCGGGTCAACCATAGAAAGCCTCTTTCCGATAGAGCGCTTACTTTCTGGTAGAAGACAAGTAATAAGCAAGCAATGGCGATAAGAGTTGTCTTTTACCCAGTGTCATTTACTCAACACTTGATGCCGAATTTAGGAAAACGCAGTAAAAACTACTATTGAAAAATGAAAAACGAAACAAAAAAGTGAATAATAAAAAAAAAAAACAGTCTTAAAAACAATCAGAACACCACTTCTCCGCAAAACCCCAAGGCCGGATGCATCAGCTGCCTTTGTAGTTTCTCCTCTACCATGGTTGAAGCCCTGTTTGAAAAATCATTGCTGGTTGACAAATGTCTTCCAGTTTCTCATTTATGATGCCTGATTAGTTAGTGTCGGATGATCTAGCACCACCATGCATTTGGACAGCTTGTCAATCAAACACGCCCGAGCCCCTAGTTCAATGGTGACGCAATGGCACATGATTTAAGCCTTAAAAAAATAAAATTAAAATAAAAAATAAAAAAAATCAACCCAGAACTTCTTTTTTTTATTTTATATGTGAGATACACTGGTGAAGGAACATTACTTTTGGTCTCAACTCAGACTTGCTCAAGATAAGGGACAAGGTTTCAGACCATGCTTTTTGTTACAATGACGTCACGGGTGTTTACTCCACTCCATTTTTCGGTAAACCGTCCATCACACACACACACAAATACACACACACTCACAAAAACACACACACACACACACATGCAAAATATAGAGCCTGAGAAATTTAACATCGAGCATAATATCAGCAAAAGGAAAACATTAATGTGGGTGAATAAATAAAAACTAATCTGAAACATGAAAGTTAGTAATAAAATAATGAAATTATTATTTTTGCTTTCATGTGATATGAACACACACACACACACACATACGTTCACTCTGTCAGTGGCACTATAAAATCATACACTTATTAATATTCATTATACAGTCATTATTATTCATGATACAGTCTAATACTAAATAAATTAAGTAATTTATGTTAAAAGGCAATTCTTGACAGCTGAATACACGCTGCTATTTAAACACTAAAAAGTGCTGCACAGGAAGTTATTGATTAGAAGTGTGTAACACAGTCGCACAGCCAAGCGGTGTGTAATACAGTCACACAGCCGAGTGGATTGTAATACAGTCACACAACCAAGCGGTGTATAACACAGTCGCACAGCCGAGCGGTGTGTAATACAGTCGCACAGCCGAGCGGTGTGTAATACAGTCGCACAGCCGAGCAGTGTGTAATACAGTCACACAGCCGAGCAGTAAGTAAAACAGTCACACAGCCGAGCTGTGTGTAATACAGTCACACAGCAGAGCAGTGTGTAACACAGTCACATACCCGAGCAGTGTGTAATACGATCACACAGCTGAGTGGTGTGTAATATGGTCAAATAGCCGACCGGAGTGTAACACAGTCACACAGCCGAGTGGTGTGTAATACAATCAAATAGTCACCAGATTATAGACACCAGCTAAATAAAGTTGAGGAATGTGTAAAAGACATTAGACACTGGATGCTGAGTAACTTCCTCTTACTC
>JAOUQW010000023.1:20512416-20522450 GCA_028565825.1 Olivaichthys viedmensis | reverse complement strand
CGGCACTGGCTGAAACCCTGCAGGAGCTGGCCTTTTCTCTAGTCTTGACCACTGTGCCTCAGACAAGCCAACTGCAATAAACAGCACCACTCCCAACACAACTTGGTTTAACCCCATTGTTACTGCTACCAATGATTCTCAGCCTACCACTATTGGCTGGCCACTTTCTCTTTATACATTATTTTAGGCATGTAGTTCCACCCCTTCTAATTATCATGATGTTATTCTGAACCTGTTGATTTACTCATTTTGCTGCCTCACAGATAACAGCAATTAGAACTTTACTGCCCCTTGCATTCGATTGGGCCAGGAGTTTAAATGTTTTTTTAACATGACCATGCCAATCAGCTTGGCGGAATGTAGAACTGAAATATAATTTGTCATTGACGGGTTTGGTAAACACCGGATGTGTGGTAGCTCCAACAAACAAAAAAGGGAACCCTTTAAGATGAACTTATTCATGTCTATAGGTCAGTACTATCTTAAATGACCCTACAGATTGTCATAACATAGAACATATTATTATCAACTCTAGTAATCGAATCAAGGATAAACCAAACAAACATGCACCTTAATTAAGTAGGACCATTGCTCGAAGCACAGCCCGATGGGTTAGACAGGAGTAAAGAAAGGAAGCGAGAGAAACTACTTGCTCCTTTTTCTGTGATTGAATGTTTTAGAAAAGACCTACCACTAGTGTCATCTGATAAAATAATGATTTGGGTTAAATTATGCTTTTCGGTATTTATGCAGTATATAGATAGATAGATAGATAGATAGATAATTGTATTGATCACTAAGGGAAATTGTTTTGTCACAGCAGCAAATAAGACACATCACATTATGAGGATGCTACAAAAATCTTACAAGGACACAGAGTTACAGACAATGAATAAATAAGAAATAAGTGAAGTGATGTAGTGTTAAAGTGGCAGTAAAATAAAGTCCAGCCTGTTGTCTAGGTGCATCCCCCAGATATTTATATGTCTCTTTTATGTCTTTTGACAGACATTCGAGTTAGAAGGTGGGTGTATCTAATCTAGATAGATACACTCATGAATCTGGAATGGTAGGCTGTTTCTAAAACAATTTGAACACAGAAAATAAAATGAATGCACATAAACATGCATAAAATAATATAAATAAATTGGTCAGGGTTCATTCCATGTTCCAAAAACACAAGCATTGGAAATAAACACAAGATTATTCATTAAGAGGGCTTTACAAGTTTATTAAAGCCAGGGCAAGATTGTATGATTTATGTAATTGCACCAGGATCACAAAATGGATGAAACACGTGAAACAGTTTAGTGCTTTTAGATAAGCCTACAAAATCCAGTAGAGTGGAAAAAGTAATACACAGCACAGATTTTATTCCAGGCCACCATCCCACTCAGCATTCTATGTAGATACTGTGTATGTTTAGATGTTTTAATAGGTCTAGATACAGTCCTAAAAGACTTGGCAGCATGGGACTCATTGTCATGTTATTCTCTTCAGTGCCAGGTACCTCATGAACTGCGAGCTTGAGGATAACCTAGTATTTAAGCACTTGTTTTAAGAATGCTAAATGGCACAGGAGAGAAGGGGACTATGTATTGGTACAAACCTGTCCAAGCTTGTAATAGTATGTACTAAAAATACAAGTCCTAAACCTACAAAAAAAGATCACGCACAGATTTTTAATAATAAGCGGAATAATTCCTCATTTTTTTAATCATGAAAATGTTGAAATTGCCTCACCTTGGAAATGCAACGTTTCTTTTTTAATTCACAAAGTAAAACTAAAGGAACCAAAAGTAACTTCCGTGCCCTAAAAAAAGCACTCTTCTAAAACGTGATTTAGTTGACAAAGATGGATTCACACATATAGTTACAGAGAAAGGGCTGCATGACTCTAGTACAGCTGGGATCTGCTTCTATATTATTCACACTTTCTTTAAACAAAACCATCAGCCGCCTGACAAAGTGACGAGGACTATACTGAAGATAAGAGTGAGATTTAATGCTCTCAAAGTCTTCAGTGCCCTTTATATGTTGACATGTGAGTAAAAGTGGACAGATGGACTCTGCTGAGAAGGCTGGCTGATCTCAGAGCTGCTGATTGGACGTCTCCTGCGTGTTTAGCTCTTAACTGTCCCACCTGCTCTTCTTCCGTTTTGGTGGATCCGGAACAGCAAAGCTGTCCTCACCCCCTCTGTGTGAGCCCGCCCTCTCCCCGCCCTCCCTTTCTCCCCTCCAATCGTCCCTCTCCCGCCGGCTACCATCGCCGTTGCGGCTGTCGCTGTGACGACCCCGTTCCCTGTCGCGATCACCATAGCGATCCCTGTCCCCGTACCGATCCCTGTCGCCGTGGCGATGGTGGCCGTCTCCGTGGCGACTCCTGTCATGGCGGGAATCCTCTTTGGATGAAGAAGAGGAGCAAGAGTCTGTCACGGAGCTCAGAGAGCCAGAGCTGCTGAAGCCGGCAAGCTTAGTGCCCGAACTGAAGGCTGGAGGAGGAGGGGGCATGGTGGAGGAAGATGAGGGTGCGCGGGTTCCTTCAGGGGCTCCAGAGGGCACAGAACTCAGACTGCCTGCACCTGTCCAGCCTGTGTTGCTACTGGACTGAGTGCTGAGCTTGGGAGAGTGACCAGATGCTGCCACAAAGTGGTTTTTGTACTGAGCCTGAGGAGGAACGGTAGAGAGAGGAAGTGTTAGTGGGAGAAACATCAGGGTGAGGAAGTGAGTGTGAGAATGAGGTAGAAGTGTTTTGTAAGCTTCAGCTAGTTCAGAATGCTGCGGCCTGTTCCCGTACCAGGAAAAGCCAGAGCACATTACCCCAGTTTTATTCAATCTACATTGGCTGCCCATCAAGTTCCGCATTGACTACAAAGTCCTGCTAATGACATTTAAAGCTTTAAATGGTTCAGCTCCGGCGTATCTTGCTGATGTCCTGAAGAAGTATACCCATTCCGAGCACTTTGCTCAGCTGAAGCAGGTCTACCGTCAATCCCTCGCAGCTCAGCCAGTGCAAGATGTTTTCTTACATTGCCCGAAGCTAAAAGCCCACTTGTTTAACCTGGCCTATTCTTAGTTCTTGAATATTTTATCTATAAACCAACTTTTCATAATTTGTAGTAATTTTCATAGATTTATAGTTAGTTCATTAATGATTGATTGTAGATTGTTTCATTAATGTGCCTTTATCATAAATACTGTTTAATCTTGCACCTGGACTGTATCCTGATCAGATTTCAACCACATGTATTTACACTTTTAGTCAAATGCGTCTCCGGGTGGCCAGACTGAAATCTGATTGCTGTGTTGCGCGTTAATATGCAAATCAGATCATTACATTCAAACACCAACTTCCTGTGTTGTTCCTAGTTTTTAGTTGTTTCATGAATAAGATGGTTGCCGCATGAAAAGCATGATTTCGTGTGTCGCTTTTAATCTCGCTAATGTTTTAAAAGGCACTGACTTCAGCATTCATGGAGCCATGCGTCACCTATCGTGAGGGTTTTTGGTTGTCAGATGTGGCTTGGGGAGACGGATGCATTTACACTTGCATGGCTAAAATGCATCTCAGACCTCCTGAAGTGGTTCGAGCGATCGGATTTAAATCTGTTTCAAATGCGTCTTGGGCGCATTTACACTTTCATTTATATGTGGATAATCCTGATACTCAAGACGCATGAAACGACCAAGTGAAAACGGGTTCAAAAAGTGCTCTATAAAGAGATTATTATTGTTATTGTTATTATTATGTTCAGTCACCATAGAAATCTTAAGAAATCAGTCCGACCGTGTGTCAGAAGTTCATTTCATAATCTGTTAGGATTTCAGTGTATCCAAAGCTTTAGGGGACAGAAGTGTTTGTGTGTTGTAGTAGCTTCAGCCAGAGAAAAGGAGAGGGGGTGAGAGTGCATGCTGGTTACCTGAAAGGCTTGCTTCATGGCGGCCATGCGATCTCCCATAGCTCCAGTGGGGGGTTTGTAGGACTCATAGTTACCAAGGACAGAACCACTGCTGCGCTCCTGGGTTCACAGGAAACAATCAATGAAGAGAATGTATAGAAAGCAATAATGTGCAGAGTTAAAATTATATTACAAACATGTACCAACACATAGAATCATGTATGACAGAAATTAATCCAGTTATTCAGTCGTGACATGCCTCGCCTCGATGCAAGAACTAGATTAAAAAAAAACCTGCATATTTGTTTGGATGAATGAACAAAACAAAGCTCCTGTGCGGATGAAATATTGTAGACAGCAATTAATCTCTAGGAAATTATCCAAGTAGCATGGGCAACATGTGAGCGTTAAATGAACGTCAATCAGAAACTCACTGAGGAATCGGATCCAAGGCCTGGTCTCTCCCTGTAGCCCAGACCGCCGCCTCCCACATTCAGCTTCTTTCCTTTTCCACTCTTAAAACGGGACTTTCTGAACCAGGGATTCTGGATGAGAGTAGAATTGGTCAATAAATATTTAACTGTGTAACAACTCAATCAAATTAAGACACTTTCCAGGTCGAACAACGGATCAAACATCTATCTAAACAAATAAATTATATGAATAACCTTTAAAATGAGCTGGATATTCTAAAGGAGATTAGCAGAATAAAAAGTAAGATTATGTAAGGCTGAGTGTAAGGAAACAGGACTAGTGGTGCACCTGCATGGCCAAATCCATCAGCTCCTTCCGGACACTCTGATTCGCTCCCTCCAAATTACGAACAAGGTCACCGGCGAACGAGGTGTCTTTGCTTGTGAGCAGAGTATAGGCCACACCCTTCTCTCCGGCGCGACCCGTTCGGCCAATCCGATGCGTGTGTGTGTCAATGTCCCGGGCAACATCATAGTTTACGACCGTACGGATCGAGGGAATATCCAATCCACGAGCTGCGAGAGGAAGAAAAATGCAGAAGAATTAAGATGATTCGAATTAATATAGTGGTGAATAATGGTGAAAAACAATGATGAAATAACTGTGGAAAAACAATTGCATGCAAGAAAGGGTAACAAGACATCACTGAAAGTGAAAGAGGTCTGCCTTCAAGAACCTCTAAGAATTTAGAGGTACACACACACACAAACACACACACACACAGCCCCGACTTGCTCACCTGCAACGTCAGTGGCCACCAGGACGGGCAGGCTCTTCTTCTTGAAGTCGCTGATGACCTTGTTCCTCTCGCTCTGGTCCATGTCTCCGTGCAGCAGGCCCAGGCTGTAGCCCTCCTGCTGCAGGTTGGTGGCCAGCTCCTCACAGTTGGCCTTCTTAGTCACGAAGATGAGCACGGAGCCGGCTGAGGTGAACTCCACCAGCCTGCGCGTCAGCCACCCCCACTTATCCGAGCCGCCAGGCAACACCTCCACCATCTGGGTCACATCCTCATTTGCCTGGAACAGAGAGAGATCAGAGATGAGAGAGAGAGAGCATTAATGTGCATTAGAAAGCTGTACCCTGCTCTTCTGTGGTTATGCGCGCAAGTCTGGGGACAAAATCAAAGATATTCCAGCATGGCTTTCTGGTATTACCACAGGAATGGTAATGAAATTCGTATTAAAGAAATATTCCAGCGTTTTTCAAACTCAATCATAAACAATAAGTGATTGATGAGTTTATTAATACATTTCCCTGTATTAATAAATAAACGGAAAACCTATTTACTCGAAAGTCACTTATAATAGAAGTCTAAAGGCAGTTGGTGTAGCAGTCAGTCACCTGACCATCACACCTATATGAGCTTGTTGGACATCCCATTCCAGAGAATGGAAGTGCCGGTGATGTGCTATTATGCGGGAAAAACTAAAATTATCGCACCTCTCCAATGTCTCCCTGCACTACGCGGATTGGGTCAATGAGAATATCCCGCGCCAACTTCTCGATCTTCTTCCTGAACGTGGCACTGAACAGTAGAGCTGAGAGAGCGCGCAAAAGAAAAATAGATAATGCATTAGTGCATTTCATTCGGTAATACATGTGAAACTAAGCATCCTTAGACAAGGTAGGCAAGACCCACAATAGCCACGATTACATACCGTGGTGGCTTATTTATTTAATGAGTTTTAACTGTGACATCAACCTAATTAACTTGAATAAGGAGCAGTATTTTTGAGTCAAAGATTGATTCAGACATGTGAATAAATACAGTAATGTTGAGGGTGAACGTTTGTTTCAAAATGATCAAATGCAATAGAACTATTTTGCGTCTAAATTGGCTGAACAATTGAATTTCAATATTGATAATATTCAAAATAATATTAATTTTAGCCATGATAATGCAGCCCTCGTGTGCACACACCCTCAGTTTGATACACACAAAACACACACACACACACACTTGCTATTATTACTACTATTATCATATCAATATTGTATTGTATCACATTGCATGTTTTGGCTCTCTATGTTCTTCCTTCAACTTGCACTTGCTTCTGGTCAACTGGTGGAACTCGGTCTCGATATATCATTGTCTGTGCCTGGATCGGATTCTGCCTCATTTCAAGTCGCTTTGCATAAAAGCATCTGCTAAATGGAAATGTGATTGTATGAAAGCCGCTTACTCTGTCTGTCTGGTCTTACGTGGCTGGCGATGGATCTCACCTGATACTCTGTGAAGGAAATGCAAATGAGAACGCGGAAATCACATGGGAGCAAACGTTTAGCTTTTAAAACGGGCAAACAGATCAATAGAAATACATAACTAAAGCTCATAGAAGGACAGCAATTTGTACTTACCAAAGCCCATATCGAACATGCGATCAGCCTCATCAAATACCAGGTAGGTCACTCTCTGCAGTGATGTAGCCTTCTTCTTTACATGATCAATCAGACGACCCTGTGTGTGTGTGTGTGTGTGTGTGTGTGTGTCATATCAAAAAACGGTGTGATCAATTTTTTTTATTTTTATGAGGCTAACTCAAAACGAGGTCAAAACAAAACATCCGATATAGGTAAAGATAAGGCTGCCCAATTAATCCTGATCACGATTCTCAAGTAATTAAACACAATCGAATGCGATGTTGGCGAGGTTACTTATAGCCGATTGGCTAACCACTAGATACCATTTTTCGAACTATATAACTAACAGAAAGGTATACACTCACCAAGCACTTTAATAGGAACACTGTACTAATACAAAATCACTGAGATCACATTTTTTCCCCATTCTGATGGTTGATGTGGACATTACCTGAAGCTGCTAACCGTATCTGCATGATTTTATGCATTGTGCTGCCACACGATTGGCTGATTAGATGATTGCATGAATGAGAAGGTGTACAGGTTCCTAATAAAGTGCTCGGTGAGTGTACATTTACAGAGCTATAATGTACCATTGGAAAGAAAAGGCAGTTCTCTTTTGTTTTAAAATGCAATAAAACTGTTTTGATGGTTGTAATTTTAACATTGAACATTTTAGCAATTATCGTGCAGCCCAAGTAAAGCATATGTGAGTTTGCCTCTCAAGAATCTAGATTGGGCCGACGTTTGTTCATTTGATCTCAAAACAATAAATAAATAAACGAAGAACAGACGGTGCTTACCGGGGTGCAAACGACAATCTCAGCCCCCTCCTGCAGAGCCTTGGCCTGCTCCCACATGCTGCCCCCTCCATACACAGCCACCGAGCGCAGGCCATAGACCTTCCCAAAGCGCTTACACTCCGTGTGGATCTACACACACACACACACACACACACACACACACACACACACACACACAGCTAGTCATCCCCACCGAGAAGATGAAAAGATGATGAGCTCTAATCCTGCTCATCAGAGACACCGTATGTGCACTGTTTCTCCTTCATTCCTCGTGTGGTGTTATTATTGCAGCCTCCGCTGTGTCCTTCCTTTCTACTGCACTAATTGCTCATTATAAAACGCTCCCTTACACAGGCTCATAGGAAAAGCTATAATGAGTAAACACACATCATGGACTCAGTGTGAGTACATTAAAAGTGCATCAAGTGATGAAAGTGCTGTTTTTGTGTACTACAAAACTAATTTTCAAATGAAAGTCAGTTAACACTGAGGTACATAAAAAGACACAACTGACATAAAATTTAACTCTGCATTAGTTTTTTGCGCTGGACATACAAGTCTAATCTTGCGAACATGGAAGGGAAGCTTAAAGCCTCTAGTTTAGAATCATGCAAACTGCATGCCTGAATCCTCGCACAGTCATCTTAAACGACATTGTGTTGTTCACTAACCCAAACAGACATTCTTATGTGGTTTCTGACACACTGTTATCTATAAAACATGGACAAAAAGGAAGTTGCAGAGCTAAAAACAGTCGTAGCGCCAACTTGAAGCCGAATCACTTTCTTCCTCAGTACGTAGTTTGGTGTCACTCCGCGCCAGCATCAGACTGAAGCAGGAGGCGTGGCCCAAAGTTTGATGGTGTAATTGTACATTAGAAGTGATTCACATGATAATATGGTTCTAGTTTTTTTTATTTTATTTTTTTTATCTGGACCTATTCTGCTATTTTATGAAACGGTTATTGTACAATTGGTATTAACTCCAGTGCAATACTAAAAAACTCCAGGCACCAAACGTCTTGGCTGATCAACTACATATGGGGTAAGGGAAAGATTGTGTACGTTTTATTTCTCCTGTTTTTTTTTTTTTTTTTTTACTCTAAATCACACCTTTCTCTCGCCTCCTTCCATCTCCTTCCCACTCCCCCCTGTTTCTGACCTGCTGGCACAGCTCTCTGGTGGGGCAGACAATCACAGCGATGGGTCCCTCTCCCTGCTCCAGATCCTTCTGGTCCATGATATGCACCAGCATTGGCCAGATGAAGGCGGCCGTCTTGCCGCTACCGGTTTTGGCGATGCCGATCATGTCTCTGCCACTCAGGGCTATGGGGACACCCTAAAACAGAGATTTAGTGGATGCAAAGAAATTCTGTTATACATCTCTACTAATAATGTACAACACTAATACAGTAAACGTAGTTATACATTTGACAGTTACAGTTCAGATAAATAAATACTCCATGTTAATAATAAGCTACAACTTTTTTTTTTTTTTTTTTTTTTTTTTTATACGACACCTTTCTCACGCTCAAGGTTGCTTTACAATTAGTTGCTCTTTAAAAAAATAATTAAAAAAAAGACCGTTCTAGCCAATGTTGATTTTTTATTCCAGAAGTTCACCTGGCACTGGATGGGCGTGGGCTGTGTGTACTCGGACTTGCGGATCTGGTTCATAAGCTGCTCGTCAAAGCCGAAGTGGGCGAAACTGGTGCTGGGCTTAGGAGGAGCAGCGCCAGACACCTGTCCATCAAAAACACAACCAATCACATTTCACATAATGCAGAGAGAAAGAGTGACGAAAGACTGTACATAACACAGAGATCATCAAGAATGTGGACAGCACTAACCCTCAGGTTGAGCTTCTGTCTTAGTTCCACCACTTGTACTCCAGTCAAGCTGTTGAGCTCTTCATGCTCATTGTAGAAGTTCTTTTCGAAAGGAGGGTAGTCGATCTACGGTAGGGTCACAAAACAGTCTTATGAATCTGTGTGTTCGTTTTTGCTTGTTTGTGTAATAGCTTTGTGATGGGCTTTTAATCTACGCCCACTGAGTCGCACTGTTGTGTGATAAATTAGCACCAAGTAATACGGGTTGAAAAATACATAAACGTTCCAACATAATCCTCAAAAACGCACAGAACATAATTTTCCATCTTATTATTTGGTCATTCAGGCAGGCAGACACTGGTGTGTGCAGACACTGGTGTGTGTAGTCACAGGGGTAAAAGCGCAGTGGGCGGTGCACTTCACTTGATATTATTCTTTAAGGTTACTAATTCAGTTGCTGAGTTGTTATTGGTTTTATATTATAAAACATCATCATCAACACCATCTACCACCAGCATTGTGGATGACCCCTCACACCCCTCTCATGGACTCTTCACCGTCCTGCCATCTGGCAGAAGGTACCGGAGCATTTGTACCACCACCACCAGACTCTGCAACAGTTTTTTCCCTGAGGCAGCCAGACTACTCAACACACTGCTGGCCTCAAAC
>JAOUQW010000023.1:20411322-20424067 GCA_028565825.1 Olivaichthys viedmensis | reverse complement strand
CCCGACCTCACGGCCAACCGAACGGACGCAGTGCATTTCATTAAGGGCTGCTCGTTCATAAGCCATAAGTCAAACGGATGCTACTCTCTGGAGCTGTTCTCAGGGGAAGGGTGACAAGGGGATGGGATTGCATTACTAAAATCAGCATGGAAGCACTTCTTTGTCCGGGCGCCTGCTCCTTCTCTGTCATTCCTGCTTTTCAGCTCTTCTGTGTGTTTTGCTGTGAAAGCAGGGTGTTTAATTATCCTGATGCTACAGCAGCCCCGCACCTGACCCACATGCTAAATTGCGAATTTATTTATGTAATCATGTTTCATGGACACATTGTATAGCACATTGTATGAAGCAAAGACCTGGCTGGTGATTGGTCACTTACCTGTTAACTCTGCAATTTACTGGATAGAAAAACGACTTGGTTATACGACATGAAAAATTCACAGTAGGACAACCGTACAATCTAATATCAGTTTTTGTCAGGTGAATCATGACATAAAATGATTGGTTATTATATTTTTTTGTCCCGCCCCCGATTCTACCAGGATGTAATCCAAAAATCAGAGGCCGTTTAGAAACGGGAAAAAGTCACTGCACTTTAGTGAAAGATTACGGACAAAGTAGAATTTTGTCCTTTAAGTGATTAGTACAGATGAATCGTGCACCAATCTGATGAAGGACACAAGCTAAAAATGACTTGATCCACTCACACTGAGGTCAATTTTGATTTCAGCTTGTCTTTAAAGCATATTATTCAGTAACTACAGTGAAACTAATAGGAAAAGGTGTGTAATGACGCGGGTAAGGAATGTAAGTCTGGGAGTGTAGGGGGTTAAGATTCTTGTAGAATATATTAAGGGACGATCCATGGTTGGAAAGAATGTTGTTGTTTTTTTGGCGATGTCATTGCCCATTTCGGTATAGCACAATTTTTCTATCACAGATCATCACAGTTCTGAATTATCATATCATACCCATATTATAAATGATGAAGGTCATGTAGGGCTGCATGATATGGGCTACACATGGAAATGGAAATACAAATGGAATATGGCTAGAAATATTTTTAAAAAACTAACAAACTGGTGATCCTGTGCTGTTTCATGCTCAATTTGACCAAAGTTATTAAAGTTTGCAATCACAGCAATGCCGCAATCTATCAAAGCACCCACAGAAAAGTTATCTAGAACCTCTGTGATTGGTCAAAATACTCACACACAGAGGGCTCATTTGCATATTACAGGCTCCTATGATATCAGTATTGCAATACTGCCAATATTGTCATCACGATTAACTAATAATATAACCAATAATATAATGTGCAGCCCTAATCTTATGGGTTTAATATCCACGTTAAAGGTCATGATTAAATCCTATTGAATTATTTTCTCTTGTACCATCTGAGTTACTGCTTTTCTTATGATGTTCCTCCTGATCAGCCCCAGGTTTTAAAAGAAGTGATCAGCAGCAAATGAGCCACCATTAAAACAATGCAGCATAATGTTTTATTAGCCACTTTTCTCATCCCGGTCTGCTGTGTGAGCAGTTTTGCCTGCGATTATATTGTTTCACGGTGCATTTGCAAGTACCAGAGTATGTGTTTATTTTCCCTCGAGTGCATAAATCAGATAAGGCAAACGTGGTATTTGCTGAACATGCCGTCAGGGCCCACAAGTGATCAACAGCCATGCGGCAGAGCAGCTGTCTGCGTACAAAAAAAACCTCCTACCCTTACGCCATGGATGAACAAACATTCGATGGACTTCAGCAATGCGCTCGCAGCGTTCCTTAGCAACAGCCTGGAGTCAAAATAAACCCGCTATACATTATTCTTAGAAAGCCCGCTTTGTTCCCACTGCCAAATTTCTCTAGTGGGGTAAAAAGCCATTAATTAATGTCAGTCCTCTGTGCTTCACCTTAGGTTGGCTATGCCAGCTAAATCGTGTTTGCACCGAGTTGCGAGCTACATTTTGTTTATCAGAAGGTCTTTGCGAGATGTTGAACTTGTATGCAAGATCTCGGAGGAAATTACGGAGAAGAACGCAGGTATGGACTAAGAAAGACTCTGGTGCTTTACCTAAGATGCAAAAAGCAGACATTTGCCATTTCTCTTTCTGCTTTTCTCATAATCACTTAATACGTGGATCTCTAGGTTTAATGTGAGTAACCAAAACCCTGCAGCGTAATGTTTTTTATTCGCCTTTTTTTTTCTGCTAGGCTGTGTGTATGAGCAGTATCGACTGTGAATGTATTTAAAAATAACTAGCAGCTAATGATGAGCTGAGAAGTACATAACACTGTTCAGCCTGTCTCTGGGGATCCACTGGAGTGGAAAAAAGGCAGACTGTGCTTCTGTATGTCCACAGTGCAGCCCAGTTTGATGATTTCCCAAACTGTTTTGAGGTGAATCAGGCATGTTATAGCAGGGAAATCATTAAACCAGCAAGCCTGCATTAGACCCCCATATCAGTTCAGCCTAGCGAGCAGACTATGGCGCTGTCCGGTGCTGAAATCAGGGGTTCCTGGACCTGAGGAAGCCTGAGCGAGTGAGATTGTTGGAGTACATTTACGTTTATTCATTTTGGCAGGTGATTTTATCCAAAGCGACTTACAAATGAGTCGTCGTTAAAAAACAGTGCAGCATGATGTTTTATCTGTCACCTTTCTTGACCCGCTTCAGTTATGATTATTGTTCAAGGTGCATTTGAAGTATTAATTGTTTTCCCCAGCTGCAAAATCAATATTATGACCTCAAAAGAGGCTCTCTAAGATCTGTGTCTTTTCAAATTCTACAGTTGTTCTTTTCTATGGTGAACCCGTATTATTTTGAGTTCCGTACAATATTAGGGATAGACCGTGACACGTGTTGATTTTGGAGAGTAAAATGATCAAATCAAAGTAAAGAGAGAAGTAAACAAAATGGTAACACTTTACTGGTCGTGTCAGTCTTATGACGCAGGGTTCAACCACCAAAATATAGCAAAACTGCACAAAAAAGAGAAGAAAATATATAAAAAACTAGCTTTTGACTTCAGAGTAAAATGCAGTAATATTAAATTGTACAAATATAGTTAAATAATAATATTACACCTTAATAGTATTTTATTAGGGTATAAGGAAAAGACCAAGAGATTTGCTTGAATACTCCAGGGTTTGTAGTTTCTATATAGTTATTTATCCAAAGTGAGGTAGAATCCAATCTAAGAGTTAATGGCTTTAGTCAAGGGTTCCCTGGCAGTCCTGGGATTTAAACTCACTAACATAGAACATGATAAAATACCCCTCCACCCTCTCGTTTTCCAGCACACTTGAGATGTTTAGGGGTTTCGCCTGATGTTAGCTTGGTCTCTATCCTGAGGAACTTTCACAAGGATCTTCTCTAAGTTCAACATGTTACTAATTCACTAATCCAAAGCTTTGCTGTAGGAACCTTCTTTGATTAATTATTTGACTATTCCTTTTAAAGGTATAGACACGTGCAGGCCCACTGATCTACACTCTTAGAAAAAGGGTTCTTCAACGGGTTCTTTGGATAGTTAAAGGTTCTTAGCTTCTTAAAAGGGTTCTTACTCAAAACAATTGCTAATAGGGAAAACATGCTGTTGTAGGGTTCTACATAGAACCTTTAAGGGTTCCCCCAGAGGGACAAGTGAAGAACTCTTAAGGGTTCTATATTTGACCCTTTTTTTTCCTAAGAGTGTAGGCTAGAACGACTTAATAATAGCGTATGAGGGTGAACTTTCTTTATTATCAGGCAACGTGATTGACAGGCAAGTAGAGATACCTCCTTGTCCTGATTGGTTGGATGTTGGTGGTCCACATCATGTGTTTGTTTTTTTCTCACGTTTACAGCCTGGGGCGGCACAGAGACCAGAGGTTTCTTCTCTGAGCAGATATATTATTGAAGCTGCCGGAACGTGAGGAGAACCTCGCCAAATATTGCAAAAAGTGTTTTGACAGACCGCATTTTTAATGCTATCGTCTGTTATGACATTTCCCACTCCAAGTGATGAGATTTTCAGAAGTGTTCAACCTCTGATCACTGGAACTTAAAAAAAACATGGCATGTTCTGAGATTAGTCCTTGTCTGACTCGCAGAGTGTCTGTACCCCGCGCTATAAACGTCTCTTTTCCCTCTGCGCCACTCCCCTCCAGGTGTTTGGAAACATTTAGTGACACTGAATGGTGAACACTGGCGCTGAAAATAACTTTTTGCGCGTCAGAGCTTGGGGCTCAGAGAGTGGGGCTTTTGCACTTGAAAATGGTGCTGTGACTCCAACATAAGGCGCGAGGGCATCACCGCTCACTTTCTCAGTGACGCTCGGTTTATTTCTTACCAACCCAGAGGACGTGTTAAGCACAGCAGGTTTACATCGTTTCATTATTTTCTTATATGCTGCATGTGCAGAGGACATTTGACTATCAAAGCTAGAATTTGATGATTTCCCTTTATGAAATATGAATCCCTTTTTTTTGCATCTGCGTTTCCTCAAACGTTGCATTATATTTAACCGTGAGCTGCATGCTTAATTATGATGCTGTCCGCATTTTCAAGGCTTCTTTTTGTGGCTGCATTTGCATGCGAGCATGCACACTCTCCCCTTTCTCCTCTTAATCCATCTACTAGCATCTAAATATAGTGGGGGAAATTAGCAAGGGGATATAAGGCAAGAACACTCAATTCTCCTACCACTCTGCGACACGCGCAGGTCTCCGTAGCCCCCTCCTTTTTTAGGGAGCGTGGCTTGTTAAGCTGGTGGATGCAGCAGATTTCTTATGCGCACTGTTCCCCGTGTCACTTACTCGCTCCCTGAGCGGAGGAGTTGGGCACGCATGAAGGTGTGCGACACCGCTCGCACTACGCAGCACAATCCCGCGTGTTGAATTAACACCTACGGTCATGAATGAGCTCCTACAGCGTTTCTTTTGTGCCCAGCACACAGCGAGAGTTTATTCAACACGGTAGGTGTTAATTCAGCACGGGGGGGATTTTGCAGGGCCTTTTATGGTGTATTGCAGTGGCAGTGATGACGGTGCTTATTGAATCAGGCGCAGGCCGATAAAAAACCCCAGATGCACTTGAGCCGAGAGTCGCAGTGTGTGTTTTAGCTGCTGGCCTTTCTCTTTTTTCCTCTCTCTCTCTCATCCTCTCTCACACACACACATACACACACTCTGCTGAAGGACTCCGTCAGAGCTGCAGCCCCTTTCATCCTCCTCTTTAATTTTTTCAGGCCTAGGCATTTTGTTTGTCTGAACCCCCCCGAACTCCCACGGCGATTTATCGACACGCCAGTCAAAATTTCATTCCGGCGCTGGCAGGCTGGCCGATTTCAGCGTTGATAGGCTATTACTGTAAAATTGGCTGTGCTACATTTCTTATGAGGGAGAGCTGATGCTGCCAAAAGCCTGTAAACTGAACCCGCACAATTAAATGCAGGCCAAAACCACACAACATTTATCTTTCTTTGACCCTCCCTGCCTCGATCCACTCACTCTAACAGATGGACCAATCCTCCATTGGGGTTACATGCATACACACTCCACCTCATGGCGCTCTACTCCCCATACACGTGCACCACATTGGGTGTAAAATAATCACACAATAATCCACACCCTATTTAGTGGACTGTATGTTAAATTGGGAGCCGTTTATAGCCATTTACTCCTTGTCAAGTCATTTAGTTTTAGCATTATTTTTCCCTACGTTAAAGTTGCCTGTGTTTACACTAGGCATGTGTCCATAATAAATATTCATATTGAGATAAATGCCTTGCCTTTATTTTGGTATATGACATTATCACAATAATACATTCAAAATAAATTATCGTTACCAGCTCTGTCCACCATGTTGTTGTTTGTTTTTGTTTTTTTACCCCACTTTCTCCCAATTTGGTTATTGTCAATTCCCACCCACTACCTGGTTTTCCCCTATCACATGACAGCCTACCAACCAGGGAGGGTGAGGGCTAGTATGTGCTTTCTCAGAGACATGTCTCAGGGCAGCTGAACATACTTGGAGGAAAGCGCTAACTGCCCTCTTCCGTATACAAGAGCTCACAGACACTCATGATTGCCTAGACAGGGGAGAGAGTGTCATGCCATCCTTCCCACCCAGAGAGCAAACTTAAACCTTCATGGTTCATCTGGTGAGCAGAATTTTGGGATTGCCTTCCAAGAGAGCACACATGCAATGCTCCATCAAATTTTTTCCGAAATAAGGTAACTCAGAAGACGGGTCAGACTTATTCTCAGGAGCACACCTTCCAAAAAATGCTTACTACCGTGGTAGCCTCCTGTACAAGACATAATTTTACACCCTATGAAGTGTACGTGTATAAGGAGTAGGGAGCCATTTGGCATTCAGCCGGATTGGGTCCCAAATTGCATCCTACCTACCTAGGTAGCTTTATCCCGAATGGAACACAGGTGCACTGCCGGCATTCTGAAGTGTCAATGAGAATAATATTGTGCATGTTCAATAGCGAGGTATATTATGTAACTGAAATAATACACAGTAGTGACTTTCTTTGTGTGCTCAAGGGGAAAACCTCACCCTTGACCTTGGCCTTAGAGATTTTCTTCACTGTTTAAAATGATCAGACTCACTTGGGGCCATAATTGCCAGTGCATCAGAGAAGAAAAGAGAAGACTGATGGAGCTATTATTGCAGCCGTGATGAAGAAGCGAGAATAAGAATGAGATCAATGACAATGGTGATCGAGTTGTTATCGAGTGTGGACCACGGCTTCGTCTAATCGATCGTGATTTGGGTAGAGGATGCTAAATTGTAGGAAGAACTCAGGCGGCAGGACTCGCTAGATTCTGAGGTAATGGGAATGAAAGGTAAAGCTCTTGCATCACTAGTACTCATATTGTTCTTTATAATGCTGACATGATCAGTAATATTCCATCCTACAAACGCACAGTTAATCATAACTACATAGATTATATACACAACTGTGACTTCAGTGCACCCTCTGCAATGTGTAACTCCTAATTCATATGGCCCAACTGTCTTTGTCTGTGTGGTGTAAAAAGGAGAAAAGAGAGAGTCAATCTCATGAAATGATGATGACAGTAGTATTGCAGCATACCAGGTAGAAGGGAGGGGAAAGCGAGAGAGAAATAGAAAATAAGAGACAGAACCCATGGGAGAAGCAGTGGAGGATGTGGGAATGAATGAATATAAGATGGTGGAGAAATGAAGAGAAAGAGCATGTTCAGTGGACAAGGAGAGGGAAGGAGAATTAGAAACAAAGTGTCTGAATGAGACTAAATATGCAGGGCCTAGATGGTATGGAACAAGAATTGAAGCAAGAATTCCATGACGTCTGCAAAACTGCAAAACTCCATTAAGCTATGAAACTATGGGGATAACCAAGGGTCATTACCATATGCCAGTACTATACTTATCATTACCATAGATTACTTCCCAACAACAGGAAAAGAAAGGGGGCTAATACTTCCTAACAACTGAAAAAGAAAGAGTAATAACACTTCCCAACTATGGAAAAGAAAGAGGGATGATACTTACCAACAGAAAAGAGAGAAGGATAATACTTCCCAAAAACTGAAAAAACGGCAATGACACTTCCCAAAAACAGAAAAGAGAGAGGGATAACACTTCCCAACAACGGAAAAGAAAGAGTGATTATACTTCCCAACAACAGACAAGAGAGCGGGATGATACCTCCATAAAACAGAAGAGAGGGATGATATTTGCCAACAGAAAAGAAAGGGATAATACATTTCAACAACATAAAAGAGAGAAGGATGATACTTTCCAAGAACAGACAAGAGAGGGATAAAACATTTCAACAACAGAAAACAGAGAGGGATGACACTTTCCAAGAACAGAAAAGAGGGAGATGACACTTCCCAGTAATGGAAAAGAGAGAGGGATAAAGTTTACCAACAACAGAAAAGAGAGAAGCATAATACTTCCCAACAATAGAAAGGAGAGGCATGATACGGAATATAGGGAGGGATGATATTTCCCAATAACAGAAAAGAGAGGGATGACACTTGCCAAGAACAGAGAAGCGAGAGGGATCATACTTGCCAAGAACAGAGAAAAGAGAGGGATGATACTTGCCAAAAACAGAGAAGAGAGAGGGATGATACTTGCTACAGAAAAGAGAGAGGGATGATACTTGCTACAGAAAAGAGAGAGGGATAATACTTACCAAGAACAGATAAGAGAGAGGGATGAGACTTATTACAGAAAAGAGAGAGGGATAATACTTACCAAGAACAGATAAGAGAGAGGGATGAGACTTGCCAAGAACAGAGAAGAGAGAGGGATGATACTTGCTACAGAAAAGAGAGAGGGATAATACTTACCAAGAACAGACGAGAGAGGGATGAGACTTGCCAAAAACAGAGAAGAGAGAGGGAAGATACTTGTTACAGAAAAGAGAGAGGGATAATACTTACCAAGAACAGAGAAGAGAGAGGGATGATACTTGCCAACAACATCATTCACCTTACAGGAGCAAATGAACATTATGAAGTGAGAAAAAAGTAAACAAATGTGGAGGGGAAAAGATGGTTAGTCGTAGTATATAAATGATGATTCCAGGTTCTTCACTGGAACCAGTTTGTGTGTGTCTAACCACATTCTTGTTTTTTTTTACAGAAATAATAAAGTTGGATTTGTGTTTGTGCTCTGTGTTGCCAGGTGTTCCGACTCTCTTTTGTCTTTATCTGCAGTGTCTATCTGCACTTTTTATGTGTGCGTGTGTGTGTTTGTGTGTGTATGAGACTTGGCACTATAATTCTTGGTAGGCACTTTTTTCTGAGTGGTGCTCTCACTTGGATTAAGGACAAAGAGAAAGGCACTCCGTCACCGCGGTTAAAAAAGGAGGAGAACACTGTCAAAGCATTCAAAGAGAGAGGGGAGAGTTGGTGGTGGATAGAGAGAAAGCAAAAGAGGGGGAAATAAGGAGAGCAAGAGAGGGAAATGGAGAGAGACAGAGTGAGAGAGAGAGAGAGAGAGAGAGATGAGATCAGAAAGAACTGATAGTGAGGGTCAGGATGATGGAGTGAGAGAGAAAGAGAGAGGCAGAATTTGCAAGGACGAATGTACACAGTCCACTGCAGTCCCCAGGATCGAATACTAAGCAGAAAAAATGCCATGCCGTGTCTTTCCATGTGTGTGTGTATGTGTGTGTTTGTGTGTGCACAAATAGGAGGGTGAAAGAATATCAGACTAATATCATATCTGATTTGACAATGCATTTTTTAAATACGTGACGTGAATGTTTATTGTGTGTCATGTTTTATAATAATAATGTCACCTTTACCAGTACAGTACAGTGAAATTGATTCTTCGCATATCCCAGCATGTTGGTAAGCTGGGGTCAGAGCACAGGGTCAGCCATGATACAGCGCCCCTGGAGCAGGGAGGGCTAAGGGCCTTGCTCAAGGAGTCACAATTATAGACAAACACATTCTGCTTAAAGTAATGACAAACAAACAATTGTACTTGTTCTTGTCAATACTGAATACAACATTTATACATTTACAGTCTAGGTTTAAAAAAAAAAAAAGTGAATTTCTGGGCTCCAAAAGCTAATTGGAGTCAGGTGTTCCAATTAATGAGCTGCGATGAGATTGGAGTTGTAGAGGTGCCCTGCCTGGTTACTGATAGAGTCTGCTCTTCTCAAGAAAGATCTGTTCATGTGAACCATGCCCCCATCAAAACAAATTTCATAGGACTTCACATACTTTTATAGGTTCACATACTTTTTCCAGCCTGGACTGTGAATAAATAATCAATGTGTTTAATAAAGACATGAAAAGTACAATAGTTTTTGTTAGGCTGCTTTCACACTAGGCGTATTTATTTTTTTCTACAGAAAAAGCGCTGACCGGAGCGCTTTTTCTGCTGATATGGGCTTACATGTTGCTCTATAACCATAACAACGCTCTTACCAGTTCTAGCTGGTATCGGCTAACTAGCTAGCCTAGCTTGCTATCTAGATTATATTATTATCAATGATAAATATTAAATAAAAATTGGTTAAACTATGGCGATGAGGAGGTCGCTTGCCTTTTGCTGTGGCTTTGGAGGCAAAAATAATTGAGAAGGGGAACTGCTTGTGCAACTTGACAGTGTTTGCAGCCACAGTTTAAGTGAGACTGTCACTTCGCATACCCAAAAATAGCTAAGTTGATATTTTTAGTTACATTGTAACATTGAAATATTGGCAATGAAATGTTTTCGATTCAACATGTAGTAAATATCCTTATATTCGCTCACACAACAAGACAAATTTTTCCACCAGCACGCTTGGTCCTCCATGTTGGTTTTTCTCACTTGCCCTCTAAACTGTGACCTGATTGGTCGATGTCACTCTGCGCTTTTCTGAAAAGTTGAAAGCTGGCGGCAGTGCTTTTTAAAAGCGGTCGCATTCCGCCCACCCTGCGGCTGCTTCACATGGGATTACATGTAAAACGTGCGCTGGTGGCTGAGGGAAAAAGCCTAGTGTGAAAGCAGCCTTATTAGTTCATTCAGAATGTGTTTGTTTATTATTATGCCTTGGATGAAGATCAGACCACATTTTATTGCTGAAATCCAGGTAATTGCAAAGGGTTCACAAACTCTCTCACACTTTCAATAGTGGGGATCTTGGATAGGCCCTAATAGCAGGTGGGAGGGGAGGTAGTGGTTCCCTAAAGAGAATGCGATTATAATGCATCTTTTCCCTCTCAGGTCCAGGGTTACAGAATTAGACTTCATTTCGATGGTTACCCTGAGTGTTATGACTTCTGGGTGAATGCAGACTCTTGGGATGTGAAGCCACCTGGCTGGTGTGAGAAGATGGGCCTCAAGCTGCTACTGCCCAAAGGTGCTTAATGAAATTGGTAGAGACCTAAAGAGAAATGAACCTAGAGACATTTGAGTGACAGGCTAATGTTCGAGACCTCTGGTCTTTTTCCATAAAGCAAAGCTTTTACTTTTTCATTTTAAAGTTTTTTTTTTATTATTATTGTTATAATGGTATCTTAAGGCTAAGAAAGGGACAGTAATTCAGCTAGTGGAGGGGGTACAAAAGAATGAGTTATGACCAAAACGTAATTCTTTGTGACAGAATCGGGTTGGTATTGATAAAAAACAATTGTGCAGTGTTTGTTGTGTTCTGAATATTGTAATTAATAGGTAAATATGATAGTGATTGAACTGTTTTGATTGGTGGCTACATATGCCATTATACTCCGTTATCCAAGCTGTAATGCTTCCATGCCTTCAAGATTATTTTTTTTTAAAGCATCTGATGTAGAATTATTATTATTTCAATGTGCCATGTGTGTTTTTGTCCTTGTAGGTTGCAGAGATGGAGAATTTAATTGGAACACTTACGTTAAGAATTGTAGAGGCCAGCTGGCACCCAAACATTTCTTTAAAAGTCTTAATACAGTAAGTCGCTGTGTGCCATGCACACATCCTCACATAACATACTCACTCTTCTACACTTGTTGACAGTATATTATAACGATATCTGTAATGGCACCTTGCAGTCAGTAACCCCTTCAGGCTTTCGGGCTGGGATGAAGCTGGAGGCCGTTGACAGGAAAAACCCATCACTCATCTGCGTAGCCACCATTTCCGCTGTTGTGGACAACCGCCTCCTTATCCACTTTGATAATTGGGATGATACATATGATTACTGGTAAGAAAGTGGTGTGTCTGTGGGTGTGTCTACTCGCATCTGTATGTTCGCCCTATCGTCAGAGCACTACAAGTTCGAATTCCAACGATGTCACAGCCATCCGTGGCTGGGGGTCCAAGAGAGCATAATTGGCCCTGCTCTCTGGGTGGGAAGGATGCCATTGCTCTCCCCCGTCTAGCAGAGCGTAGCATTGTGACATTGCATGAGCAGCAGATCGAAACGATGCGGTAGTTGGCTTCATGGGTCTCGGAGGAAGCACATGCAAGCCCTTACCCTCCTCAGTTGGTATCTGTGATAGGGGAGAACCTGCCAGTGGGTGGGAATTGGCAATGACCAAATTGAGAGAGAAAGAAAAAAATTCAATAAAATAAAATCTTTCTGCATTTCTTACAAGGTGTGATGCAAGCAGTCCATATATTCATCCAGTCGGGTACTGTGAGGATACAGAGTTAACACTGACCACTCCTGCAGGTGAAATATAGTGTATATATATTTTTTATTTTGATCAAGGTGTTCAGAACATTGTTGCGGATTTCTTTCCACTGTGTTGTATACACAGCTGTACACACCTTTATGTAATGTTGGTTGTGTTTGTGTACCAGAGTACAAGCACCCAAAAAGTTTCTCATGGGAGAAATACCTGGAAGAGACTGGAACCCAGGCAGCGCCTGCTAGAGCCTTCAAACAGGTGAGCGTAATTGAACACGCTCACGTCAATAAATTGTTGAATCATAGTCAATCCGACATGAACAGCAATCTACATGGGTGATGTCAAAATTCGAATGGCAAAACATCCACCTGCTCTTGCTTTTCAGAGACCCCCACATGGCTTCCAGGTAAGGATGAAGCTGGAGGCAGTGGACAAACGCAACCCCATGCTCATCCGCGTTGCCACAATATCAGACACCGAGGACCACAGGGTCAAGGTTATCTCCCCCCCCCCCAACCTCCCAAAAATATTTTTGTATTCATAAAATATTTTAAAAGCATTTTATAATGTTTTATTATATGTGTGTTTATTTCAGATCCGTTTTGATGGTTGGAGTGATGAATATGATTACTGGCTGGATGCT
>JAOUQW010000023.1:20382885-20407709 GCA_028565825.1 Olivaichthys viedmensis | reverse complement strand
AGAGAGCTACTGCTACATCTCAGCTGACCACTGTGTGTGTGTGTGTGTGTGTGTGTGTGTGTGTGTGTGAGATGATATCATTGCGTTAGTCAAGGTGCTGAGTCAGCCATGTTTAATAGGTTATCCATTAGTGCAATTTAAGTATTTATTGTATGCTGAATGTATGTGTTTTGCCCTTATTAAAAATCTAATATTAATAATAAAAACAAGACTAGACAAGCCTGGTATTTGCCAACGTGGTGACTGTGGTGGTCACACCTGCTGAGCTGATGTCATCTACCCTGAAATCACCCATGTGGTTGCCTATATTGGTTACACAAAGGTCACATGGTATCACATGGCCTTTTTACTTGTATCCCATATTGAAATAAATGGAAAAAATATTTTTTAGTTATTAAAAAATGCGAAACTGTTTGTTAGCTTTATAACTAGCTTTAGATCCTAGTGATGCTCTCAGAAAAGCGTATTGTAACGTAATTAATCGCAATATGGAAGTTATAATGACCGATATGATGCCGGTACCGGATCCTGACACTTTTCCTGCTGTGGCTCCTCTCACCTTCCGGACCTGCCTGATTCATCTTGATGCTGTACTCCTGCTCTGCTTCTTCAGCTTTCTGCATTAGGACTCACCTCCTGATTCAGTGGATAATCTCACCTAAATACCGTACTACTTGCACTTCCTAAGAGCTGCTGCTGTAAGCAGACAGACTGTCTTATGCTCATCTCAGGACTTCTATTCACAATGTGATTATACCAAACATTCTGTATCCTTTCAACACATTTAGTGCTGTTGCCTTTTCTTTATATGACAGTAAACTGTAATCATTTATAGTCCCACTATCAGGTGTCCCCCAGAAGAGGATGGGTTGACTTTTGAGTCTGGTTCCTCTCAAGGTTCCTTGCCACCATTGCCTCTGGCTTGCTTATTGGGGATCTAGATCTACATCCAGATTTCTGTAAAGTTGCTTTGTCAGCTTTACCCAAGATTAACCCCGTCCACTTTACATAGAAAAGGGGGAAGTTCTGGCAAGACACTGGAAAGTCACTAATTATTCATACTTTGTACAGCACATTGTGGACCCACAAGAGCAACATTAACCTTATAATGCAATAATGGATTCAGGTTCATCCTTTTTTTTTTTTAAGTGAAATCAACCTCAATATTTAACTACACCACAGTCTTACTATCTCGATGTGCTGCATTGTTCTCTTCAGCCACTGCATCAACCAGAATGACAGGAATCTGTTCTCAGTACTTCGTTTGCTCTATTGCACGGTGCAGAAGGCAATAAAATTCAACGCACATGTGCAGCAGTGCCAAAGACTTCAACAACAATGTTGTTCTACTTTATTAGCCAAGTTGTAGAGCCATAGCGGTCGATATTCTTTGTCTGGACAGTTTCAAGCAGGTGGAAATATTTCACTTCACTGTTATTACAAACTAGGACTATTACTTTTGTTCACATGATGTGTTTAAGCTGTTCAGACCTACATTTAGGCCTGTGCAAGTTGCAGACACACAATAGCATTACCAAGCCAACCAGACTGAGTTACTCCTCTTCAGAAGACACTCTGATTCACTATGATCCCTTTGCCAGAGTCGAGAAAATACGCCTGCTGTTTGGCTCTGTAGCGCAATTTACCAGAGCCATGAATGTAAAAAAAAAAAAAAACACGTGTCTAAATCGTCGCTCTATGTGTCACCAACAAACATTTTGGATGAAAACTGATCTATGTACAAGACAATAAAGTGAGCAATGCACCATGTAGCAGGACAAACTATCCTTTTATTTTATTTTAGACATTTACAGCGTAGTTTGATAGCATAAGGAAATGGTCCACATTGATATCTCTAGTTTCATAGGAAAGAAATTTCATCCCTCGCACTCAAAAAATTGAGAAGCAGCGATGCTCTAAAGACAGTGGGGCTGGCGGGACGGCTGGTCTGATAGGCGTAACTCAGTCTGCAGGGGGTTTTGTGCGTTTCACCAGCTGCCTCAGTCCCTCTTTAATGTCTACCGATCCCTCTCCAGGCTGCCAACTGTAGATGGCCACTAGGCCTGTCATGATTATGAAATTTCATAAACATAATTGTGATCAACGATTTAATTGTCCTTTCTGTTGACTTTATGCCACTTTTAGAATAGAATAACAGCAGTGTAATAATGCAGGCAGGCTTTATACACAGTAATCCAGAATACAGGATTGAGGAACGGGAACTAGGGTCAAAACCAGGAAGTACTATGAAACATAGAACACGGAACTCTGGAAGCAAGGCTCGGACTTAAAGTAACTAATTGCACGATAAGACTTTGTGACGAGACAAAGAAACAGCAGGATATAAATAGCCAAACTAATTTGAGAGTAACAAGAAACAGGTGCACTCCATGAGACAAACGCACCAAAAACAGAAACCAAAACAAAAGTGGAAGTCTAAGGACAGTTGTTGAACTCCGTCCATAAAATGTGTGACTATTTTTTTAGTTAGACAAATTTTAAAACTACAATCATTACACTATAACAATGAATGTGTTATGATGAGACAGACATGAGAGAAAGTCTTATCAAACCTGTTCTTAAAGAACTTTCCCACACTGGAAAAATACAATAAAAAGTAGTTCCGGTTACTTTACACTTTTCCGAAAGGTTTTGTGGTATTAATGACAACCACACTGATAACGTATAACCACAAATTCTTTCCTCGGAAAAAGTAGTCCCATCTCTGAAAGGGTGAATTATACAGATTTAGAGCGTCATTTACAAACACCTTTAACTGAAGAATTCATGAAAGTGTTTGCTTAAATGTATATTGCCGGAATCAACAACTGCCCTTTATAAGTGAGCTTTAATAAACAGGTTTTCCGTTATTTTCTCAGTAAAGGGAAACATGCCAAAAATCCTGTTTGTGGTAATCACACATATGCTACAGATATGAAACATAGAGATTAGGTTGAAAAACAATGCCGGAACATTCTTTTAGGTTCAACTGGTGCAACCGGCTGCAGGTTGTGGCGTTAATGTTTTGGCACTGTGGGATGGTGAACATGTGCTGAATTCACACTGCGTCACTCTGGAAGGATGTACAGAGAACAAAATGGCTTTAGAGAGGTGGGGATTCCTGCAGAGTGCAAATTCTCTGGCCAGTATACTGCATATTTTGTCTCTCTCTCTCTCTCTCTTTCTCTCTCTCTCTCTCTCTATCTCTCTCTCTGGCACAGCTTGTCCCGTTCTCCTCACAGATGGCCGCACTACTGCTGCAGCCAGTCCACACTCCGAGCACAAATCACACTCTCTCTCTCTATCCTGTTTGTTTTTCTTTGGCCATTTCTTCTCAGGCCCTCTTTTTTTCATACATTCAAGTAGTAACTACACTGTAACATAATAAACAGTGTAATAACTTTGTTAATGTACTTGAGCTTTTCTTGTACTTAAGACCTATCAATTTTTTCTTACTCTGTAATCAACATATTGTATTAGCATGCAGTCTAGTTTGGATTGCCAGAGTTATTAGCATGATGACTAACGTTTGTGAGATTGGGGATGTAGTGTAACCGGAGGATAGAGGCAGGTGTGTGAGCTCGCACTTTATTAGGGGTAATCCAAGAATCAAAAGTCACCCCATTGCAGGGGTCCAAATACAGGCAGATAAAGTAACACCATATTTATAATCGTAATCCAGACAAACAGGCAAGGGTCAAAACCAGGAACAACACTAGAAAACAGGAACAAAAACAGGAAAACAAGGCTCGGAATTGCAGGCAAACGCACAACAAGACTTTGCACAGGACAAAGGAAAACACAGAGTATATATACACAAACGAATCAAGGACAAGGGAAACAAGTGACAGGTGAACACGATGAGGGAAACAAACCACTGACAAGACGCGGGGCGGACACAACACGAAACAGAAACCTAAAGTAAAAAAGCACATGGTGCTCGTCGCCATGGGAACCGTGACGCTAATAAAGAAGGTGGAGACCGTGACATGTAGCTGTCGTTAGCTAGCTTTAGTCAATAGCCGTGTCTGAAATTGCTCACTCACTCGTTCACCATTTACTACACAGACTGTTCTATATAGAGCAATATATAGGGCAACAGTAACTGGACCGAATTCAGACCACACTTACTAGTGAGTGCTCCGGAAACACATCATCGTCACCCGCCGTTACATAAACAATCCGAACGTTACAAATTACCTAGCGAGCTGAAACCACAAAAATACACAAGTATTAAAAGCAATTTTCTCTATTAAATACACCACTAACAAGTACCAGTTGGCTTTAGTGGTCGTTAAACAACATTATTTATTTACTCCGGTATCCTGACGAGTAAATTGTGCATGGTGGTACTTTGTGCAGAAGTAGTGTACATCGGTTGTACACTGGATTTACGGTGCACTATGGGTAATAATAAAGTGAACTATCCAGGGAGTATAATTTGTCCACTGAGAATTCGGACAACGCTACAAAATGGCTGCACCCCAAGTTGTGCACTATATGGGGAATAGGGAGCGATTTCAGACATAGCATATGTTTGCAGACGTTTCTTGGTTCATTGGAAAAAGGCGCACTAATTTACGATCAGTAACCACAATTAGTGTGTGATCTGAGGCACAAACTTCTTTCTCTTTTGTGATTCTTTCTTGTACTTCTACTTTCATACAGTAAGTAAATTGAAGAGTTCCTACTTTTGTACTTTACATTGCGTAAAGAATTTGAATCCATAATTCAACTTTTACCATATTTTAACCTTTATCTTTGCCACCTCTGATAATAATAATAATAATAATAATAATTTTTTAATTGTAAAACACCTTTCTTACACCCAAGGACTCTTTACAACAGAGCAATAGAGTAGACATTTACGTTACCTGGTATTAGTACGTGATAAAAGGACGAAACGATGCACGGCGGCTGATTTATAGCTCTATTGAAGGCTAATCCAGTGGGGTGTTTTGACCTGAGCTTCAAAAGGTGGGTCTCAGTTAGCGGTGGGCAAAATCGCTAAAATACCGTATCATACTTGAAGACATTTTCACGATATCATAATATTGAAGCTTGCTAACAAAGTGCCAGCAAAACAGTTGAGCCACATTTAAAATACCTTTGAAAAACAATGACTTTAATTATATTTTTATTTAACATTTTATAATTGTAAAAAAATAGATTGTGGCGTCCAATCAGCTTTTCAATTCCTTATCAATCTTGTTTATACACACACACACACACACACATACACATACACACACATCCTAATCACTACAGGTGACAGGATCAATATGACAAGTGTTTCTTTTAAGGATGACATCATACATAACCACACACACACACACACACATACATACCACACACACAACTTGCTGCAAACCTTAAACCAACATCTGCTTACTGAATATGTATTGATTATGGTTTCTATTCTGGCCACGGAATTGAATGACTTTGCAGGCGTGTGTGTGTTTATGTGTGTGTGTGTGTGTGTGTGTGCTCTTCCTCTCTGCGCTGCATCTCGCCAGCACTTTGCCTTTCTCTCTCTGGCTTCACCTTACGTGCCCCAACGCGGTGTGGGTGCACAGAGCTGCCTGCCGTGACAGATTCGGCTCCCTGTGGGGTTTTCCTTCCCCACTGCACCACACACTGTCGGTGACTGGGATCTCGCTTCGGCGGCGCTGTGATCCAACACGCCTCTGTGAAGAGGAAGGATGTGTGTGTGTGTGTGTGTGTGCGCGTGTGTGTGTGTGTGTCTGTGTGTTGCTTTTACAAAGGGCAGTGCTGACCCCACACAGAGGACTGAGCCACTTACTGCATAGGACAGAATACACAGCAAAAATGACCCTCTCTCGCTCCTTCTCTCTCTCTCCTTCTTCTCTGTCTGTTTCCTTTTCTCTCTCTTTTACTCTCTCATTTTCCTCGCGCTCCTTTCTCTGTTTCTCCATTTTTCTTTCTTTCAGTCTTTCCTGTTCTCTCTCTTTCTTTCTCTGTCACTCCATCTCTCTCTCTCTATTTCAGTTTCCCTGTTGGTCTCTCTTCTTCATCTCTTTTCCTTGCTCTCCTTTTCTTAATGTCTCTTTATGTTTTTTTAAATGTTTTTCTGCCTTTAGTCTCTCTCTAATTCCCCATCCCTCATCTCTTTCTCTCTCTCCATCTCTCTTTTCTAATCTTTCTCTTTTCCTCTGTCCTCCTCCTGTCTCTATCTATCCTCTTATTTCTCTCTTTTTCTATTCTCTCTCCGCTCATTTCCTTGTCCTATATCACTTTCCCTCCTGGGTATTCTTTTACCTTCACCTCTCTTGTCTATTTAATTTATCCCTCACTCTCTCTCTCTCACTCACACACACCAGTTTTGTCCTTTTATTTTTTGCATTCCTTCTTTTCCGGTATGGATGTTTGCTCTTTCATGTCCTACAATAAAAATGTGTGTATCTTTCTCTCTCCTCCTTTCCTTCCTCCCCTCTTCCCTCTCTGATCCACCTTCAGTTTCCGTGTCATTATGGCGCAGTGTGGAGAGAGAGAAAGAGAGAGAGCGAGGGAGAGAGAAGGTAGGAAAGGGGGAGAGCTCTGGGCGATGCATTAGTGTGCAGCTCCAGATTGCCCCCCCCCTCCTCTTTCTCTCTCTCCACCTACTGCTACTCCCCCCATCTCCTCTCGATGTCCCTCAGACACGCTGGCTTAGCAGATTGCATTAGCACGCGCATACTGTACGTCTTTTTTTTTCTCTCTCTCTCTCTCTCTCCCCTCCGTAAAGCTCGCGCACGCGTTCCGAGGCCTTCGGTCGCTGTATGATTTAGGATGCACTCGTTTCAAAGGATTTAATCTCATCGATTCGTAATTAAACACTCTGTTTTTCATCCGAATGATTCCATCGATTGTTTTTGTGCTGATTCAGTGCGGCGATCTGCAAACCACACCAACTAATACCAATTACCTCTAAGTGTTGTGTGCCCTTAGATTTTATGTGTGTGCACGCATAAGCATATGTGCCCTTGCGTGTGTGTGTGTGTGTGTGTGTGTGTGAGTGTGTTGGCTGTCTTTGACTGAATGTTTGGCTGCGGTAGCCCGCGTGGGCGTTTGATGATTTAGTGAGAGTAAAATGGGATGGGATGCGGAGGTAGAGGGAGCTCCGCTCTTGCTCGTCCTCTTTACCATGAATGGCGCTGTTTTGATGCAGTTACGTAAGCGGGATTTCATTCACGCGGGCCAAACGGCAGGTGCGAGAGTTTGCGCTGGGATTTGGAGTGCGTGTGGTGGTTGGATGTTACCGAGCAGGCATTTATGTTTGCGTTTATTCTCGCTTTTGTGCAAAGTGACTTACAAGGGAGGCAGAACGCAAGCCAATCACAGAGCTTTTAAAGGAACCAACAGTGACACAAGTGCTGCAAGACTGAATTTCTGACCAGAAACAAGTGCAAGACAGTTGTAGGAAGAACAGAGAGAGCTACAATAATGGCTAAAATGATAATGATATAATCAAAGTGATTATTTTGCTCAGTATTGAAATTCATCAATTATTTAGCCAATCTAGGAGCAAAAGAATTTGCTTTCACTTCTTTAATCTACAGAAAACAGCATTTTCTTTCACATTGCACATTATAAGTGGTTTGAATCAAAATAAGACTGCCTTAGAAACATTAAAGGAGTACTCCAGCATTTCCCAACCTAATCTCTATCTACCGCATCTATCTGTAGCGTATGGGCGACTATCATGCACAAGAATTTCAACACGTTTCTCTGCACTGAAAAAAAGAGAACGGAAAACCCGTTTACTCAAAGCTCACTGATAATGGAAGTCTAAGGGCAGTTGTTGAATTCCGTCAAATATGCGTTTATGCAAAATATATTTTTGTAGAATGTTTTCTTGAATTCTTCAGTCAAAGGTATTTGTAAATGAAGCTATACACCTGTATAATTCATCCTTTCAGAAATGGGGCTACTTTTGCAAGGGGAAGATTGTGTAATTATACCAAAACGACCAATGTAGTTGTGTGTCTCTGATGGCGCTTGGATACCACAAAACCTTCGGGAAAGTGTAAAGTAACCAGAACTTTTTACTGTATTGCTCCAGTGTTGGAAAGTTGGTTTAAACTCCATAATAGCAGCTTTAGTAAGACTTTCTCTCACGTCTGTCTCATCCTAACACCTTTATTATTAGAGTCTAACGGCTGTAGTTTTTTATTTGCGTTATATAGTCGCATATTTTTAAACGATTATTGGTGGAGTTCAACACCTGCCCTGAGACTTCCATTATAAGTGAGTTGGGAGTAAACAGATTTTCTGTTCTTTTCTCAGTGCAGGGAAACGTGTCAAATTGTTCATGGTAATTGCACATCCGCTGCAGATGTGGTAGATAGAGCTTAGGATGAAGAGCACTGTAGTATTCCTTTAATCTTTTAAATGCTAAATATAAACGCTGTTACATTGAGAATAAATGAATAAATGAATAGTGTCTTTAGTGATCTTTAGTTTTGTTTGTGTAACCGAATGAAACTGCCTTTGTCTGCAGTGTTAATGTGTTTGGGAAGCAGAAACAGGAAAATGATCAGATTGCGCTGTGATTGGTCAAACAGTCAAAACATACTGTATGAATGGGGAGTTCATGATTTATTGCCCCAGAGTCATTAAAAAATGATTTAACCAAGTAGCTAACTTTATCTAAGCGCACCATTATCTCAGTCGATTATGTTTAATTAATTGAGGAAGCCAAAAATTGTCATTACAATTGAAATGGATTAATTGCACAGGCCTAATACACACACACACACACACACACACACAGAGAGACACAGAGAGCGCCAACCTTTTTTATATATAAAAAACTTGCTAGACGTGTTTCTTTGCTGTATATGGCAAGTTTTTTTTATATATATATACACACTGGCTTCAGTTCATTCACTCACATTGTGGATTTTATTGGACTGTTGGCAGAGCACTCCCAGTACCAATACAACTAATTGTCTCTTAGATGGGGTCTCTGGAAAAAAACAAAAAGCGTGCAGCTCTCCGTAGCGGCTGATTTATTTCACAGGTGTGACCTGTGTCTCTGGCATCATGGTTATTCAACCTGCCGGTATATAATTAAAGACAACCTGAAATCAAAACTGACCTATTTTTAATTTTTTTTATTTAAGCTTGTCAGTTCAGGTCCCTGGTCATATTGCGCACGATTCTTTAAAAGACCACCTAAAAGACAAAATTATTTTTTGTCTTCCATCAAATGATTTTTCGCTCACCTTTAAACATCTTCAGCTGATTGACCATGTCACCATGAACACGTGGGTCTATAAAAAAATTTTTAAATTAAACAATAATATTCACAATAAGTCATATCACCTCCCCCTTTTCCCTGATTCAGCTATTACTGTGCGAAAAACTACTCCACGTTTGTGTTCCCACTTTTTTTTTTTACAATTCAATCAAATCTCGATAGTAATTCACCTAAAGTTCAGCCATACCTTATTTCCCGCCCATATACAGTCAGCTCCAGAATTATTGGCACCCTTGGTAAAGATTGGTAAAAAAGATTATGAAAAAATGTCTGTGTGGTTAATTAGCTTAATCTCACACTGAATATATGAGAGAAATCTGTCCTTTAATTGAAGTACATTTATTCTAAGAAAATAAAAAACCCTTATGCAAAAAAATTAATATATATATATTTATTTATTTATTTTTTAGCAAAACCACATATGTCACAATTATTGGCACCCCTGCATTTAGTACTTTGTGCAACCTCGCTTTGCCAGCATAACAGCACAGAGTCTTCTCCTATAATGCTTGATGAGATTGGAGAATACAGAGCAAGGAATCTAAGACACCTCCTTGCTTCAGTTACATTTTGTTCATTGCTTCACTTACATTTTGGTCATAAGAATTTCTCAGGCTGCCAATAATTGTGACACATGCGGTTTTGTTTAAAAAAAAAAGTTTTTTATTTTCTTATAATACGTTGACTTCAATTATAGGTTAGATTTCCCTCATATTTTCAGTGTGTAATAAGCGAATTAACCACAAAGACATTTTTCCATAACCTTTCATACCCATTTTACCAAGGGTGCCAATTTCTGGAGCTGACTGTATCTTATTTCACTCAGAAATACATCATGTTACGTAAGAAAAATGCGTTACGATGTTTGTTTCACATTGCCTTTAAAGAACCCCTTCAGGAATGCCACTATACAATCGGTGTGTCATAACAGGCACATCAACACACTGGGACATAGTGTACTGTCACACTTGTCTGCTTAATGACACTGTTAGAAATAGCGTCCAATGAAGTGCTAACAAGCAAAGTGCTTGTCACAGATTCACACGAAACCGGAGAAGGGAACTTCAAACCCAATGCTATAATGTCCTTCACTATGTTCTTTTATGATCTTTGTAAAGGCTATGAAATGCTATAATATTCAGAGGTACCTCTATAATGGCTAAGCCTTGCACATTTATTTATTGCACACTCATATTGTAGGTGTTTTTATTTGCAGTAGCGCAAATGATGCGCTTTATTGAGCAGATCTGGGAACAATGTGAGTACAGTATAAGCTGAGATTCCTCCTGTAAACCATCCAACATCCCGGCTGTAGAATAATTTCTAGCAACCGGAAGGTTGTGAGTTCAAATCTGGACCCAGAGCAAGACCCCTAAATCCTCACCTGCGCCGTGGGGACCGTAGAAATGGTTCACTCTGAGTTTTGCTGACCACCAGCTTCCTTTTAAGTTGGTATATACCTATTTCTAATAAAGGCAATACAATTAAAGGAAGGGTTAAGCCAAACATGAAACTTACACAATTTCCCCCTTAACCCAAATGTTATAGATTAGCCAATACATGTTTGGTGTCCAAACTTCTTCTTTCGCGCTGCACTGGAGCTACGAGGCTAATGCTGCCAACAAGTAATGACAGCTTATAGCCTCCAGTTTAGCATTTGTGCAAGCTGCATCCCTAAATCATCACATACTCACCTCAAAAGACATTGTTTGTCACAGTAACACCATTTGTACATAAAACGTTTCCTAAAATAGCTAAATAAGTCCGTATTTAAAATATTTTTATGTACAAATTAAATGTGAACTTTTTATTAAGAAATAAGAGTGGGGTAACAATCATGAAATGTTCACATCTTACAATATGTAATAGTTTCAACAAACTCAGATAATAATAAAATAAAGGATAAGACAGTATTATTATTCCCCACTTTTCCCCAATTAAATTGTATAACCCCAAAACCCACCCATGTCCCCCACAAGAGAAAACTACCAATATCTCTCCCACCCCCACCCACACAGAATGACAAACTATTTTGAACACCAAACTATGTGCTGAGGACGAAAGTGATTGACTTCAAGATGGAGCTACAACTGTTTTTGTGACGTCTTTTTGTCCATGTTTATAGACAACAGTGTGTCATACAGTGTCAGAAACCACATCAGCAAGCCTGTATGAGACACTGAACAACTCGACAAAGCTGATTGAGTCAGGTGTGTGATGATTTAGACATGCAGTTTGTACAATGCTAAACTGGTGGCTATAAGCTCCCATTACTTGTTAGCTACATTACAGAAGCAAACTAAAATCGACTAAAAACGATCACTTTAATATTAAATTACTGCAACCCAGTCATCAAGGCTACAGCTCCGATCAAGGAATGTTATACATTGTACGGTTCAGCGTATTGGGTGAACTGAGCTACCATTTGATCCATCATGGCTCCAGTGTTTTATATCGTTCCTCTTCTGAACTGTCTCGAATCGCTTTCCGCTCTGATATCTCCTCCAGGTGCTGTGTCACGGCTCGAGCTGAGTCGGCATGCATCGCAGGAAGTGACCGCTGAGCAGGTGTTGCCATGCCTCACAGAAGCTCAACAAATAGCCCCCTGTGTCCTACATTTCATTAGCACACTTACACAAGTGGTTTTTTTGGACACAGCATGTGCCGGACTCCATTGTGTGTCAGTGGAAAGCGTGCCGTGACCCTTTTTTTCAATCTGTTCTCACTGGCCTGGTGTGCCACTGCTGCTGCATGAATGCTGATCAGCGTGAGAGTCAGTTTAAGGTCATTGTTTTGTTTTGTGAATGCACAGTTTACAGACCTTTAAATAGTCACGCAAGTATTTTGTAAAGAATTGCCACAGCTGTAGCCGGTTAGAATGAGGCATGTTCATCAAAACAATTATTAAGGTTAAAGGTGGGATCAGTGATTTTTACATCAGAATTTTTTTTTGTAATATTTGGTAAGGTTCTCCTTAAATTCTGGCAGCTTCAACAAAATATCTGCTCAGAGGAGAAACTCCGGTCTCTGTGGCACCTCAGGCTGTAAAAGGGAGAAAAAACAAATAATGTGGACCAACAACATCCAACCAATCAGGACAAGGAGGCGTGTCGACTTCACTGTCAATCACGTTGCCTGTCAATTCACAAAGCTCAACCTCTTGAACTAGCATTTGGGCGTTTTAGCCTAGGCAGTATGTGTGCATGTGTTTTGGGGGCGTGGTTTTGGAGGGAATACTGAAGGGAGGGGCTATATTTGTTTTAATTTTTAGTTTTAAAACAGATAGCTGTTTTGAAATCGCTGACTATACCTTTTAAGTATTATAACTTTCCCACTTTAGACATAAATTTCTCAAATTGCATACTTTTAGTGCAAGTAGTGCATTCAACGAGATGGAAATTAAACAAGATTTAGTGCATTATTAATTCCGGATGATGTACCTAGAACCGCTCAAAAATGAAGTGTGGAATGCCGGACACTTTACACTCGACATAGCGGAAGAGGCGGGGCTATTAGAGACTGCTGAGGTTTATATTCTTCTAAACGGCTGACGCATCATGCGAGAACGCTACTACATGGCAGACACAAAATAGGAACAAAACCTTTAAGGTGAAAAGTCCTGGGTTGTAAAATGTCTGATTGTTCCCGTGCAGGCTGTTCTGACGCAGTTTAATGAATTTAATTTCTCATTTCCATTTAGTGCAATGCATAAGCATTTGATTTGGCACGTCACTACTTTTTACAAAAAACCCAGTACTAGATAGTCAAGTGCAAAGAACGTAAGTGATTAAATTTTACTTATGAAGCCCATTTAAAACAAGGAAAGTTGACCAAAGTGCTGTACATAGTTAGGAGCATATAAAACATAAATGTAAAAGAAAAGAAGCAAATAAAAACAAATAACAGAACAATAGTATAAAACACTAGTAAGAGGAAGAAATATACATGACACCGCCGTACTGAATAAAACTCTAATTTCTAAAAATATGTTTTCGGGCTCCTGAGTGGCGCAACAGAAAAACATTGGCGAGTTCGAATCCCGAAGATGCCACAGCCGTCCGTGGCCAGGAGTCCAAGAGAGCATAACTGGCCCTGCTCTCTGGGTGGGAGGGATGGCATTACTCTCTCTCCCCTGTCAATCAGAGTGACACTAGCCAATGGTGGGCGTCTGTGAGCTCTTGTATACGGAAGAGGGCAGTTAGCGCATTCCTCCAAGCGTGTTCAGCTGCCCTGTGACGTTGCATGAGCAGCAAAAAGATGCGGTAGTGTGTCCCGGAGGAAGCACGTGCTAGCCCATACCCTGTCGTTTGATAGGGGAGAACTAGCTAGTAGGTGGAAATTGGCAATGACCAAATTGGGAGAAAATGGGGTAAAAATCCAATTTCGTCTCGATTTAAAAAACATGATAGAGGGAGCACACCTGATGTCCAACGGGAAGCTGTTCCACACACAACCTTGGCGCAGCCACTGCAAAGGCACGGTCACCCTTCAGCCTTCAGCCGAAATCGTGGAACAGCCAATAGCACCTGGTCTGAAGACCTCATACACCTGGGAGCAGTGTAATGGCACAGTAACTCAGAGATGTTGAGGGGGGCTAGACAATTAAACAGTAAAACCTTAAACTGGATTCTGTAATGGATCCAGTGCAGAGACGCCAAAACCGGGGTGATGTGGTCTCTCGCAGCTGCATTTTGCACTAACTGTAAGCGAGCAACAGAACCCTTATCGATGCCAAAATGCAACGAATTACAATAGAGACGAAATAAAAGCAGTGTGTTCTAAGAGTATAGTGATTTGGGACAGAGACATGTCCTTTTTGGGGGATTATATCTTTTGATGAATACCCTGAAAATCCTGATAGTAATTCCAGTTTTGCCAGAAATATCCATTCGAACATATACTGCATGGATACTGTGTAATGCCTCGCTGATGCTTTGCTAGTAAGTTGGTGCAGTGCATTTAGTAGATTATGCCAGGGGTGGAGAATCTCTCTGCTGTGTGTGTGTGTGTGTGTGTGTGTGTGTGTGTGCGTGTGCGTGTGTGGTGTTGAATACAAAGAGAGCAGTGCTCGGGTGTAGTGGAGCAACAGCAGGCAGAAACGTGAGCTATGATGAAGAGAGAAGGCAGGTTTCAGCTTCCCTATGTCAGTCCTCGGAAGCACACACTACCCTTTCTGACAGACAGCAGTCATCGTCCCTCATGCTCACTCCAGCTCGCCAAACATCTTTTCTGACTCTGACTTCTCCCGTCCTGGTCCTGCGTGTACTCTTCCTCTTTCACTCTCCCTGTAAAAAAGCACTGCAGTCAGAGCGGTGCGGTAAATTCTTCTTAAAGTCAGCGCATGCGCTCTTAAAGAAGCCCACAGCTGGGAAACGCACACAAGGGCAGGGCGATACGACGATATTATATGGATATCATGATAAATGTCGCAATATGCTTTTATTGAGAGTGTTGTGGTGCTTTTTCAACATTTATCAACTCTGTTGTTACTCACAGGGAGAGATTGGTAGCTGATTGAAAGTTAAAATCTTTTTTATTTTTTATTTCCTCTTTGTCTCCTGTTCCTAATTAGGAACCAGTTTCTAAAAAAACTTTTGCAGGCTTTAACTCGGCAGAACTAAATATCCTGTTACACATTATGTAGCGTGAAAAAACACCTTCAAGAATCAATATCCTGGCCCGAATATATACAGACGGGTGACAAATTAAAGGCAAAAACAACATAAAGTGTGTTAGTGAGGTTTTTGGGCCACCACAAACCACCAGAACAGCTTCAATGCTCCTTGGCATAGATTCTACAAGTCTCTGGAACTGTACAGGAGTGATGGAGCACCATTCTTCCAAAAGATATTCCCTCAATTAGTGTTTTGATGATGGTGGTGGAGAGCCGCTGTCTAACACGTTGCTCCAAAATCTTCCATAGATGTTCAATGAGGTTGAGATCTGGTGACTGTGAAGGCCCATCGCATATGATTTACATCATTTTCATCCTCATCAAAAACGTTCAGTGACCCCTCGTGTCCTGTGGATGCACACATTTATTCAGCTTTTTGCTTTCATTTGTCCCCCGTCTGTATACTGTATAGGAAGCAATGTGTTTGTGCCATGATCTAGTCTTAGAAATTTGTTCACTGCATATGTAATAGGCTTGCTGTATTTGATATACAAGTACACATTTGTTCTGCTTGATATCAGCTCCTAATGTGAAAAGCCAAGTTTCCACCAAATGACAAGAAGCAAGTGCTTCAGGAGTGCCTCAAACACTGATCACAAATCAGTGAAACTATGAACGATACTGTTGTATAGGGATGCCAAAAATTACGTTTCGGTGTTCATCCGAAAGAGTTAAAGAGTTAGTATTACATGTGTTTCAAAAATGTAGTACTTTGCAAATCATTTTAATCATAATGAGAATTTGAATCATTTATTAAAGAGCTTTTTCCAATGCTCTTCAAACAGCATCAGTAACTTGTTATAGACCACATCCTATGTCATTACCCAATCTGTCTTCCCCTGCCTGATTTACACTGCGCATGCATGCCACGGCTATCCAGCTAGCTAACTTAACTAGCATGATTACACTTTATAATGAACTACTTCACCAAAAACAACAAACAATGAAAATGAACTGATTGAATGTACTCAAGCAATGTCAGGTGGCTAACATTTTTAAGAAGCACCACTTAGCTTCATTGGCTGTTTGCTAACCAGTTTGCTTGATCACGTTACAGTTAGCTAGCTAACTAGCTAATACAGAGTATACGGCGTTACAGCACAGAAACCTATTAACAGTTGACTAATATTTAAACGCATAAGCTAGCAAACATCTATATTTTACAGTTTTGGGCATTTTACAGACATGACTGTTTTTTTTTGTTTGTTTTTTTCTTTCAAACAAATTTTCATTCAAAGCAAAATAAATGAATTTTCACCATGGCACTGTTTTAATTTTAATTCTGATTTTCTGTAACAGCACGGCTCTAAGAAGTAGTGGCAGCTGCAAGGCAAATCAGTTTTTTTTTATTCAATGCACTCGTTCTAAAACGTCCTTTATTTATCATTTCTGTAGTAACAGCTAGTTCACGTGTTTTTAGCGGAAGCACCGCATCATTTAATATAGCCTAAAAATAAATGAATTTAAGTTGCTATGGTGAAGATTTCTGTAAGGAGAACATTTACTATTAATGGAAGAAGACACCAGCGTCAGTGCTTTATAACACTCGAACGTAATGGTGTTTTTTTTTTTTTAACTCTTCAAGAGGGAGAGTAACTTGTTTTGCTGACGTTAAATGTAACTAAATGTACTTATTTTTTAACAAAGTGAAATGTCACGCCTATAACTGCTCGCCCTGTCTTACATAAGTTATGCAATAGTACAAAAAAAACACATAGATTAAAAAATCTGGCGCTTGGTTCTCAGTATTCGGCCTAAAGTGTCCTAGATTTTGGTTTACGCCAAGAATTTTCATTTTGGTGCATCAATACTATTGTTCTGCAGGAGCTAAAAGCTTTCTTTCTTGGGCTTGAATCATGAGAGGCTACTGTGGCCCTGTGACAGTGTTGGGTCAATAATAATAATAATAATAAGTTTCATTTGCATTATGTCTTTCTTATCCCAAGGTCTCATTACAGAAGGTGCAGACAGCCAGACGTCAACACAAACAAACACATCACGAACACATGCGTGGAAAAGTAAAGTTGGATGTCAGGAATACGTTAGCCGACTGACGAGAGACGAGCTGTCTGTACTGAGGTTCTTTCATTCAGCCTAATTGACGGTAATCCTCTGTTTGGATGCGCTTGCTGTCTTTCTCCCAGTCCTGGAGCCATTTTGCTGGACTAATCTTAGTCCTTATACATTGCAGAATTTGTAATTAGTGCTCTGCTGATGGTGTAATCCAATATTTGGCACACCATCCATCTATCCTGAAAACCTGCCATCACTTTTTATCAAGTTTCCCGATGTGGAAAAAAACTTTTGCCCAAGCCTGACCTTGGTCCTAGAGATAATCTCGAAATCGATTGCTTCATGCACAGACACACTTTTCATTGAAAACATAGCTTGAGAACGAATGCAGCAGTTCTCTGGATTGTGCTGAGTGTTTTGTTTTTTGGGTTTTTTTCCAGGTTGAGTATTTGGCCAATTCCGTGTGCGTTGACTAGACTAGACACGGCGTGTTCACACATCAGATCATCATTCGTCAGTGAAAAATATTAAAGGCTGTGACAGAAGAGCTCGAGCCAATGCAGCGGAGGAGGAGTGTGGCGAAGCTGAAACGGAGAGGGTGCAACACGCAAGAGAGAGGCACAGCGAGGAGGAACCGGCTTGAACGAAAATGAGGTCACTCCGAGTGAAGAGAAAGTAGAAAGAAGAAAGTGGCGATGGTTAGAACTGGAGGTGGGGAGGGGGGTTGGAGGATGGAGGAATGGTGAACTAGTGAGAAAAAAACAAGGATTTCAGGAGAGGGAAAAAAAGGAACATGAGAATTAATATGGCATCATTCGAGCTTTTTGCCACCTCTGTCCTCGATTCTGCGGTATCCGTTTCCTCTACCTTGTCCTGCGTCACAGCCTCTCCCACTGCACACAGATCTACTCTCTTGTTTTTTAGTCCACGTCATATAGACATGCATAAACACCCTGTCTAAATGATTTAAGGAACCGTTTACTCAGCCACGACCTGACTGCTCATTTTAATTACGTGCAGTGGATCTAGTACCTATCGCGAGAGTATCTGTCCCTCAAGAGTGCATTGTTATTGCTGGGATATGCAGACAAAGAGGAAGTACTGAGTGCTGGTGGTGTGTGTGTGTGTGTGTGTGTGTGTGTGTGTGTACTCCATACTGCTGCAGTCGTATTTGGAGGAAATGTTTAAACTGCTGCAGTGAGCTTCACAGTGAGACAGGCTGGGCTTTTATACCGAGACGAGGCTGCAAAGACACACCGGTGCTCACACTAACAATTTTTTTCACACTACAAAAATTGCACCACTTTGTATTTGTACCATTCAACAAAATACCCATCGAGTTCAGTCATACAGTACATCGATCTTGAAGATCTTTGGGGTCTGCTGTTTGCTTGTCTACGCCATTCGAAGTTGCTCTGCAGACACTTCCCGCTGGCTGGCTTGTGTTGTCGAAGAGCTGATGCAGAAAAAAAAAAAAAAAAAGGTAGCAAAGTCCAAAGCGAGAATACAGTCCAAGCATAGAGCTGAGCAGTTAAGGGGTTATGGGCAGTTTTTAAATTATACTGAATCTCCCGGGGGTCCCAATACTCAAAGCTGATATGACACTATACGCCTAATACATAGGCCTAGTCTCATTTCTTTGCATACAGGATCCAACCAGCGTGGTGGCAATTTGATTAATAAAAGAAGACACATTGCTATCGCTATCTACCTTTTTCAAAAATTCACTATAGTTTACTATGGTTTAGTTATGATCCACTATGGTTTTACAATGGTACCTAATAGGGCTGTCAAACGAATTTCACTATTCGTATTTACATAATATTTACGAAAATCCACAACTTAATGTTTAAGATCCCATGTTTTACTTTTAGTCGCCTAACCCAAGTCTATAGAAACGTGTTTCTCAAACATTTTTGGCAAAATGACCCTGTCGCTTGCCGTAGGAAAAGGGGCGTGTCAGTAGGGGTCAGTATAGATATGTCACAAGGCGACCACCAGAGTTCTGTCTACCACGATTTTTCCAGCTAGCTACCAAGCCTGCCGCTAAATCGCCGGGGAAGCCCTAACGCTACAACTACTAAATTAACTAATAAATGTGATGACATCACTCCCGAACACCTGAAAAGCCTCCATGTGGAAACTGTTTGGATTTCGGTGTATAAACTGTCAAACGTGAATGTTTGCTCATCTGATGGCAGTATAAAATTCATGCAAATTTTGTAATGCATTCGAATACTAAATATTTTAAATAACTGAAATTCAAATGCAATTTTAGTTCAAAGGTATTTGACAGCTCTAGTACCTAATGCTAACTAGGGTTCTATTGTAATCAAGCTCTGATTTTACTATGGTGCTTCATGGTAACTATGTTTATTACATATTTAACTATGATTCTGCCACTGGTTTATTGTGGTATCTTTGGGTAACTATGGTTGTTATACACTTGACCATGACATTACCATGGTTTTACTGTGGTACTCATGTTAACTGTTATCTTAGCAATAGTAAAAGAATTTGACAAACATACCGTAGGAACCAAAGTATAACCAGGGTTTGCATGCCATGATTTTCTTTTGCACAACAAAAAAGCATCTGTAATTTTCCGAATGGTAGAAATCTTTTAGTCTGCTTTGTCCTTTAAGATCCACCAGCTCGTGGCTGATGATGTCACCGCTGTTGTCAGACAGCTTATATACGGACACGGAAACTCTCCAACGCGTCAGAGTGAAATTTACATTTAAAACAAGTAGATATGACTTTCCAATTTGTAGGCTACCTAAACGCATAATGTAGCCTATTTGCTAATACAATAAACAAGGTGCACAGCCCTTAGTCTTATTTTACAGAAACTTTGGGGGCTGTACCCCCTGTAATTCGAACACTGGTTAAGGGCCTTGCTGAAGAACATTACAGTGGGTCTCTGGCAGTGCTGGGATTTGAGCTCACAACCTTCTGGTCACTAGCACAGAACTTTAACCACTGAGCAGGAGGAGTCATTAAATTATGTTTCATGATAAACACACAGCGAGTGTGTTGATGATGTCAGTACTTGGCTAGGAGCCGTCACGCTCTGCCTTACTGAACACACTCCTCGCAAACCACAGGTAGCTGATGCACAGCAGCATAAGTAGAAAAAGTACACACAAGCAAACTCAAACTCACAGAATAGACGGCAAAGCTGGCCGATCGTTATGATTAATGCGTCAGTGTTGGTGATTGTCGACTCACACTCTCCTGAAATGATTGTGCTGACTTAGCTGTCAGACGTTCACAGGCACTAGTCAGCATACTCTCAATAGTTATGATTCTTTTGTTGTGCTTGAGAGGTGAGTGCCTTAGAAATGACAGATCGCGTTTTCCAAGTGGTGCAACAGAAAAGCGTTGGCCCTATCGTGTTGGCCCTATCGTCGGGAGATATCTGTGGCTGGGAGTCCAAGAAAGCATAATTGGCCCTGCTCTCTGGGTGGGAAGGATGGCATGATCAGAGCGACACTAGCCAATCGTAGGCGTCTGTGAGCTCTTATATACTGAAGAGAGCAGTTAACGCTTTTCTCCAAGTGTTCAGCTGCCCTGTGATGTTGCATGAGCAGCAGTTCGAAAAGATGCTGTGGCAGAGCTGCATGTCTCGGAGGAAGCACTTGCTAGCACTCAATGGAGTAGTTCGAGCACATTACCCCAGGTCTATTCAACACAGGCAGCCTATTAAGTTTCATACAGACCACAAAGTCCTGCTTATGACGTTTAAAGCTCTAATTGGTTTAGCTCTGGCGAATCTTGCTGATCTTCAGAAGCAGTACAGCCCAAGCATCACGCGCAACTTAGCCAGTGTAAGATGTTTTTCTTATATCGCCCCTAAACTCTGGAATAGGGTTCCAGAGAACGTTAGGAACGCTCTATAGCTCTATAGGTGCTTTTAAATCCAGATTAAAAACATTGTTTAATTTAGCTTATTCATAGCTATTAGGTCTTTTATCTTATTAAATAGACTTTGTAGTCCTAATACAATATTTCTAGTCAGTTCGTTAGTGATTGTACATTGGTTCTTTAATGTGCTTTATCATAAATACTTTGTTTTGATTTTCCAATCTTTTATTTGTAAAGCACTTTGAAAGTGCTCTATAAATAAAGATTATTATTATTATTATTATTATTATTATTATTATTATTAAAAATCGAAAAAGGAAAAAAATGAAGGAAAAAAAAACATTAAAGATTGAAGCAATGACCATCATTGCTGCGCTGTTAAAGGAAACCACAATCTGTATTTTATTCCATGGCATCTACATATTGGTTACGTTTTCTATCAAGATCAAGACGTTAATTTAGACCAATATGAAAGGAGCAGTTTGTCATTTTTAGAGTCCTCTGCTCTCTGCTGCCTGTTGAGGCAAATTGCAGTTGCAATGAAAACATTGACAAGCCTTCCCCTTTATTTTAACCAACCCCACAACTACATGTGCCTCATCTTTGAAACAATATGATTGTTACAGGTCTAAAATACTTTTAAAAAACCTCACTATTCTAATTTGAACCAATATTAACTCACTCAATTACTATACTATATCTGTTCATTTAAAAAATGCAGATCAACATGGATGTGTGCAGGACTTACAACTTGATTTAAAATGAACAGACAAACTTATACAGGCAAAACTGACATAGAGAACATCAAATATACAGTATTCTGCCTCAATTCCTAATGTAGTGATAAATACAGATTTTAAAATGACTTATCATGGGTTTAAGGTATTTTATGGGGTGACTGGTGCTAAAATTTTGTAGTGCACTTGCGAAGGGCCTAAGGGACGCTATTACAAGCACGGCCTCCGTCTCAGGCACGGCATTAAGGCCTTTCTCCTGGCCCTCTCATCCTTTAAATCTTTAAACACACTCATGTTCTCAGCGTTCAGTGCACAGCAGAGAGTTGCCAGTATTGCATGCACTGACTCACATCAAGTACGGAGGACTTAGACTTTAAATAGGGCCTAATATTTTAAATGCAACCCAAGGACAGTCCGAGAACATTCTGCCCGAACTCGACCCGAAACCGACCACCATCAACCGGAGACCGAATAACACTTGACCTTCCTAATGATGGCGCCTGAAACCTGCAGCGACAATGACAGCCATCACTAAATACAAAAAACTACATTGAAATTCATAAACAATATTGATAAAAATCCAAGTCAAGTTGGAATTTTAGTTTTCCAATCAGTGCCGTCGAATGCCATTCCAAAAGCTTTTATATTCCAAAGGTCTTAATAAGTTTCACACAACCTACCAGAGTGCATTTTCTTGTACCTTGCACTGACGATGTTCGTAACTGCATCCAAATTTGCCACCTACATTGGCCAGTAGTGACGTATGAGGGAGAAGCTTCATGAAATACTAATAAAAAACTTAGTTTATTACCCTGACCCCTATGAACAGTCATTATTCTATTCACTAAACTCTTCTACAATGTAGTATATCTAATATAAACCACACACCTAAAGGTCTTTTTAGTGGTTTTGGGAAAAAGTTATTTAAAAGTAATTAAAAAAGTGAAATGATAAAAATAAAATGATAAAGGAGAAATTATTATACATATATAATTCCAGTTTATTATTTAAGTATCTACTTCAAGATTTGATCACCGCTTTCCAAAAAAGAGGCATTCTGGGTATTAATGTTTATATTAACGTCACTCTTGATACTATAAAACTTTCACAGTCATTTTGAAGTCATGTTTCTGGACACATGATGTTTTACAGCTTTCTACAAATGATTTGAAACCTAAAGTGCATAAACACGAGACTCATATTACAATCATTTTATTGATGGATCTGAAACTAAATGGAGTTTATATCACTGACAAACATTGATTCTGAACTTTTGAGTAGCAATTCCAAACTTTTGAACGCTAGTGTAGCTAAGAACCTCCTACTGATCATGAACATTAGAGGCTTACAGTAGTTTCTTTCAGGCGGTTCTCAGAAGCATCTGTGATAAAGTATTAACCAGGCTTTACTTCAATCGTTCTCTTGCATGTGTGGACGCAGTGTCAACAATGAGACTGCCAATGAGTGTGCTGGGTTAAAAAAAAATGTAGGTAATAAAAGTAAGGCATTCAAAAATTATGAGGGGGAAATACAAGCCAACATTTGCTAAAGCTGGCAGAAGGGAACAATAGGCTATGAGAAAAATATTAACATTTGAACATGACAAATATTTGGGAAATTATTTCTGAACGCTGCCTTTTTGGGTGTTAAGACGTCTAGACCATCTGTAAATCATCTGTCTCCTATAGAGGCACGTAATAGCTATTTTATGCTTGGTGACGATAACGTTTTGGGATGTGTTGACCCTTTTGGCCTTCTGCATCTGGAGCTCGTACGTTATCTGGAGCAGGCCGCGTGTGTGGTGCGAAAAGTGACGTCGGCGCAGGACCGACACACAAACGGGCGCCTCGTCAGAGTTTTGAGGCCGAGACGAGATGGGCTCGCCAAATTAGTTCATGCTAATAGGTTTGGGGAATTGGTTTATTCTCCCAGGAACGCCTCGAGGTCTTCATTTCACTGCCGCTCATCTGTCACGGGGGGATTGACCTGACTGCTGCTATTTGAGAAATGTCCTTAAAAGATGACTTTTTAGGTGCTTTTGTCAAATGCCCAAGTCTTTAGTTAAGTGTGTGTGTGTGTGTTATTTGTGCATATAATGGACAGCTACAAAACCTCGCGATGTAACAGGATAACACGGTAACATTGTAGAGACATTAAACACTGAAGACATTCCCTGGAAAAAAAAAAGTGTAATGCTGCATTAAAGAAATCGCTAGTGTGTGTATATATATATACATACATACAAACACACACACACATATATATATAAATAAAATTGGATGTTGAGACAGGCCGAGACAATCAGATCACATTGATTTGAGGTGATAGGAGGAGATGAAAGACGGGATCATGCTCACACTGATCAATGCACATCTTTTTACATTAAAGCCGACGCGGCATCTCTGATTTCAGAAGCATTCCGCTATAACTCACTGCTATAACACCCTCTCACTTCCTCTCCCTTCACAACCTCTGTCTCCATTTATCTCTCTTCGCATCTGTCTTTTTTCCTGTCATAATCGCTTCAAACAACTTAACCTCTTTGAGTAGAGCTTTTCTTTTCTTTCACCATGCCCACAGTTTGGAAATGTGCCCTTCTTAGTTCTACGTTCTTTCCTCTACTCTTCTTTCCTTTCTTGCAGTTGGTGTTGTGGTGTTTTCCTTGTCTCTGTGCAGTGGCAGTTTTATAGCTGATGCTGCATGCACACACGCACACACGCGCTCTTTAACTCCGCGCTCGTGGTATCTGGCGCCCTCTGTCTGCATCATGATGCTATTTTTGATGCTAAATTTAGAACCCATAAGGGTTCTTCAGTTGTCCCTCTGGGGGAACCCTTAAAGGTTCTTTGTAGAACAACATAGTGTTTCCCTATCAGAAAGGGTTTTGAGTAAGAACCCTTTTAGGAAGCTAAGAGCCCTTAACAATCCAAATAACCCTTTTTCTAAGAGTGTAGTCCCTAAGGTCCAATTATGTACCTTAATGATGTTTCGCTACAATTATACTTCTCTAACTAAAGGTGCAGAAGACGCACCATTAAGGGTACCATCTCAGGGCCAAGTGTTTATTACATTTAGAGTCACCAGAGTTTATTACATTTAGAGCAGGTGTGTGGCCAGGAGATGAGCTTATGGGGATACATTTTATCCAGTCCTGGGAAATATGGAAGGCACACACACCTGATACAATAGAAAAGAAGAAAGAAAGCTTCTTTATTGTCACATATACATGTACAGTGAAATTTGATTCTTCGCATATCCCAGCATGTTGGTA
>JAOUQW010000023.1:20357759-20382785 GCA_028565825.1 Olivaichthys viedmensis | reverse complement strand
TTGGCAGAGCTGAGGTTTGAACCCACGACCTTCTGATCAGTAGTCCAGTGCCCTAACCACTGAGCCACCACTGCCCCACTTAGCATACAGGTCTAGACTAGAAATCCTGGGGCCCCCATCCCACTCCACACCAAAAATTTCTACATTATGACACAAGTTCCAGGGCCTTGGTCTAGCTCTGGGCACCCTACATCATGCAGGACTTTCCTCCCATACATTCCCTTGGGTCTTGTATAGAATAGAATCTATAAATAGATAATTTGTTAATTTTTCTCTTTGCATATCCCAACACACAAAGGGAAGTACTGTTCGCCTCTTTGGCGAACCTGTAGCAGTTGGGGGCTAAGGGCCTAGCTCTAGTACTGGTCCCCTTCCGGCTGCAGGCTCAACCTCTGCCAATCCTGGGTCTTGAAATTACGATCCTCTGGTTACAGGTGCAGGTCCCTGACCACTTAGGGACCATGGAATTCGTCCCATTTCCAATTGTAACGAACTAGTTTTATCGCCTTTGTCCAGTTTTTAGGTTCTGTTCTCAGAATCGTATCTTACCATATTTGAAACAAAATCGTCCTCCATATCTACCCAGCTACAGGTGAACTGTTACTTCGATACACTTAGTGTCCATTTTATTAGGTACACCTACCATATAGGTCACTTTGTGGGTATACAATTACTGACAGCTTTTCATGATTGTGACTTGCTATACTATTCAAACTCATTTCCTTGTTGATGTGATCATGTTCTCCCCTCCCTCTTTCTTTCTGACTCGTCCCTTTAGTACGTGGCATTCGGCTCGCTCTTGTTCATCCTCATCTCCATCTCGACGTTCTGCCTGGAGACGCACGAGGCATTCAACACCATCTACAACCGGACGGAGAACGTGACGTTGGGCAATGAGACGCGCCAGGAGGTGGTGTTTGAGGTGGTGACGGACAGCTGGCTGACGTACGTGGAGGGCATGTGCGTGATCTGGTTCACCATCGAGGTGTTCACGCGCGTCGTCTTCTGCCCCGACAAGGCCGAGTTCTTCAAGAGCTCGCTCAACATCATTGACTTCGTGGCCATCCTGCCCTTCTACCTGGAGGTGGCGCTCAGCGGCCTCTCGTCCAAGGCGGCCAAGGACGTGCTGGGCTTCCTGCGCGTCGTCCGCTTCGTCCGGATCTTGAGGATCTTCAAGCTCACACGCCATTTCGTCGGGCTCCGCGTGCTGGGCCACACACTCCGCGCCAGCACCAACGAGTTCCTGCTCCTCATCATCTTCCTGGCACTCGGGGTGCTCATCTTTGCCACCATGATCTACTACGCCGAGAGGATCGGCGCCCACCCCGATGACCCCACGGCCAGCGCCCACACTACATTCAAGAACATCCCGATTGGCTTCTGGTGGGCCGTGGTCACCATGACCACGCTGGGGTACGGCGACATGTATCCGGAGACCTGGTCGGGCATGTTGGTCGGCGCCCTGTGCGCCCTGGCTGGCGTGCTCACCATCGCCATGCCCGTGCCCGTCATCGTCAACAACTTCGGCATGTACTACTCGCTGGCCATGGCCAAGCAGAAGCTACCCAAGAAGAAGAATAAACACATCCCACGAGCCCCGCAGCCCGGCTCGCCCAACTACTGCAAGCCTGACGCCCTCGCCATGGCCACCGCCTCGCCGCACAGGATCATGGGTAACGTGCTGGGCGGAAGCATAGCAGGGGACTGCCCCTTGGCACAGGAGGAGATCATCGAGATCAACAGAGCAGGTGTGTGTCGATCTGTCTTTTTATATCATCACCATACACAAGATTTACCCAAAATATTTTTTAAATTCCTTCCGATCCAGTGCACGGACACTGAGTTAACGTGTGTTTGCACATCCGTGTGTGTATGTGTGTGTGTGTGTGTGTGTGTGTGTTTGAGAGTGTGTGAGAGAGAGAAAGTGATGCGAAAACTGCAGTAAGTCTACTCCTGTAACACTTGAGAGTGAGCACTAATGGCAACTCGTGTAAATTCTGGAAATCTGAGATGGATATATTAGTTTTCGCATCACTTTCTCTCTCTCACACACTCTCAAACACACATGCACACACACACACACTCAGACACATGCTGAGGTTTTATTTTGCAGGCAGATTGGCCTGTCATGGCCATGCTTGAAAGAGGACAGAAATGTAATTACACTTACAGGAGGATTATGGATTGTGGATCTAGAGAACTTCCGATTCGAGATTGTCTGAATGGAAAACAGTCTCAGCATTTCCAGTCTCCCCCCAGAGAGGACACACTTAGAGCAACCAGCTCTGAGCCTTTACCACTCAGGAGTGTGTGTGTGTATGTGTGTTTGTGTGTATCGTGTGGCTGCCAGTCAGGGGTGGAAAAGGTACAGAAGAATTACACTTAAGGCAATGCATGGGCTATTGTGTTAAAATCTGACTCAAGTACATTTGAGTCAAAAGTATACTTGAGTAAAAGTTTAAAAAGTGTCCACACTTGAATTTACACAAGTGTTTTAAAGTAAGAAGTACATTATTTTAACTAAAATTAGAAGTCAGGACATGTTCTCATGCGGTTCAGGTTATGGGCGAGGTTAGCATTCATACCTTTTCTTATGACTTTAATCGTGAGCAAGCGAAAAAAGTCCAACCACATCGAACTTGTTTGTTTGAAATTGTACTATTTTTACAGGTTCTGTTTTTATTAAAGGAACTTTATGTATGTACGTATAAAGAGCAAGTAAGACTAGTAAGTAGACCTTGCGCAAAGATGATTGGTTTTGGTATCAATACAAATTGGTAGGCTATGGATTTGACTGGGTTTTTAAAATATAGTTAATAAATAAAACACGATTAAATGAATTAGTAGCAGAAAAAAAAAGATTAAGGATCTCTAAGATTTGTAATGAGTAGTTGAGATCCAAATGAAAATGTAAGGAGTAAAACATATATGTTTTTTTTCTTCATGAAAATGTCATTGAGTAAAAGTACAAGTATCAATTTTTAATTATACTCAGGTAAGGAGCTTTTTCTGGCTTCCCACTGATGCAACAAGGCCAGCCATATAAGCTTAAAGGAGTGTGTGTGTGTGTGTGTGTGTGTGTGTGTGTGTGTGTGTGTGTGATGGGTTCTCCTGGCTGGCACATTGATGTAGACTTTATTTAAAGGAGATTTTTAAAGTTCTGCTTGTTAGGTTTACGCTGTCAACTTGGTTCCGTCCACGTAGCTGGTTCTATGACCTGTCACGGAGACACTCTTTCTCTCAGCCTACACACTGCTGTTTTTGTTCCTCCTGGAATTTCATCATAGTTTAAAAAATAAATAAAAAAGTTTACTTATTGTACGTTTAATGGGAGTCGTGAGTGTGTGAATGTGTTGTGTTTGGTGTGATGAAGCTCGTGTTGTGGCCTAAACCTCTAGTGTGTGTCTTGACATTGAAACTATTACGCCATTCATCGTTCATGTGTGTGTGCTACGGATGAGCTGATTTAAAAATTTTGTATCGTGATATAATTGTGAAAGCTTTTATCACAGTTTATGATATCATCACAATATGGTATCAGAGAGACAGTTTTTTGTCTTCCATGTTTTTCAAACCTTTATTGAACTTTCATGTCAGCTGAACAGAATTATTATCTCGGTAAGGTGTAAAACCGATTTTCGACACATGCCTAGTAAAGCTGGGACCACTTATCGATTTTTATCCCTAATTATTGATAATCTGTGAAATAGGTCAAGTTTATTTATTTATTGCATATATTAATGCACCGATCCGTTATCCAAAAACTCCAGACAGCAGTAAGTTGCCTTATGGGATGCAACTCAAATCACACTACACTTCTTTTTCTGAACAAAAGCAACAATGCTTAGTCATGGAAATGACAGAGGAACATTCTTTTTGTTTTTATTGAAGAGTCTTACGCTAAGCTAAGAAAGCAGAGTCAGAGTTTATATATTACAAGCGAAAACAACAAAGCCGCTTGGTTTCTCCTTGAGCGTAAGGCTTTGGTTACTGAGTAAAGACATATGTACTGTATGTTCAAAAAACAGTTTTACATGATACATAGTTACGGCTGAAATGAATAATAAATATTTATATACACCCCTGCTCATAGAAGGGTTTTCTTCCGTTTCTATTTTAGAATAATAATGAAGACATTAACACTATGAAATAACACATCTGGAATTATGCAGTGACCAAGAAAGGTTTTTTATATATTTGATAATTTTATATATAATATATTGTTAACTTATTAACAATAAACTATTAACAGTATTCCTGATTAAGCTTTGCACACTCTCAAAATCTTCTTAACCAGCTTCATGAGGGAGCTTCACCCAGGAGGCTTTACTTAAACTTCTCAAATAGGCCAAGCCACTTGTTGTTCTGCTTCTCCTAACGCTCTAAATTAAAACTACTTGTTTGGGGAAACAGTTTAATTTTAAGTAAAAACTACATATTTAAAAAAATACATTTTGATTCAGAAATAAATGTATACATGAGCATTAACTTCACTATTTACATTTGTCTTAGAAACTTCAACCATAAGCCTTTATCTAAATGTCTTTAAGACAATGAAAAATATAGATGCAATCTAGTGTCCAAACCTTTCACTGGTAGCGTAGATATAATATATATTGCCTACTGTAGTTTTAAGCATATTTCTTCCTTTTTTAATTGAATGTTTAGTCTTTTTAATTGAAGGTTTTGTCGCCCCCTGGGGTGCAAATCAAACCTTAGATGTACTGGATATTAAACTGTAAAATACATGTGATTTTAAATAATAATAACAATATTGATATATACATTTATAATTTTGTCCATATTTATCGAATTTAAAAAATGTCTTATTGCTCCAGCCCTAATGCCTAGTGTGTGTGTGATTTATGTTTGAAATGTGTGTATGCAACATGCCCCATTACTCTCCCCTCCATTGCTCCTCCATTTCCTCCTTCCACTCTTTCTTTTTCTTCCCCCAATTCCATCTCTCCGTGTCCTCGGCAGTCTTCGCCAGGGGGTTATTTCTGTAAATTGTTGAGCAGTGAGATTAAATTTGACAGCCGAGTCGGAAGCTATAAGTACACGTTCCCCTGCAGCTTCTCTCTCAGGGTTGTGTGTGTGTGTGTTTCTCACACCAGCACCGAGTGTAACTGTAGGCTAAAGAGTGTGTGTGTGTGTGTGTGTGTGTGATAAAAACATGAAAAATGAGAAATAGGGTGCTTTTTTACACACTGGATGCATGATGGAGATGAATGCTTGTGTGTCCTTGTGAGATCCATGACTGTGATACTGCGTTGCTTCTCCTCTGCAGTTCTTATACCATGTGACTCTGATATTCCTCTGGCCACTCCCACACCCTCTCTCTCTCTCTCTCTCTCTCTCTCTCTGTCTCTCTTCTCATCTGTATAGCTATATCTTCTTTCTGTTCTATTTTTGTCCATATTGTATTACCCCATCCCTTCCCTCTCTAAAACAAATGTGTTAAAAACAATACATAGGTCCTGATTTACTGAAGAAGGTTTGTGTGTTTAAAAACACCCACCAAAAAAAGCATGCAAGCTGATTTACTAACGGGGTTTATGGAGAATCGCGCCTTTCAAATGAGCAAAATAGCACGACTTGTCCATTTTGCGTCTCAAACATGCAATTTGAGGTGTTTCTGTGTAAACGTTTTGTAAGAAATCTTGTCTGAGCCAAAAATAAGAGTCAAATATCTCCAAGGTGACTTTGTCAGATTAATTTGCAGAAATTGGTTAAAAATAGTTTTTATGCTTGAAGGGGAAAAAAAAAAAACCTGAAAATTATAACTGAAGAAGGGCAAAAATCAGCACCTTCCATCAATTTCAAAAGTCTAGGAATGGTAAAGTCGGTCGGTCAACAATCTTCACCTTCTACCACTCCTCCCTACTACCACTCTCGCCCAGGGGCCATAATTTATTGACATTTGGTCAGTGAAAAACATGCAAAAGGTCACGCAGGCTATAATATATCCACTTACGTAATACATCACCCAATCAGGATTTCTGCAGACAGTCAGCCTTTTGGGACAGAGTTTTAGCCTCGGTAAACACTGTACATCATATCAGTACATCATATCCACTTTCGCAGACAGTTAATGTCACAGTTCACGATTGCGTGCGCAAATTAATACGAACGAAGGGCAGATGTTAAATTTGCGTCAACCCGTTAAAAAAATTTATTAACACAAATAGATAGTGTGTCAGATATGCGATTTCCTTTTGACCTAAATGAACCATAACAAGCTAAAAGATAAAAGATTTAAAAAAAAGAGGGACACGAATTAAATGTAGTTCTATTTATTATCATTTGATTTCTTATCACTAACTTTGCTATCACATTACAAAATTCAAACATTAAATTAAGATTCATTCTTTGAAAGTTAGCATTAATTAAAAGTTAAACAAGTTTGTATCGTAGATTTGCATAGCTAGATTTGCTAGCATTAGCTCTCTATATGTTAGCTACCATTAGCTCTATATGTTAGCTATCATTAGCACTCGATATCTTAGCTAGCATTATCTATATGTTAGCTAGCGTTAGCTTTCTATATGTTGCTAGAATAGTTTTAAATAAATTTTAAAAAGCCTTGGTTTATGACAAATTAGTGTAGGGCTCACTGCTTTTCTTTCTTGATGTTGCTAGCTAGCTCTGAAATTATTAGGCATCTATAAGCTAAAGTTAGCTTTTGTTAACTCGTGTTAACGTGAACTTGTGAAATTCAGTTTTAACAGCAAATGCTAATTACCACACTTGCAAAGTTACTGCTTCCCAAAAAATGGTTTAAGAATCTTAAAGAGCAAATATGGACGAGGACAAAGGCTTCATTACCGTACAAAAATCATCTGTTTTAGCTCACGCTAAAACAAAGAAAAAGAAAAAGAACCAAAATGTCTCTGGTATTACTTTAAACGACTAAATGGCTGTATTGTGATTGGACAATAATTTAACACATAACGTGGGAACTTTTGTAGTTTTCTATATTTTAACACATATTTAACACAATATGACACAGAAAAATTGTTGTTAGTTAACACATCATTTTTGAGAGTGTTTATTCCATGACTTTTTTTTATTGTTTCTCCCATTCACCATCTACTTCCTAAACTTTGGACCATTTCATGTGTGTTTGGTAGACTCGAAGCAGAACGGGGACGCGGCTAACGCAGCCCTGGCTAACGAGGACTGCCCCACAATAGACCAGGTGCTGGGGCCGGACGACAGGAGTCCGGCGACGGGGACCGGGCGCTACCCGCACGACCGCGCCTGCTTCCTGCTGAGCGCTGGCGAGTTCCGCACCACCGACAGCAATGTCAGGAAAGGTACGCGCAACACACACATACCTGACCACACACACACTTACAGCACACATTACAGGGCGCAATATCAGGTAAGGTAACGTGTGCATGACTACGAGTTTGAGTTTATATATACACACACACACACACACACACTGTGGTACCCAATCTAGCAGAATTTCATGAAACATAGCTAGCCTAATAATATACATGAAAAATATACACACACCGTAATTTCTGTACACACCCTACAATATAAAGTTGGATATAACATGAGTAGTAAACACACAGTCCGGCCCTGACTTACTGTCCCCACCTCCGCAGTCATTTCACCCCAACATCCCACCGCATCAATCATTCACTCATTAGCATAGCCCCGCCCACAAATGCATACGCAAATCTAGTTTTCAGATCTCGTTTTAAACACAAGTTCTCTCATGCATAAGAAACGTGGAGCTATAGTGTGGCAGAGAAATGTAATGTTATTCATTTAATGTTAAGTTATTCAGGGTCTCACGTTCATTCATTCAGATTTAATTTAATGCCGTTAGACCGTGGAGTCTGTGTAAAGCCCGTTTGGAACCAGTCAGGAGTAAAACACACTTTGAGCTGATAATCAGAGGTCTGTTTTTAAAATACATTACATTACATATCACACTCATTAATACGCTCTCAAATACACACACACACACACATGCTCTACAGTGCTATCTGTCTGTTTCTCTCTCTGTCTGTCTATATTTCTGTCTGTAGGTCTATCTTTCTAAATATCTATCTATCTATCTATCTATCTATCTATCTATCTATCAGACTGTCTGTCTGTCTATCAATCTATATATCTGTCTATCTATCTGTCTGTCTCTATTTTTTCTATCTCTATCTATCTGCCAGACTGTCTTTCTATCAACCAATGTATCTGTCTCTGTCTCTATTTTTTCTATCTATCTCTGTCTGTCTATCTGTCTATGAATCTATACATCTGTGTATCTGTCTGCTTTATCTATCTATCTATCTATCTATCTATCTATCTATCTATCTATCTATCTATCTATCTGTCTATCTATCTATATATCTGTCTGTCTATTTTTTATATCTATCTGTCTGTCTATGAATCTATACATCTGTGTATCTGTCTGCTTTATCTATCTCTATCTATCTGTCTATCTATCTATATATGTCTGTCTATTTTTTTTATCCATCTGTCTCTGTCTGTCTATCTGTCTCTGAATCTATACATATATCTGTCTGTCTGTCTATCTGTCTCTGAATCTATACATTTGTGTATCTATCTGTCTCTTTTATCTATCTATCTATCTATCTATCTATCTATCTATCTACCAGACTGTCTGTCTGTCTGGCTCGCTCTGATCTTCTTGTCATTTCATTGACTTATTATTTTATTCTCTCTCTCCACTGGTCTCCGTCCTTCCCTCAAAACGTCCTACCTTTCTCGGCTTGACTCTTTTTTCCGTCTGTACTCATTCCCTTTATCTTTCCTTTATCTTTTATTATTCCCTCTTTACTTCACACTGTCTTTATCTTTCAATCTTTCCATCTTTCTCTGCATGCCCTTATCACTGCCCTCTCATCCCACCTCTACCGTCCCCTGACCTCACTGACCCCCAACGCCCTCCTACACACCCCGACTCCCCACACCTTTCCATGTAAAAAAAAAAAAAAAAAACCAAACCACTAGAAGCTGCAGCTGCCGGCGCCGCCTCCCCCCTGGGAGAGGAATGGTTCAAGCCGGAGGGGCCTCTGCTACCGCAGGACCTCAATGCAAACTCCGCCTCCTCCTGGATCAAACCGTAGCGGCACAGAGGTAACATTCCGAATGCGGTGCTATGCAGAAAAACTGAGAAATATTTTAAGAAAAATGAGTGACATCAATGTAGAAGACACTGAAATATATGCGTGAATAAGAGAGCTTCTACATCTTATATTGTAGAAACACACCAACACATACACTCGTGCAATCATATGCAGGAAGGTCTGCAATTTACACACACACACACACACATACACATACACATATGGTCATATTCATTGATACCATAATGTTTGCTTGTATTAAACATGCATGATTGTTAAATTCTTGTTATTTTGTTGTGCAAATGTTTCAATGTGAAAAGAGTTATAATTGTGTTTCCGCATTTTCAGGGTGTTTAACCTGAGTGTACGGGTGAGGGCTAAAGTGTGTGTGTGTGTGTATGTGTGTGTGTGTGTGTGTGTGTGTGTGTTAATGCAATCCCATTAACACCGATTTAACAGTTGGTTAAAATAATTTACACATTCATAGATTAAGAAACCTCAAAAGATGGAAAAAAAAAAAACATGGAGACACACGTGAGCGAATGTTTCCTCTGAGTGTTTACATCATGTATGTGTGTGTGTGTGTGTATCTAACATTCTGAAACACTACATGTTATATGAGTCACATCTTTCTTTCCACACTTGTCTCTCTTTTTATTCTTCCTATCTCTCTTCCACACTCGTATTGCTCTTCTGCTCTCCAACAATTTCTCTCTCTCTCTCGCTCTCTTTCTCTAACTCTTTATATATACATCTCTCTCTCTCTACTCTCGGCCACATTCCAATCACACTATCAACCAACAAATGCACAGCGTTAACACTTCACAATAGGCTTGGGTCGGTTCCCGGTGCTACCGCTATTGTTCAGTGTTTGGACCTATACCAGTGTAATTCTCAAATTGTAGACGATTCATCTGTACTAATCACTTAAAAGACAAAAAATGTATTTATCCATAAAGTGCAGCGACTTTTTCCTGCCTCTAAAGGGCCTCTGATTTTTTGATTACATCATTGTAGAATTGCATGCAGGACAGAAATATATAATAACCAATCATTTTATGTCATGAGAAAGTTTCTTGAATTTACGACTTCATATTACTGCAGTATATAGCATTGGTTTAATATTTAATATTTGCATCCCCAAAATGTGCTGATTTCCAGAGAGCTAAAGCAATATGCAGCTCTGCATTTCTCTACTAAAATTCCTAACAAAATCCCTAATTCATTGAAAATATTCAGGCTGCACCTCTTTTTTCCATTCATTTACATGAGAACTTGTAGTATTTTGTATTCGTAGTTTGAGGATTTTTGAGGCTTTGAACCTTTTTGAACCAAGACTTCAAGTCTTATTCAAAGCGCACGTGAGTGACATCTGCTGGTGAAGTGGATGTTGTGCAGTCAAGGAAGATGCACCATTACTAGATCTTTTTTATAAATGAGAAACATTAATGAGACATTTCTAAACTTGTCTGTAATGTAAATAAAATACATTCATTCTCAATTGTTATGGGCATGTTGTGAGTAGAAATGATACGATCATATGCAGGGCAGAGGGTGCGCTTCGGATACGGGGCAAAAGATGGGTTTGTGAGGATGCACTTTTGCCAAAATTCAAAGCTCCACCAATTAAACCAAACCAGTCAGGTGATTCACTGCCTTCAAACGTCATCAGTCATGTGACTACTCCCAGACCTAAGCGAGCCTCCGCATTCTCCGGAGCCTCGGTGTCAGACGTGACATCACTATTTGTAGTTATCTTGGCCTGCTGAGCTAACTTTTACAAACTTGTAAAATGTCTTGTTTGGGCTTAAATAGTCGACTGCAGCTATATTTTCAACAAATCAACAACATTGCTTCAATTTAGGAACTGAAATGCAGAGTTAGACAATAAGCTTTCCCCGTCTGGAAGCCGACTGCTGTGTCTGGAGGGAACTTTTAGGCCGCTCATGAGTGGGAGGAGTCGGAGGCACACACTAATGACATCAGATGTCATGTATTACTTGAGGAAATCAGGTTCACTGGTAAGATGTGCACATTTTGGTTGGTAGAAGATCAGATGTGCAGCTGGTACTTTGGCGGAATTATACAGGTCCTGAGAATTCTCATACCGACCCCAAGCCTACTTCAAACTTCACATTTCTTCCTCTCACACCTCTCGACCGTCTAAATGAACATGCGTGTATGTTTGAGGGTCTATTCTGTACTCTAAGCAATGTTATACTCCAAGCTATGCAATGTGTGTGTGTGTGTGTGTGTGTGTGGGGCTCGGGAGATTCGGGTGCTCTCTGATGAGTGCGTTATTTTTCTGATGCGCTGTCGTTGTTTTCCCTTCTCCTCAGGTTGTGTCGTGTCATGCGTTTGTATGTCAGCTCTTGTTGCTACACCGTTACACTGTCCATGTCCGTGTTTGTCTATGTGTCCCTTATGTGTGTGCACAATGTGTCGTTTGGTGTTGCTGTGGCCTCCTCCTCCTCCTCATGCGCTCTCACAGTGACCCGTCATCCTGCACATCCTTTCCGACTCCCTCAGAAACCTGAACACACCATCATAACAAACACACACACACACGCTTTCTTAAAAACAATCAGCAGCGCCTTTATTGGCAGAAGCAAAAACCCTGAAATGCGCCCCCCATTTAGGCCATGTGTGTGTGTGTGTGTGTGTGTGTGTGTGGGTGTGGGTGTGTGTGTGCTGGGGTGCCGGGCCACTAAGCGGGCTTGCGTTTTGTTGTGTCCTTCTCTGTCGTGGGCTCAGGCAGCAGTGTTTCAGTGCAGAGAGCTTCGATACAACCGCACACACACACCACACAGGAGGCCGGACTGCGCTCAAACACTGCCGTCTGACGTGTGAGTCCAGAGTCTGAGGGAGCCAGGATACACCTCCTGCCCCCCCCCAACACACATTCACACACACACACACACACACACACACCTTCTGACTGTTGCGTAGAGTGACGCACAACTGTACTGATGGACTTCATGAAGGTCGGAGCTCTACGATACGAACGCACATGCAAGCAAATCGACTGACTGAAGAAGATACACAAAAATCTAGCAACATACACACTGATTCTAATGTTCCGACAATGAAAAACACACACACACACATGCAGGCTGACATACTCACAGCCAGGTAAGTTGTCTCTCATATTATATATAAAAATGACACACACACACACACACATACTGATATCTTTTTCATTTTTAATTATTCTCCAGATTAAGCTGTCTTCTTGTTGAGAAACCTGTCAGTTGGAGTAATTAAGCTGCTTGGCTGTCAAACTGTTAAACCAAATAGGTTAAACACAAATGTTTGTTTTGACAACTTCTTGCTTGGTTCATACCAGGCCCAAGTTGATACCATGGTTGCAACCAAATGATATCGTCTTCGCTGAAGGAAACTGAACATGCAGGAGAAGGAGAACAGGCTGTCTATGTGAGATAATTTGATAGCAGTCCTTGCTCAGCATGCACACGCTGATATGTAGGCTAATTCTAAATAAGTGTCCTATTGAACGTTAACCTGGGGCGAAGCGCCAAATAGATTGGGCCTGCTGACTGTGGACTGCGATGTATAAACTGATATTTCGATAATGTCAGTTATTCATGGAATCTGGTGGCAGATTTGAGCATTCCAGCGGCTGACAATGTAAACATTGGTTTGGGAGTGTATGGGCCAGTTGGCTTTTGCCTGAGTCTATCCACACCCAACAATTAGTGACTGTAATTATACACACCTAGCTGAACTTTACAGCTCAATCATATGCAAGCAGTAGGGCTGATTTATACTTTCGCGTCTGCAAATCTGAAACCGTGCAGGCTTTGTGCGTTCGCATAGGTGTCTGCCAACATACTTGCATGTAACGTAAACACGTGCACTAGGGGGCAGTGTCGCATGTACCAAACTAGAACTGAAACTTAGTCTCGCGTTTCAGTGGAGAAGAGAAAATGGATAGAAGAACCAAAGTATTGGTTGCGATAAAGAATAATTTGGTTATTTCCACTGTACTTTAGTAACATTAGTGGCAATGTTATGCTGAAATTTCTCGCATTGCCTTCATTCATGCACGACTCTTGCTGTTCGCCTAGGGTTTTGTCTATCTCCCTCCAAGAAACTTCATTTCCTGTTTTAGTCATGTTTTGAAGATGGGTCATGTAAGTGCTTATAAAGTTGCACCTCTTCTGCCAATCGATCCTCAAACCTTTTCAGTTCTGCTTTTGCGCTAGTTCTGGTTTTGGTTTAGATCGAGTGTTTGGGTCTCGTCTCAACCCCAAACGCCATCGGATGCACTTCCCTGCTCAGCCAATCAGCACTGGCTTGACGTACAGCAACGCAGATTCACACAAAGCGTAGTAAGCTATGCTTACCCATAAACCCCCTTTCTGCGTCTCGATGCAGATACATTTGTGTGCATCTTTGCAGACGTGTCGATCAGTCCTTAGGGGTAGACTCTGGTCACAGAACTCCTTTTAAGTAGTATTTTGGCCAACATGGCCGATTAAGTGAAAACTGATAGTCGCCTGTTAGCACTGATGTAATTTGCATAACATTAGGGATGATTAACTTTCACTTATTATTAATCTCAAAGTGTAATACAGATAAGACCTCAGTGTTGACCTTGAAGCCAGGCAACTACATGAAGAGGGAGGTCCAGGCTCCCGTTCAGTGTGAAGGTGCTTATTTCTTAATTTTCTTAAACTTTGTAGCTCTTCCTGTAACAGTGCAGTGTGAGTGCGCCTGAAGGAGAAGGGGACACTGACAGCTGTCATGGCCAATCGGGGAGCAGCGACTCGGCCCAACGGGCCCAATGGCAGCAATAAGATCTGCCAGTTCAAACTGGTCTTGCTGGGAGAGTCTGCAGTGGGCAAGTCAAGTCTTGTGCTGCGTTTCGTCAAAGGCCAGTTCCATGAGTTTCAGGAGAGCACAATAGGAGGTAGGTGTGTGTGTGTGTGTGTGTGTGTGTGTGTGTGTGTGTGTGTGATGGGGATGTGCAATTTGAACTGACCAGGACACATTTTCTTTATGTAAGTTTTAAGGCCTATTTCACCGAACACAGTGTGACTAAAAATCACAGAAGTGTATATATTAGCAAGCCTTTGGTTTTTTTGTTTGTTTGTTTGTGCATCACTACACTTCACCGTGCATCTTGGAGCACTACAGACCTGTTACCGGGAGCCAGTCAACCCTCAAGCAGCATTTTGGCCATGTTTACTTATAACTTGCATTTTATTATTGTCTATTGTATTAATAACAGAGCTGAAATTATGTTAACCCACCACCTTGCATTGGCTTTTACCCAAAGCACCGTTTGTCAGTATTGGTCCAGATCAACACTAGTTTTTTGAGCATGTCATACAGCTTTTGGTGCTCTGACACACGCGTTATCAACTACCCAGTCGTTGTTGACATCACGTGAGCTGTCTGTCTGATTGGTTAACAAGGTTTTCACCACATCCGTAAAAGGCAGAAATCGAGAGAAATGGCTCCGAATAAAAATCCACATTGTCGCAGTACGGTAGGGTCCATCTTGGTGTAAAGGCGTTTTATATTTATTAAAAAATCATCGTACATTTTTCTTGTGTTAAAAAATCGTGCTTCGTGTGAATAACATATATAAAATGGGTTAAAGACAATCTGACAAATTACGACATGAAAATCATGCTCACATTTCACTAGAAACATTCTGAACATGAAACTGAAAGGCTGCCTGTCTATCATGAACATTGATTTTATTGACTGTCGTCATTTTTGCAGTGAACTGTGGCATCTTTCTAAATCATGTATATGCGTGACCGCCCTCCTCTTAAGAGTCTGGCTTGATTGGGCTTGATGTTTTATTGGCACAGTGATGAACAGCAGTAGCACAACACAGGGATTTTTATTTTTGCCAGTCATGTGTTTTTTAAAGGCTTGTCATACAGCTTAAAAAGGGACTTTTGTGTACTGACCTCTCCCTGACTCTGGCTCTTACTGGTCCCAGCGGCCTTCCTGACGCAGACAGTGTGCCTGGATGATACAACGGTGAAGTTTGAGATTTGGGACACGGCCGGGCAAGAGCGCTACCACAGCCTGGCTCCTATGTACTACAGAGGCGCCCAGGCTGCCATCGTGGTCTACGACATTACCAATGAAGTGAGTCACTGGTGTGTTGATTTATCGCAAGTTTTGGTGTAATAAAACATTTTCTGATTCATCATAATTTAAAATTTGTTTTTAGCATGTTGGGTGCGTAGACACATGCAAGTATTTAGTGCAGAGAGTTTGCTATATGGTCGGTGTTTGAAATAGCAAGCTGCTGATGCCATATTTTACTGATTATCGATGGCTACCACTTGCGAGTGGGATGTCTTTGTGTTCTGCAAGCGTTCTGACCAATGCCACTGGTTTCAGATATGTTTTCTGTGGGTGTTGTAATAAATTGTGGCATTGATATTACCCACAACAAACAAATACTTATGTTTTGCTTATAAATGCAGATGTATTGCAGACTTTTTTTTTTTTTTTAGCTGTTCTCATTAAGTAAGACATGTTAGTGTAGTGATTAGTTTTATTTTTATTTTTAAACGACACCCTGTCAGCATTATGCATCGTAAAGATCAAGACTCCCCCTCCCCCTTTTTTTTTTACATGACAAAATAATTTTTTCGAGAATTTAAACAACTTTTTAGAAAACGTGAGCCTCTTGTTTTTATATACATTTATCAATTTAATTATTTCTGGTACACTCTTGGAGAAATTGGTTCCTCAAGGGTTCTTCAAATTATAGCTTTCTAAAGAGGTTCTACTTTGATCCTTTTCTGAAAGGCAAACTCTCGGTTGTAAGGTTCCTACATAAATTCTTTAATGGTTCCACCTGAGGGATAAACCAAAGAGCATTTAATGGTGCTAGGCTGAACCTTTTTTGTAAGGGTACTGTACTAGACTAGGTGAAAATAAGAAATTGAAAAGTGAACTTTTTGTAGTGAGATCTTTTGTATCCAAATATGTTCAGTGTGTCTTTATTATTATTATTATTTTAAGCTTTTAGTAACAAGGGCCACTTTAACGTGAGCACATAAGGCTTAAGCATTACTTTGAATGCTCCAGATTTGTAAGCAAAGCAGATTACATATGTGGTATTAATTAACTAGATTTTATTATACAACAAGCTACTGTACCAAGTTTACTAAGCAGCTTGTTTGAACGATACACTTTGTTGATTTACACACAACGTTTTGCTGTTAGGAGTCATTTGCGAGAGCAAAGAACTGGGTGAAGGAGCTTCAGAGGCAGGCCAGTCCAAACATTGTCATTGCTCTGTCCGGAAACAAGGCTGACCTCGCTAACAAGAGAGCTGTCGACTTCCAGGTGGGTCTTGAAGCATTACAGAAACAAATGTGTGAGCATTTTTTGTTTGTTTGTTTGGGATTTTTTGCATATTTTTGGCACACACATGCAAACAAGCTCTTATCCTGATCACTGTGATTATCTGCAATACTTACTTCAGGGCTTCTGATTTTCAAATGCTAAATCAATAACTACTAAAAGTAACTGTGCGAAGCTTTTTAGCATCTGCGATTGGTCTTTCACTGGTGTGCATTGTCCGTGTTTTGAATCTTTCATTATTTGCAGTTTACTTGCTTGCTTTATGTGACTTGACTGACCACATCAACACACAGACAACAATCTTTTGGTAATTAATACCGAACAATGTCCCATTAACAAAAAACACATGTTTAAAAATGTTGACACAGATTTTTACCAAGTTTGGTAACAATACACTAGAAGGTTTGACATTAGTGGATCCATTTTATATACAAGGATTAAAGTTCTCTGAAACGGATTTCCACATAACGATTTTAGAAGACATCTTTTGCGCGGCACAGACGTGGGCTCAGCCGAAATTGAACGGTCCACACACAGTCATCTAAAGTTTAAGCGGTTTCAACTTTTCCGTGAGTCTCTACAAATGAGTCTCCACGCGGCAGTAGGCGTGCAAGGTTTGAAGTTTCCTCCCAGTCTTTTTGTTGCTTCAGGAAAAGGAAGTGCATTGACCGTCTTTTCACAGGTTATTTAAATATAATAGTCGTGCTATATTTTCTAGTGTCACAGGCCAATGCTGTGGACACAATATTATTGGAACAAATTTGTTGGATATATTATACACACTTCTGCATTTGCATTACAGTAAGTTTTGAACTGATTTGAAACGCCACACAACAGCACTGCCATAATAAAGTTCCACTGGTGGGTTTAAAAATGAGTCTTTTACATTTCTATGCAATTCCATAGACATTTTGTGGACTCATCTCTCTGGGATGCTGTTTTTATTTTTATTTTTTAGGATGCCCAGTCTTATGCAGACGACAACAGTTTGCTCTTCATGGAGACATCAGCCAAGACCTCGATGAATGTGAATGAGATTTTCATGGCTATAGGTAGGTCTTTTATTTATACCATAGTAAAAACCGTTACAGCTTGTAAACATGCCATGAAAACATCGAAATATTCGCACGCAGTTTGCAACGGTAGTTAAATGCAACACTGGTTGAAAAATGGTGTGGAGCAGTTTTGGAAGCATAGTCCTTGAAGGGCGTCGCGAATGTCAATTTAAACAGTAGAAAATAACTATATCATAGTTTAATCTAATGAAGAACATTTATATTTAACAGGAACCAATGTCCAAAATGTGCAATTTCATAAGGCAGAGTATCTTTATTGTCTTGATGGTTAAGTTTAGCCATGTCATCATGGGAAAGCAACAGGGGGTACATTAACATGTGGAATAGGCCAGTTTGATCAAAATATGTTGGTAAAAACCCCCAAAACAAAACAGGATTTGTCCCGAGCAAATTTGTTAATAAAGAAGACTTGCTCTGGATTCACGTAGGTTCTGAATGGTGAGCTCAAATGCTTGAAAATGGTGCTTGTAGATGTTAAAATGTTTATAAAACAAAACCAGCCCCGGATGTTTTCAAATCCTAGAAACGCCCCTGCTTCAAATAATGAGCCTTTAATATAACGTTTAGTGTAACGGATATAAGCGAAGTGCAAGTGAGTTTTCTGAGACCCCTTAAAACACTAAAACATGTCCATAAAGGTTGTTTAGGTTGTGCTAAAGTGTGCCTCATAGCTAGCAAATAAAATTGTTACACATAACGTGTAAAGTTTGTTATTAAATAGGAGTAAGCTTGTACCCTGTACAATGTGCCCTTCAGTGCTTTCCCTAGAAATAATATCGCCGTGTTTTTACTTGTGTGCAATAAAATTCCTACAGCTAACAATTCGAGTCTTAGCTAAAGCTCACGATTAAAGAGTTGAGACTCGTGTAGGACTTGCAGCTCAGAGACTTGAGTCTTGACTTGGACTTGCATAAAGTGACTTGTGAACATGTCTGTTGCCAAGTTAAGTTTTTCTTTCTTCCCTCTCTTTTATTCCAGCTAAACGGTTGCCTAAGAGTGAGCCACAAGCTTCTGGACCCAACAGTGGGCGCAGTCGGGGCGTGGACCTAACCGAGACAGCCCCGCCTACCAAGGCTCCCTGCTGCAGCAACTAATGCAAAAATATCCCACCCACCCAAACTCTGTTACCATGATGACTAACGCAAGGCCTTGCCCCTCCGCAAACTCGGTTATGACTGTAACTAATGACATGCCCTGCTCTGTTCCCATTCATAACTTGGTGGTCAGTAACAAAACAAAAGCTATGCCCTGTCCCTCTGCATTTTTACACTGCTCTATTTTCTGATGGTTATGGCTTGTGTTCAAACATTACTGTCACAAATGCTTGTCAGAAAAATTCCTCCTTATGTCATTGATTAGCCCTAGGCAATGGGGCAGGGCTTCTGCAAGATCCGCCGCTCCTCTCCTAGTTTAAGACTATAGCCGGTGTCTCTCAAACAGGATTTTTTTCTTTTTCTTTTTCTGTTTCTTTATTTTCACCTTTTTATGGTTTTGTTTTATACAAATGTACTTTGCAGAATAATGGATGCACGTTTCACTACAAGGCCTAAACATAAATCAAAGTTTTAACCTTATTCAATGGCACAAGCAGTGAGAGACGATATGAGCGATTCCTCATTTCCCTTCCAATGCCTCCCCCAGCACATTTTCTGTGATCCTGCTCCGCTTCTACATGCCCCAGTGGCACTGTGCAATAGCTGACTGCTCGCATATTTTGACTGTACTGCCTGTAAAAACTCATATTACCAACAAAATATCCACCCTGTTGTTCACATACACATGCACACATACGGTATATATTGATGATTCTCTTCCCACAATCTCTCTGGCCTGTCAAGGGCAGCCTTGACTGATTTGTCAGTTCTTTTGGGACTGTGCGCGTGTGGCAGCCAGCATGCATGCTTGAGAATGCAAAGGGGTCTACACGGTAACATATATATATAGTAAAAGGTCATTTGCACTTTTATTTAGTTTTACACACGTCCAACCACAAGCTTAATAGTCCTCTCTGGTCCCCTTTCTTCCTCAAACATGCGCCTGATTCTAAACTCTTTCTCTCTCTCTGGTTTTAACACACCCAGGTGTTTCTTACTCCATGCCTTGCACTAATTTTGTTCACGAATATATCCGCTCTAAGTACAGCCAGAGTGATATAAATATATATATAAATAATTTACTGTAAATAGGGTGTTGCAATGTAGTCAACTTTTTTCCATTTACTGTTCCAGCACTAATGCTTGATAGAGAGTTGTCTAGATAATCATTAAAAACAAAAAATTGTACAGTAACCAGAAACTTCTTTAAATAGGGGTTTGGACTTGATGTTTTTCTTTTTTCTTTTTCTTTTTTTTTTTCCACAAAATGGTTAAATTATAATCAATGGTGGTCTTATAAATGTATGTCGTGTTATTAACAAAATAAGAGAAAGAAATCTCTGGTTGTTTTGTTGGTCTTTTGCTTTTGTGGAGGCGACGCTCCTTGGCACTATACAAGCAACTTGCACGTCGTGATGATGACTACGTGTAGCTAAACCATGCTTTTATGATGGGGTGGAACTTTAATGTTTGGTTGTGTTCTTGCAATTGATGAAATACGTTGTGTGACTTCTTTCTAATCATGTTGCCTTCTTAAGCATTAGTCTGTCTCATAAAAAAAAAAAAGAAAAGAACTTAAGAAAATGGCACGTGCCCTCATCTGGGTTCTGAAACGCCGACATGAGTGGGTTCCTTGCAACTTTGCGCAGAAACCCTGATGAGTGCATCTGTTTTTAGTGTTGTTGCCACCTCTAAAACTGCAACACTATTAATCTTGTCGAGTTTTAAAGACTGTATAAAAGATGATGACGCGTTATCGTCGCTGTTGGGACAGATTGTGTACCGAGCCGTACTTCTGTTTGAACGTCGTTGCGCTTTTGAGTAATAGTGTATGCACACGTGCGTGTATATTTATATATTTATATACATACATATATATATATATATATATACACATTTCTAACAAGCCCTCGGTCGAATCCATTGACCTTCAAATCCCCGTCCGCAGAGCTCGCGCGTCCGCTTGTTGCGCGGTGGAAGACGCGACTCGTGCTATGTCTCCTTTGGGTTCCTCTAGCGGGCGCGCGGCGCACGTGCACACACACACACACACACACACACACACACACACAGAGAGAGAGAGAGAGAGAAAGAGAGAGAGAGAGAGAGAGAAAAGGGGGATGAACGCCATGTCTGATCCCGCCGCGGAGGAGTGAAAAACAAGAACGAGGCGGAGCGAAGAGCCGCGCGGCCGGTCGAGGCGATTAGTTCTGGCGCGCGGGCCTCGGCCATGGCGGAGAATTGCCCGGGGAGTGCGCGCGGCTCGGCGGCCTCGAAGGCTCAGCTCCGCTCCTCACCGCGCCTCAAGAAGCTCGAGAAACTCGCCGTGTACTCCTCCTGCAAGGTACGCGCGCGGAAAGCCCTGCGCTTCATGCCCAGACGCACATTCATCCACAATGACAACATGGATCTGTTGCTGGTGTGGGGACCCTCGGGACCCTCGCGACCCTCCCGACCCGAGCCTCGCGCGCGGAACTCTCGGGGAATTGCAAGCGAGCGCTTTTAAAATCCTGACGTGGTTCTTTTCTTCTGCTTATCATTATTTGTTTTTGTTTTTGTTTGTTGCACGCCATGCATCTCTCTCTCTCTCTCTCTCTCTCTCTCTCTCTCTCTCCCTCCTTCCTGCACATTCACAGTTCTGTTCTTGTGCAGTGCGTTGCGCGGTCACGCTGTTAAACGCTCGAGCATGTTCGCATTTCCGCGATCGGGATCGTAAAGGTGGGCGAGAGCGCGTGAACGTTGGGGTCCAGCTGGCGCTGCGTCTTGTGCACGGGGGGGATTTTTCGTCGAATTGCGCCACCGACGTGAGCTTTTTGGTGTGAAGTTTGTTGTGAAATGTGAGACATTGTGGATTTGTTTCGTCACCGTCTTTGTTTTGACAGTGTGACAGCTGCGAGGGGGCGTGGCCTGCCCGGGCGCAGTGCCACTGCCAGGCTCACTTTTCACCCACAATAACGCAATGCATGAAGGCCTTAAACACAGCCAGCAGAGTTTAACTTCGGCTCTGTTCAGTTCACAAGGCCGTGTGGCCTTCATTGGCCAGCATCGAGCCCGATACTGTCTTATATCTTACATAGGGCTCTTTAATGCATGGATCTGGGCTTCTACAGAGCCAATAAATGCAGTGTCCAATAAACACAAGACAAGCCACATAATGTACCACATTATGCTTTATTCAGATAACAAAACATAACCGCTCAAGAGAGATTGCATTACTGTTTTATGAAGTGGGACAATGTTAACATGTCATGCTTGTTTTATGAGTCGGTACAGTTATTACAATTAGGAAAAACGTTTATTTATTATAGCTCGGATTCACAGCCGTAATGTTAAAGTTAGCGAAACCTTATATTATTAAACTTGCCTTGCTCTTGGTCTGTGTTTGTATCCTGCCGCTCCCTCTGTGGGATTTTAATCCAGGGGTGTCACTACTCAGGCTTAGTAGTATCAATGTTGACCTGCTCTTGTTAAGAGGGTCCCACATCAGCTCTGATGTCCCACATTACCCTAGTTTGTGTGTCGCATAGATAATAACAGAAAATAATTGTGCCTTAGTTTTCCGCCTAATGTGTTTTTAAGTGCAGAGAATTTGGAGTTCACTTAGGATTTGCACATTATGCTCGATATGACTATGAACTAAAAACGTGGCAGCAAAGATGGCTGTTAGATTTAGTCCATACAGGAGCTAAGATTTTAATCTATGCATCCTATATTATGCTGTGTGGGGGAAAATGAAAAAAAAAACAAGCAAAAACACTACAGGGCTCCTATAATTCCATTAAAAAGCTTAGTTTTTCAGAACCATCAGCAGAACTGCATTACTAATTGACTATTTAAAGTGATTTGGATCAATCAAAAGCACATGTACATACAAGCACAATGCACAGACCAGATAAAGTCTACTTTTGTATAGTGTGTCCAACTTTAACAAATACATTTTTTAGGACAAACACATGACATGGCCACAATATACCTTCCCACAATATAACTGGATGCTGATCTTGTGAGTTCATATCCCAACTAGTGGCCACTGTTGAGCCTTTTATCAACACCCGTAACCTGCAACTGCTCAACTATATTATTGGATTATATTCTGGATAAAAGTGTCTGGCAAATGATTAAATTAAATACCCATATAGAGTTTTTTAAACAGGTAGTTTGAAAGAAGTGAATCAGTGACTTGTAATGCCCATCACTACTGCAATGCAATAGAACAGAGCTGACATTAGCATCTACTGACATGCCCACGGTGAAAGTTGATTACATACAAAATAGAGTGAGTAAAAATGGGAGAAGATTTATTGGTTGATGGTATTTCAGATTCATTAATTCTTACATACACATTGCAAACTTTTAGTTTTGCAAGCGGGTCAATATGCTCTTCATGTCATAGCTGTACAAACATACAGTACAGGTATTAAAAAAATAAATAATCTAATTTAGAAAACACAATGAAAATGACCTGTGGTCTGTTGAGCTGTGTGAATTGCTCAAATCAAATTTGTTTTGATTGTATTGGTTGATTGAAATATATCTTCATGTGACTTTGTTGGTATGTGGCTTAAAGTGTAATTTTAAATAATTCATTGATTAGATATGGTAAGATATATGTGTGTGGGGGGGGGGTTGGAAAAGTTTAAACATAAGCTGCAAGCATGAAACAAAGTAGTAAATAAAAAAGTGTTGTTTAAAAATCTTATTTGAAGCATTTATGTAAAATGGTTCAAAATAATAATCATATCTGTGTCCAGCATTAAGCCATCTGAGTGCATGACACTCCTCTCAACTGATGTAATAGTTTCTCTCTCTTTTCACTCCCACAGGCTGAAGGAGCTTGTAAGTGTAATGGCTGGAAAAGCCAAAATCCGCCTCCGACTCCTCCGCCCCCAACCCCACCAAGGGCCGAGCAGCCAATCTCTGTTAATCTGCTTGAGCCCTGCAGGAGTTGCAGCCACCCCTTGGGTAAGACATATGTCTGCGAGGCGGTAAAATTGTGCAGAACTAAATTTAGCTTACAGCATGTCATTTAGGCTGCCTGGTTGGATAGGACAGACCAGCTAAGTGGGTGTTTCTGAAGTAGGAAAGGTTTCATCCCTCTTTCATTGGCCAGGGGATCATGTAACACATCTGGAGAACGTATCAGAAGACGAGATGAACAGGTTACTGGGTATTGTGTTGGACGTGGAGTATCTCTACACCTGCGTCCACAAAGAGGAGGACGCTGACACTAAGCAAGTTTACTTCTCTCTGTTTAAGGTGACTTTCTATGTTTACATTGGCATCTCCTTCATCAAGTCTACCATTTCTAATGAAACCTATTTCCTTATCACTTTCCTGATTTTCACGCTGGAAGATAACAATTTTGGTGCGTGCTGTCTTTTGTTTAGATAGATTTGGTGTGTGTCAGTACCAGACAAGCCCTGACATGCATTTTAAATCTTCTTAGTTGCTGAGGAAATGCATCCTGCAAATGGGGAGGCCTGTGGTGGAGGCTTTGGAGAGCCCACCGTTTGAGAAACCCAGCATTGAGCAGGTAAACTGTCATTAGGCAGCACAGACAAACACCAGTACACGAACAATATAAACGAATTACTCTTTACTTTTTTGAGATGAATTTCCTGTAAAAATTACTGGGGTTTGCTGTGCTAGACTGGACACATCTGACTATATTTTGGGATGTTGGATAGCTGAGAATAGTTTCGATTAAGAGGTTTGGAACAAATAGGGCATTTATACAACTGCCTTTATTCATTAAAGTTGCGTACGGTAAAATCCGATCATAAAGGGGCGTATGCACATTCCATCGACAGATTCATCAATTTAATCTTTGGCTTATTTGCACGATCAAACCAACGTCTGGTTGGAGGGCGTGTAAATTTGAGTGTAATATTTTAACAACCTGAAAAAGACTTGCTTTGCAGTTAAATAATCAAAATCAATATCATCAATATTTATAGTAAGTACAGTAATGTAAGCAATAACAGTAAAAATAGAAAATAACATTGATAATAATAAATGTGCAAATGGGAACTTTGTACTAAAATGTAGGTAATGCAGTCAGCATGTAATTTGTAAATGTGAATCAGGATGCGCAGGAGTGGAATTTTATTAGCTCAGTAGTCTTTCAATTGAGTAATAGGTGCATTTGTGTACAAGAGGCACCGTGGAGTGCTGAATTGGGCTAAGGACCTGGATGCAGAGCCTCATGAAGGCAAACCACACGGCCAGGCTACTCAGAGTTTTGGATATCATCACACGTTAGTTATTACATCAAAAGTTACAAACTTTAGTTAAATATGACCTATTTGAGTTCTAAAATTAATAAACATCTAGCTAAAAACGGAGTTCACATAACTACCTGCAGGTGAAGTTGGAAAACAGTTA
>JAOUQW010000023.1:20243119-20255955 GCA_028565825.1 Olivaichthys viedmensis | reverse complement strand
CTCTTAGACACACTGTCGTGCAGTTTTATAAGGAAATCGGCTGGTAGGTTGTTCCAAGAATCTTGCAGAACTTGTCAGGGTTCTTCTGCAGAACTTTGGCTCTCACTTCCTTCTGTCTCTGCAGGTAAAATCCCAGAACAGCCTTGATTCTGTTTTTATCTAAAAAGTGCTCTCGTGCTGTTAATATCTTACTTTTAACAAATTTATTTGGGAAAGAAAATGCTCTTTTTCTTAATAACGCACGAACGCAGACGACATCAAATGAACATCTACGACAAAATGTCTTTGAATGGACTTTTAGCTCTGGTTGCCGTCTCAAAGGTTTCATGTTGCATTACTGCACTGTTCATTTTGTACAATAAATCAGAAGAAGTAGAAAGTTAAGCTGCTCTTCGGTCGTGACGACTTCTTTTTTAATGATGATGGACAAATAAGTGTCCTGAGGCAAAGCCATTTGAGAAGCACAGTTAAATGCCTTAGGCTCGGAGTAATCCTCTTAACAAGGCCACTTTAAATAATATTTTCGCAGCTTTTCCCACTGAATAACTGAACCCTCACACTGCTGCTGCACTGTGCTAATGTACTGAAATATCATAATGTACTGAAAGCTGGTCAGTTATTATACTGTGAATTAATTTTTCCCTGTGCTCCTGCAGCTTCTCTCCCCTAGTAACGTAGCAGTTTATGGAGGACTTTGCGCTTTGGCTACATTCGATAGGCAGGAGCTGCAACGTAACGTCATCTCCAGCAGGTATGGCGATTTTGTTTGGTTTTGTTTTGTTTAATTGCATGAAGTATTTGTGTGTTTATTGTATTCATAGCATTACGTGTTTTAATAAAGCTGTATTGCGCTTCCCTTTGCAGCTCCTTTAAGTTATTTTTAGAGTTGGAACCCCAAGTGCGCGATATTATCTTCAAGTTTTACGAGTCAAAGTACGCGTCTTGTCTGAAAATGCTGGACGAAATGAAGGTAGGGGTTCCTCTTTGTTCATTGCTCTGAAGTTCGCGTCACTACACTGCATTGAAATGGCTGCTGTTGAATATGCTGAGTGGTTTGTGTGTCTGTATTTTTAGGATAACCTCCTCCTAGACATGTATCTAGCCCCCCATGTAAGAACGCTGTACACACAGATCAGGAACAGAGCCCTCATACAGGTATGCACCGAAAACAACAACCCTAATAATCTTTGTTTATATACCCAGCCTGTAAAACATCAATGTTTTTAGCGAGGCAAATTGTCAACACATTAATTCATGTACCACTCGTTAATGAACTGCTCAAATGATCAATCAATAATCAATTAATGCATCAATTATAATGATAGGTGAAATTTTAATAATAGTTTTTTCATCATGTGATAATTATAAAGAAATCATCTTTAATGATTAGTAATCGTTTTTTATATATACATATATATATATATATATATTTTACTATTAAGAAATGTATAATAATTTTATATATAAAATACTATAATAGTTATTATTAATAATAATAATAATTAATAATAATTAAGGGACATTTTAGAGGTTGTTTTTTTTTGGTCAATTGTGTGGGTTTTTATTTATTTTTATTTATTTATTTTTTTTTATTTACTTTTGCATATTGAGGAACCTGGATCTGACGTGTGTGTGTTCTCTCCCCTGTGCAGTACTTCAGTCCGTACGTGTCTGCGGATATGAACAAGATGGCGTTGGCGTTTAACACCACAGTGGCGGCGCTGGAGGACGAGCTCACTCAGCTGATCCTCGAGGGACTGATTAACGCTCGCATCGACTCACACAGCAAGGCACGTGCACACACGCACCTCCATCCTGTTGTCAGTCTCAAGCGACAAATCCATTTGAAATGTTTTCAGTTTAATGCCAGTCAGTTGTGACACTGTGAAGCGACGATCCTGATTGGCTGCAGTAAATTGCTTGGACCAATCGTAAGCTCACTCACAACAGATTAGAGAAAAACAGAGGAGACGTTTAGAACAGTTGATTCTCATCACAGTGTGTGTGTGTGTGTGTGTAGATCCTGTATGCGCGTGATGTGGATCAGAGGAGCACTACGTTTGAGAAATCGCTGCAGATGGGGAAAGAGTTCCAGAGACGAACCAAAGCCATGATCCTGAGAGCAGCAGTACTACGTAACCAGATCCACGTTAAGGTAAGCGCATCACTCCATCTATACGTCCGTTCTCTATTGCCTCTACACCTCCCATCCTTCCTTCATTCCTTCCTCCAGTCATCTCTTTTTATTCTCTTAACACCTTTGTTCTGTCCATTTATCCCTGTATGTATCCTGAGAGCAGTTACGAATCTTACTATGGCGACGACTCGTGAATGACTTATTCATGCCTTACGTGTGTACCAGGAACCCTACTGTTCCATCACCTCACACAATTTGCCTTTCATTTAAAGAAAAGACTTTTCATAGCTACGTTTGTTATTACTAGTGTATTACATACTTCTAATAGTTCCAAAAGTTAGGATTTTTTATTTTATTTCATTTTTTTAATTGCCGAATGACCGCACCAGGTCAGGAGAGGAGACGGCTACACGACGTTAACCTTGTCCATAATCAGACACGTTTAAGACAAATGCCATCAACACAATTTAAGAGAATGATGGCAAGTAATGAACCACCGTCATTTTGAGAGAAGTTTGCTAATGATTTGTATGTCTTTTTTTTAAAACTGTAGCCCGCGTGGCACAGGCACATCTCATAGAACTGGTGTTAGATCTTGCTGAAGAACACAGCTGTCTTTGGTTTCGCCCTGTTGTTCAGAGATCGTGTGTTCGAATCCGGACAATGCCACAGCCGTCTGTGTCTGGCAGTCTGAGCGAGCATGACCGTCCTGCTCTCTGGGTGCGAAAGACGGCCTTCCAATCTAGCAACTCTAGCCCATCATGGGTGTCTCTGAGCTCATGTATACAAAATGTGACGCTACATGTGCAGCAGCTTGAGAAAATGCAGTGGCCGGCTTTGCATGTCTAAGAGGAAGTCTCAGTCCCAGGATTGGTAGCTGTCATGCAATGACAGAAACCTAGACCCCATTTATACCTGATCGTTTCATGCATCTTGAGTATTAGGATTAAACTGGTATCCACATAAAAATGAAGGCGTAAATGCACCTTTTTGAAACCGATTTAAATCTGATGGCTCAAACCACTTTAGGAGGTCTGAGATGCGTTTTCTAATGAACGTAGTTGGTTCTATTTCCCAAAATTATAAAAGTAATTTAAACCAATTACCCGACAGCTTTTTACACATCTGCTGGATTCATGCTGACTGCGTTGCTGTTGCTGGGAAATGACATTTTTAAAAAGCCTCCCGAAACAAGACAATTTGGAGCAAACCTCGTTTAACGCAAGACTTTACGCAGAGTTTTACTGAACGTTATTGGAAATGTGCTTCTCTTTTTTGAGAGCGCAAGCTTCATATTTGACCGCCCGCATGAGAGTAAAAACATCCCGCTCCCCCAACTTTTATGGGTGGGTCCTGCAAGAGCCAAGTCCCGACCTCTAGTGGGACTTGACAGTGACTAAATTAAGCGAAAATTGGGTTTTTCCACTGCAAAATATGAACCAATGCAGGTTATAATCGTTACTCAACAATCACAAGGAAGCGCTCGGGCCATTCAGGGTGCAGGATTAGTGGATTAGCAAGTAAAATGCTTTAGGCACCCTCCTCCCGAATGAAACGCAGTGCGATTGAAGACGTTGAAATGATCGTGATCACAATGTAATGCGTGCTGAATATCACAGTATATCATATAATCCACTGTTGCCTCCCTTCTCTGTCCCGCAGTCTCCTCCGAGAGAAGGCAGCCAAGGTGAACTGACACCCGCCAACAGCCAAACACGAATGAGCACCAACATGTGAACGCTCGACTCATTGTCGCCTCTCTCTGGAGCGCACGGGGGCCGCAGAAGCATCGTAGACCCTCATTCTAGAGTTCAGTTCTGTTTCCCTGCTGAAGAACGCAAAAAAAAAAAAAAAAAAATCACAATCTAAAGACTTTATTTAAGTTGGGAAGAAAGGTGATACCCGGTCGTCCGTACTAAAGATGAGCACGCCCTGCTGCTCTGACGATTAAACAAACAAAAGTTTAAAAAAAAAAAAAAAAGAAAGTGAAAATGGCACTTCCACTGTACCGGCCTGTTGTTTGTTTGTAAAGAGATGCACTTTCCTCTGTATCTTGTGACAAAACGTTGATTACACATCGGAAAAGAGAAACCTCATCACAGAACATGCTTTTAAAATAAATATACATTGGAAAAGATGATTTTCAACAGTGTTTCTTTTTTTCTCTTCTCTGTCTTTGCTAGTCAGGCTCAATTTAGATTTTACACATCTACCAGTTATCGTTATGGGGGGAAAGCGATCTCGGTGTCACCTCAGGTGTGCAAGCAGTGTGGCATCTGAAGATTTTACGCAAATAACGTTCGCCTGGCGAAAAAGCCGATTGGACGCACGGTGCAAAAAGGAATTCTGGTCTGTGTCCATATGCTAGAGATTTGGTAGAAAAACAATGTAGTATTCCTTTAATGCTTCAGTTTAAATATTACCATATAATCAATAGTTCAGAACTTGATGTTTTAACTAGGATGCACCGATTCTATACTAATATCGAAGTTTAGGAATATGTTAACGTGGATCCGGCGTGTGCCCCGATACCGATACTCAGCTTTGCACTGGCACATCTATATTAAAAAGTCTAAAATGTACGTATATTCAAGCGTAAAACATGTGTATTAAAGCCTTTAATTTGTGAATTGTAACTTCAAACAAATTAAGGCATAATATTTATATAGCACTTCATTTTGAGTGCTTATTGCATGTAATAGATCAGGAAGTCAAAACAAAGTATTTATGATGAAGCACGTTAAATGTACAATCGCTAATGAATTGACTGTAAATCTATGAGAAGTCTATTTAACAAGATCCAAGAGCTATGAATAGGCTAAATTAAACTGAAAATTAGATTTAAAAACACACACAGAGCGTTCCTAACGTTCTCTGGAGCACTATTCAAGAGTTTAGGGGCGATTATAAGAAAAACATCTTCCACCAGCTGAGCTGCGAGTGATGCTCGGGATTAACAGACAGCCTGGGATAATTTCATGTGTCAAATGTCGTAGGATGTGTCGGTACCTCACAGCTCCAGGGTCTGGGTTTCCTCTGACCACCAAAAAACATGTTGGTAGGTTGATTGGCTACTCTAAATTGCTCCTAGGTGTAAATGAGTGTGTGTGTGTGTGTGATGCCCTGCAATGGACTGGCGTCTCATCCAGTGTTTTCTACCCTGACCAGGATAAAACGGTTACTAAAGAATTGATCAAATCTCTGGAATAACCCTTCACTGTGTGCTGAGCTCATTTCCGAGAACTGTGTTGTCTGGGTTTCTTGGCGATGCTCTACAAGCGAGACTCCACACGGCCAATAAAAAGAGCAGTAGGTGGTGGTCCCCCCCCCCCCTCTTGATTCATTCAGCGGAACCTCTACATGCCTAAAAAGTACAAAACTAGAGTATTGAAGCGATAGCAACACGGTCATCCCTGCTCATTTCAGTTCAATAAAAGCACGCTGTTGTATAGTTGAAGCTTGTGCTGTGAAGAAGAGCAAGTATTTCATTATTTTTTTAATATAAACGTGTGCACTCCTGATATAAATTTAGCATGAGAGGCTGACCAGGAAGTGACTTAAAACAAGGGCGTCGATCGGTCCGGTTCTTATTTACCGTCAATGGTTTGCGGTATGGAACTAAAAAGGTTAAACACAATAGGACAGAGGAATTTTAAAATTTTTATTCATTGTAAAAACCCCAACATTAAAAACAAGCTTAAGACATAAACCACTGAATTCGTGGTGAAGTCACAGATCCTGCTTCCCCTCAGAAAAACGCTCCGTCTCTCGCTGCTCTGTTTAGAAAGCTGAAGCGCATATGACACCAGATTTCTCGTTAGTGAGCCAACGTTCAAGCTTAAATGCGCTCTTGTTCAGCTCGCTAACCGGGAAATCCAGCTTCGTCATAAAATCCTGATTTTTCCCCAAGAGCGTCAGTATTCTCCTGTGCAAGTGGTTCAACTCCGTACAGTCAGCAGAAACAGATTTAACTTTGGTATAGGTTAAACACATGAAAACGCAGCTGATTTGGAATTAAAACCATAAATAATTACAAATAAAAAGCCAAAACAGAAATGTGTGTTTAGCCCTGTATTGTATCTGTATCTGATTAAAATGAAAACCAGCTGTAGCACTGAGGTTAACAGTCCAGAGTTATTGGAGGAATCTAGACTTAATTTCTGGTCAAAAGTAAGTCGTTTGCGAGATGATCATTTTATAAAAATTACAAATCCTAATGTTTTTAGGGGCGTGGCCTAGTGGACAGATCCAGAGCACTATGGGGGCGGGGCTGAAAGTAAATGCTTTGAGTGGCAGCTACATGAGAAGCCTATTTCCACAATGCATGTTACAGGTTCACAGAATCGACTGAGGATTTGCGATTCACAAAAACGACAATTTCAGCGTTTCATTCACCTCTTGATTATTTTAGACAGGAAATGAACTCCACAGAGAAACCGAAAGTTTTCACTCCGCAGCAGTAATCGGTCTCGGGTGCATGTGTGGGTGAGAGACAGTTCGGTACCATCTTCCTTGCGTTTACAGCATGTACGAAGAGTTTTGCACTGCAGATGCTAAAAATGTACTTTTAGCACGCTCCTGAGCCAGAACTGGATGGACCGGAGCCGTTTAAGACGAGACGGACATCTCCGTTTGGACAGCGAGCTTCTGCTTTAGTGCCTTGGTTTTGAATCGCAAGCCGTGACCTGCGGAGCAGAACCAACAGTTTAATTTCACATCATGGGTTCAAGCGTGACTCACTCGGGGCGAAAATGGCGGAAGCTACAGCACTGCCACATTTAAACTTCCTATGAAAAGCCCAGAGTTTGTTTTATTTAACATTTATAAAAAATAAATGATTTACCAAGGATCTTGTAAAAGATTTTGAATGTCCAATCAGCTATTTATCACTGTAACAATGGAGTTGGTCAGTGTTGTAGAAGCTTTCTGAAAAATGTTGTGTGACCATTTATCGCAATAATCGATATCATACCATCAAGTTGCCCATCGCTACCATTACAGCTTTTTATACCACAGCGCTGTTGAATTCTGGATTGTGATTGGTCGTCAGGTGGTGATTAATTTTCTATATCCAGCAGCTCTGACAGTAGTGCCGGCTGCAAGGTTTATATTAATGTGCTCCTTCTAATACGTTATCGTTTCTATAGTAACAACTCATTCACAGGGACTTGTACGGTGGACGCTCACATCATTTAAGCCCAACATTAAACAGATTTTTAAAAAAGTGTTATTGAACAAAGAAAAGCGTATAATGGTTGCTATGGTGACGCTTTCTGTAAGGAGAAGGTGTATTTAACATTTATGGAAGGAGACTCCGGTAATAATAACTTGAGTTTTATTGATATTTATTGGCGTTTGTTGATTATTTATTAAATAATTTCTTATGACAATTTCTTATAATGCCCTATTTATATATTTAATTTATTTCATAATGCCCTACTTATATATTGAGTTGTCACAAACAGATTTCCATATTACACAAGATGTGACATATTAGAAATCAATGGAGTTGGTGGAATTTATCACCAGTGTTTTTTTCTCTGCATAACCTGCACTCTTGACTTTCGAATCATTCCAAATTCCAGACATTTCTTCTGGCCTTCTTCTTCATTGTTGAAGTTGGGCTTTTGCTCCTGTCGATGTTTCACTGCATAGGCACGGGAAGGGTGGGGGGCTGCCGGGTGCTATGCCCCCCCCCTAGTGGCTACATAGCATCTTAAAAAGTTAAAAGTAAAAATAAATTAGGTTAAAACAGGGGTGTTGTAGGGTTGGGCCGAAAAAAAACAACAACATTATTTATTGAGTAAATTTTTGTTGAGGACATGTGTAATTTGAACAATAGATTGGCCAATCAAGGATGCTCGTGTTAAAGCCTCGAAAGTAATGATGCCGTTATGCGCTTCATTAGCAACACACCGGAACGCAAGGTCTCATTTGGTGCCCTGTAATTATTGGTAACACTGCCGCCGTGCCACTTAGTGTTTGTTTATTCAGCACCTGTAACAGCAGGTAGGTTAATGGGTTTGTTGGTAATACTGCCGCTGTTCTGACAAATGATCCTACCTATCAAGACGTCCTACCAAGGGTTCCTGCACATGTGCACTTCACTTTTTCACAAGTTTGGGGTTTTGATTCACGTTTCTTTCTATATTTTTTTATGCTGGAAGCATTTTCTGATAATGAAATATGCCACCTATAGTTTTAAGCCAGAATCATTTTCTGACAACACCATTTACACTATGAAAACATGCTGCCTATAGTTTTCTGCTGGAGGCATTTTTTCTGCATAAGGTCACGGTAATGAAGTAGAAAATAGTACAAAATATTGCGGCACTGTTTGACGAACACATGTTTATGCGCTCTGCGGTAGGACAGTTCGATAACACCGCCGCGCAGTTAGTGTTTGATTAGGCTATTTGTTTCAGTCCCTGTGTGTGTGTGTGTGTGTGTGTGTGTGTCCAGTGAAAAAGTGTTTAACCTGGCTACATTGTGTTGCTTTGAGCCATTCGCCAACAGAAAATAATTCATCAATTGTTTACCGTGGCTATGCAACTTGATGTGGAATGATATTGCTGATAGGTTACACGCACACAAGCCATAGAGCCCCCAGGCTGAGCTATAAAAAAAAAAACGTCACACTTTTGCAGTCAGTTGGCAGCCCCCCCCCCAAAACATCTTCCCATGTGCCCCTGTTTCACTGTGCTAATGTTTTAAATCTGCCGCCTTAAAAGCCTTGGTGCATCGTAGGATAAATAGTCATCAAGATGTCGTGCTCTTTCCTGGTAATGTATCTGCTTCTGTTTACACATGAGCCTTCCGATAATTTCTCCGGGATTGCAATAGGTCTCGTCTCGGTCGATTTTTTTTTTTTTTCTTTTCTTTTCTTTTCTTTTCTTTTTCTTTTTTTCTTTCATTGTAGATATTTGTTTGTCCTTAAAATTCGCAATGGTCTTTCTCTCACTCACTTTGTCTTGTCGTCTGTCTTTCTTTCTTACTCTCTTTCACTATCTGTTTTTTTCTCACTCTTTCTTTCTCTTCATCTGTGTATCTCTCTCTCTCTCTGTCTGTCTCTTTCTCTATCATTGTCTGTCTCCCTTTCGCTTTTTTTCTGTCTCTTTCTCTATCATTGTCTGTATTTCTGTCTTTCTCACTCTGTCTCTGTCTCACCTTTTCTTTTTCTTTCTCGCCGTCTCTCGCTAAATGCAATATTGCAACACAGTATGTACTATAAATATGCAGTACATGCACTTATTATATTCTATATTAGAATGAAAGCATGTAAAATAAAACACTGATGCAAATGTAAAAAGACCACTTGATATTAAACATATCGTTGTTTTCATTGGAGCACAGCTTTAGAGACACTTTTGCACAGCTGAAGTGCTGTGTTTCTCAACAAACTGCGTGTAAACTACTCTTTTACAGCATGAGCAGTTGTTTTGGCCAGTGCTAAGTGTGTAATATTTAATGTCTCTGTCCCTTTTCTGCGACAAGGAGGTAATTAATACACTCTAATCTCGCTCGGGTGTTTCTGCATCACAGACAGTGGCAGAGTGATCGAGGCTTTCAGACATTTTATCTCCTCTCTCTCTCTCTCTCTCTCTCTCTCTCTGTTCATTGTACATCTCACTCCAGCGCTCATCAGCCCGTATCTGTGTCCTCAGCATTCCCCATCTCCCTGTCTCTTTATCTGTCTCCGTATGAATGCCATATCTCTCACATTCACCCTTCATTTATTCCCTCCCTGTGTATAATGTCTGCATGACCCAGTAGATAGCCTTCACTCAGCCACCATGATATTTAGATGCTTCGCTTAGCTACATTCATAATTCTCGTTTTTTATAAAAGATAAATTCTAATTTTTTTATAAATTCTAGTAAACAACAACAACCTTTGCCGCTCTGGTGTTAGATAAGGAAGATAAGACTGAAGGAGTGATATTTCATCAGTTATCTGTTGGAAATATTCACAGATACCATCAGTGACTGACTGCTACATAGAACCATTGTATTATCTAAACAGGATTCTGGCATTTTTCACTAAAATAAGCCCATAAAAGTGTGTTCTTATTCACATAGAAAACACATAGAACATAGAAAAGAGGACTGAGTCAATATCAGATATCAGGCGTTAGTTCCCGATATGGAGAGCTTCTTTAACAGCTAAACAAACGTAATTAAAAAAAAACTTTTATCAGTTTGGGACTCAATGACGTTTCCTCATTTTTTACGAAAATTGCTTATAAATATGATTTTAACTTGCTGACATGTTTCAGAACCTCTCGAAAGTTCTACATCAGTTCTGTTTGGGGTCTCAGAGACCCTCAGTTCAAGTTTATTATTAAGTTTATATTAGGATTAAGTTGTTGGAGTGTTGTGTATAGCAAATTTGTGAACAGTTAGTTTATCTGTAGGAGATCAGTTTATTTTCATTAGTTTTTGTGGTGTGTAACCGTATAAATATTGTCAATATCCAGGATAACATTGCATTTTTTTTATTGCCAAACTAATTATACTGTATATTTTTATATTTGTTTATATTTAGCCCCAGGGCACAGACTTTTTTCAAATGTTTAAATTCCTCAATTTTCATTTTCATACGTATTTATAACAGCAAAAAAGCCCTATTTCTAATAATATGCAGCGGAGATGTGCTTTTATTTGTCACGAATGTAGGAGGCAGGACACAGGGAGGCACGACACATAGCATAGCCGTTCAAACATACATTTATTACAAACACACACTCTACACAACATGACACGAAACATTCAAGGACAGACTGGACGGGAACACGAGGGCTTTTTATAGGGGCATTAACGGGGGAATCAAATAGGGAACAGGTGGATACAATTACGACACGTGACGGGAAACTAACAATTTCAACAAATGCACGTGGTGCTCGTGAGGCAGCGTGTGCATGATATTATTATGATTTTCTATTTGTTTTGTTTTTTTAGAATTGTATTGCGACCCATATATTTCCTCTCTCTTATTAACTTTATTTCTCTCTAAATATGTACTTTTTTCCCCTGTGTAAACCTTTGAGACAACAGAGAAGTAAGACTGGAATGATATACAAATATCATGACTGTAAAATGGTGGTTCTTGACTAACACCGTAAGCAGCACGAGTCATGATTATCTCTGAACTGGCCTACTGATGTCAGTCTGAGACCCCTTTAAAGGGCCCAACCTGACCCCTTTGTAGCCTACACACTATCAATCTAGCTAGATACGGCTTAAAAATGTTACCATTTAGTTTTTGTGGTTGCGGACTTGAGCCTGATTTAATATCCATAAATTTCAAACAACGTTTCCGTAAAAATATTTTTTGAGAAGTGATTGACGTGTGTCACATTTGGTGTGTCATATTTGATTGACATAAGGCAGTTCCCTGTCAATGGACAATATATTTCTCACGCACTGTTTTAGTTTGCACTCAGGCACAAGGGACTTACAGGAATAACAAAACAGATACATCTTATAGATTACTGTGCCAGTTTTACTGTTGTACCCCGCCCCTCTTCATCCTCACCCCGCTCCTGGTTTGAATGAAATACATGGCAGCACAACAATTGGAAAAAGAAAAACGGCGTATGGCAATTTGGCTAGCTAGCACGTAACCATTAAGTTTTTTTTATGGACAGTGTGAAGGCACAATGAAAATGGAAACAAGACCAAAACCATCGGGAATATCCTTTTCCTCAGATGTGTTGGTAAATTCCTCAGAAAATTACACTGTAATTACACTTAGCATTCTGAACTTCCGCATTTGAATGCAGCAATATATAGGGAGTAAGTGCAGTTGATAAAACCACAGACAAGGTGAGGAAATGTATGAAATCAATCTTCTATACATTTCCCATACACATCAGCTAAGTGACATTAAGTAATAATGTTAAGGTTTAGCAGTAAAAGCATTGCTGACTTCAGTAATCGTGTCAGAAGCAGTTTTTTTACAGCACCAGAAAGCATTCAGAAACTGTGAAGAACACATTAGTCATGTTTTTTTTCGGTGGAATTTCCCCCTTAAAATAAATCAATGTGTCAATGCAATGCTTATATTGTACCCTCATTGTACCATAAGCGGCATAATAATTCGAACATCCTTCACATCAGAGGTTGATTGATGGTCTTGGTGTGTGCGTATACATATTCTGCTCATTTCACATGCTATAAATATCCAGCTGGGTCCTGTGGCTTATGGGACGCGTTTTTCATGTTTATGATGGCATCAATCATTGGATTATTTTTAACCCGGAGAAGTAGGACCAATCAAGGGCTTATGGATTGTTTCCATCTGATGTATGGATACATAACAGTTTTAACATGGACCCACAGCCAAAATCTTTGCCAATATTACAGAGATCATAATATGGAATATATTAAGTATAAATCTGGAGAAAAAAAAAGTTACATAAAGCATTTGTACTGTGAGGTGACTGATTCAGAGGTGACAGAATGGGGAAAAATAGGTTATGTTCATAAAAAAAAAACCCTGCAGTTATGATGTATTGATTTTATAACAAGTTGTTTATATTACCTTCATTTGTTTGGCAGACAGTTTTATCTAAATCGACTTCCAGTTAAGTTAAAGGGCATGTAACCATAAAATTTAACAGGTCCCTCAACTAATCAGATTCAGAGGCGGATGAAGTACACAAATTACTTACTCAAGTAAAAGTGCAAATGCTCATCTA
>JAOUQW010000023.1:20211443-20223017 GCA_028565825.1 Olivaichthys viedmensis | reverse complement strand
TATATGACTGTTTACTGTATGATTTATAATCTCACTATCGGGTGTCACCCAGAAGAGGATGGGTTCCCTCTTGAGTCCGATTCCTCTCAAGGTTTCTTCCTCATGTCGTCTCAGGGAGTGGGAGTTTTTCCTTGCTACTGTAGCCTCTGGCTTGCTCATTAGGGATCTAGATCTACATCCCGATTTCTGTAAAGCTGCTTTGTGACAATGTCCATTATTAAAAGCGCTATACAAATAAAATTGAATTGAAATGTCCATGTGGGCTCATTTTTCCTTTTTGGATTCGTTGCCTACACTAATGACTCAGATGGGAGGAAAAAGAAATAAATTATGTGCAAATAAATAATTTACTGCACTACAGGACAAACTGTGGCTGTCAACTAGGGGTGGGTGATGTGTTTATGTGTATATATATATATATATACTTGCCATGCTACTTAAGGACACTTTTTAAAATGCAGGACCAGGAGGGAAATTGAGAGGAAGTCTTACTTGCTAGGGGTTATAAAAAGGGTTTAAAAATAGTTAATATATAAGCTTGTTACTGTGTGTAACAGTGGAGTTTGATCAGAGACATGTATAGGCGACAGTGAGCACTATGGAAGCTCCATCAGCACGTACTGCCTGGAAGCAAGTGTCCCCGTAGACTCGCATTGATGCACATCGAGCTTTTAACAGTAGACATCGTCACAGAGCAGCTTTCCAGAAATCCAGATGTTGATTTAGAGCCCTAATGAGCAAGCCAGAGGCGACACTGGCAATAAAAAAAAACTCAGAGACGACGTGAGGAAGAAACCTTGAGAGGAACCAGACTCAAAAGGGAACCCATCCTCTTCTGGGTGACCCCCGATAGTAGATTATAAATCATTACAGTGTACAGTCGTCATACAGATATTTTCTTGTTTTTCGTAAAGATGCGTGACATAATTATTTGTTTGAAAACGTAAAAATACCATCCGAGTCCATAATAAAATGTGACCTGATCTATAAACAGATCTGTAACGGAAACGCTGTAAGCTGTGAGGCGGTTTCTACATGGACTGGGGAGGTGAAGTTGCCCAGCTGTTGATGCAAAGCTTCGTGCCGTAGTCGCTGATCGAATCTCAGCCCCGAGGTGCTGTTCACCCGCGATGCATTTGTAGATTTAGATGCAAACGAACTGCACACGGTGATGCAAACGTGTCTTTGTGGAAGGCAAGAAGCGGCCATATGTCCCCTCCACAGGCTTTTTGGAGCCAGTGAAACTGGGTCAGCCTCCTTTAGCTAAAAGATCAACCCCGTTCAAACCGGCATTAGGGAAATCTGAGATGTTAAAATGCTATACCAGTACACGTAATGACGTCACATTAAAAAAGCAGCGACGGCTCCTGCGACCAGAATGAATCTGCATTGAAGAGAGGCAGGATGGGTTGTTCGACAATTTATGCTCACTACAAAAAGTTGTTACTTTCTGCATCAGGAGATGGACCTGAAGTAGCTCTTGTCCTTGTGTGTACCACAAATAGCACGGGCACAGCAAATTAATCAGTGTGCTGTTGGAGTTTTGCCTCTACATGGACCTCCATTCCCACCAGCCCATCTGCTGGAACTGAAGCCTTCCAGTAATATTAATATCTTACAGCTACTGCCACGAAAGATGTCCATCTGTAGCTCTTTCCACATTCTTTTTTAGGAACTTATTCAGCTTTTTTTTATTTTTTTTAAATGTTAAATAATGTCACCAGTTTTGTGTGAAGCCTGTAAAATTCCCTTTTGCCTATAAACTGTATCTTGGGGCGTCATGAGCTGCAGGCTTTTCAATTCTCATTTCAAATCACGTTTAGATGTCGTCGTTCGCACAGAACGGCTCAGCCTTTCTAAAATTAGTCCAAATTAATGTAGAGAGGGAAAAAAGAAATCGGTCTTGGATTAAGCTCCTTAAATGCAGTGTCTGAGTCAGCTATTGGAGAGGTTCAGCGAAGGACTAGGATTAATCTGTGCTTCTTCACACCACTTTGTGCTGCTTTAACCACCTCCACCCTGCGTAGCTGCTTGAGGATGGATGCTTTTATCTCTCGCGTTCTTTCAGTCTCTGCTTGCGCACTTTGAGTGCACCTTGTGCCATTTCTTCAGCGTTCCCGAGCATGCGAGCATGACTATTTGAAAGTCAGCTCATCTCCTTTCTCCCCTCATTAACTCGGTGCTTGAGCGTACTGGAAGCCTGGGGCCTTGTTTATAAACTGATGGGATCCTGAATCCTGTGGTTTCCTTAAAAATGCCAAAACTTACAAAAGAACGTTGACGTGGCATTGAGCGTAAAAAAACCTTAATTGCAAAGCAGTCCAGAGAAATACGTTTGTGTGTTTATTCATTTGACAGATTTAGAAATGAGGCCGAAAACTAAGCGTTAACGCTCGAGGGCCCATCAGTGTGTCTCGGTGACACGCCTGGGATTTAAACTCGCAGCCTTCCAGCTCGCCGTAATGTAAACGTAAAAGGATGAACAATTTGTGGAAAATATCTCATTTCTGATTGATGCAACCAATCGTGCGATTTAAAGTTGATTTGTTTTTCTATGAGCACAGACTTAAACATCCGTCAAGCATCATTACACATTTAGTACCGTTCCTACATGACAAGAATCAAAATTAAACGATGCTGCCGCTCACACTGCTCTTTATTTAAACAATAGTAATGCTGAACATTACACCTCGTGTCATGGCAACTCGATTGTCTTCACGTAGATGACCATAAATATTAACAGAAAAAAATCTTGACATGAGGAATAAAAAAATATTTGAGCTACGGCTCAAGAGCTCAAGCAGCATCCAGAAAAAAAAATCAATTCTGTATCTACAAGTGGCTGAAACAGCTGACCGGGTGCCACATCTGTGCCGAGTCTCAAAATCTGGCCTGTTATGCGACGAGTCCCGCCTCCTGCTCTATGATTGGCCAGTAGTTCTTACTCAGCAGCTGTTATTGGGTTAAATTTCTCCTTTTAAAACTTAAGACGACATGGTAAAATAACATTTTTATTGATTGCGATTGCATAAGATGTGTGAACGGTTAAGCGCACAGGCCATTAAAGGAGCAATGCAGCGAGACTACAGAGAGCAAGAAAACAAGTGCACTGAAGAAAATCATAACATGTTCGTAACGATTGACCGTTGATCAGTAATTAGTGTTCGTTAGTCAGCTATAATGAGGCGCAGAAATCTGTGGCTGTATTTGCGCTGTTAAACGACGTCACCGATGTTGCGTTACGCAGAGAGCGGCACTAATTAAGGACATTGAAGAACCAGTTCATGCCATTTTAAAGCTTTTCTTAAACAGTCTATAAATGAGGAAACAAAGGGGTTCAGGAATATTTATTTTTATTATTTATTTATGTATTGGCTATAGCATTCTATCAATTGTTTGCAGGGATTTAAAAAAAAAAAAGATTTATGTTTTTTTGTTTTATAAATGAGGCCCCTGGTCTCTTCCTGGCATGCAGTGTGTGTGTTTTTATTTATTTATTTAATTTTTAAAACCGTTTGCTATTACTCCTGGCCTTCACACATTTGCTGTAACTGTGTGTAAAAGTCTGCAGTGCTTATGGTGTGTTTTTAAAGTGTTGTGTGTTTATAAACACCACATGTCCATATCTTTGTAAGTATATTCCAGTTTATCCTCTGTAGCACGAGTGTAATGCTAATTTTGTCGCAGCTAAGTGGTTGTAGGTGGCTTATTTTAATATTAAATTATTTTATTTCCTCTGTAATGGCGCCCCCTAGGAGAAAGGAAGAGGCAGGTGATTAGGTGCCTTTCCACCAGAAGAACCAAAACCCTCTTACCTGTTTTTTTAAACCTGCGTTTCACCAACAGACAATTACTAAAAGCTAGTTTTTATATCCGAGGTAGAGTCAAAGTCACAGGGGTTTATTTTGTGCATGCTTATAGTGGGGACGTCACATGTTAGGATTTTAACATTTAAAAGAACACAGCTCCAGTCTCGGCGTCCTCCATGTTCGCTGTGTAGCTCTGTAGCGTTCACCGTCGCGCAGTCTGCGTCACTTGTGTTTCCTGTCGTGGGAACTCTGCAGATTTCCTTTCCACTGATCCGTTACCTTGGTGGAAATGTGCTTACTCGGCTGCGTGTTGCTCGTCCTCGGCCCTCTGTTCTCTCACTGCTCTGATGGGGCGTCGTTAAAAATGTATTGTTCTTTTCTCCTTCCAGCTCTTCCTAAACGGCGAGCCACACATGGCCGTTATCTGCTGTTTATCAAGGTCTTAACACTGAGGAATAGTACGTGCTGTGAAATGATCACGACCTGTTATTGTAGGACATGCTGGCAGAACAAAACCAATGACTGTGTGAGAGGGCCCGGTGTGTTGTCAACACACACACACACTGCATTTATTCTGCAGTCACTCGGGATTAAACCACAAGATTTGGGTGGGAAATTAACGTCATATCCTGGAACTTAAGGAGTTAAATGATGAGTGTGCAGGGAGTGAATTAACACCCACTCATCTCCCAAAACACACCGGAGTGTGTGTGTGTGTGTGATGCAACACTGTTCTCTGCTTATCGTTAAACGATGACCAGTATGGCTTCTTGTTCAACTCTGAGGTGCCTGTGTTTTAGTTTTGGTTAATGTAAAGGGTTTATCCCCAGGTGTGTGTGTGATAACACTGACGTGTGTGTGTGTGTGTGTGTGTGTGTGTATATGTATGTGTTCCATCAGGCTCTGTCCCGCGTCACCCCAAGCGGCCTGCAGTCTGCTGTTCCTCGATGAGCGTCTCCACATCCAGTCAACCTGAGAAAATCAAAGCCACACACAGACTCGACTTTCTTTTTTCTTTTCTTTCTGAACACACACTCACAAACTGTCACTGAGGGAGACGGACTCACACACACTCTCTCACACACACACACACACACACACACACACACACACACACACACTCCCACACACACACACGTTCTCACCCAGCCACGCTGCAAAATAGAAATAAAACAACCGGGGCACGTTGTGCGTCTTCACTCTGATCTACAAAGACCTCTGAAGTGGGTGGGGTTTTGACAAGGGGGGGATCATAAGCCAGGAAAGGGCTTATGATCTTTCCTGCCTGTCAGTCATGCGCAATGGGCGGAGCCATCATCCCAGCGCAGCTCTTTTAACAACACTTCTGCTCACCTGTTGCAAAAACAAAACAAAAACAAAAAATCCTCCAGTCAGCCTGAGATGGAGCTGTACCGATAGCCATTGACATTGTGTTTCTCTGACCTTTTTTCCTTTTAATCCTTTATTTTCTTTTGTTTAACGAAGATTAAACTCAAGTTTTCACCAGCTGTGGGTGTTCTGTTTGCATTAAACTGCGTTTTAAGGAGCGCCGCGTTAAAGGCAACTTGTGTTTTAAGGTCTTGCAGAATTGCGGTGGATGGAATGTGTCTGAAAGCAGACGACAGATTCAAATAACAGCATTTTTCTTTTGGTTTTATTAGATTTTAATTATCTCCCCCCCCCCTTTCTTCCTTTTTATAATCTAATCCTTTGCGGAAGTGACTGCAAATCTAAAAATTTAAATTAGAGTTGATTTTACATTTTAGACTTCAGATCAGACTTTGGATCGGATCCGCGGTGGGGAATTTAGCAGCTCAAAAGATTTCATGTAACCATTTCTTTTTAGCTCTTTGTTGTAGTCGGGCTTGAATCAAACGATGAGCTGTCGGGAGAGCGGATCGTAATCGCGCCACTTTTGCAGATTTCGTGGCCATTTTTGTGTGAAGTGCGCATCCGTCCCTGAAAACGGCTCGTCCACTTGATCAGATTGTTGTCGGGTTTTCTTTCCTTGCATTCCCTGAAGCTGTGAAGTTGTGGAAATGTTCCCGTTTGCCGCGATCGGGTCTCTGTCGATCAAACGAGACCGTACGGAGGTGTGTGGGGTTGGGATTTGTGTCCACGTTGTGCGTTTTTATGTTTAAAGGACTATAGCATGTTGATTTGGGATTTGGGCTGGAGAAGGGGGGGGGGGGCGCGTGTCGTATGACGTAAGAGTCCTGGGCTGGTCGTGTTCCAGGCTCATGAGACGGAAGTGTGATAAAGTTGTCCTTATTTTTATTTTATTAAATTTTTTTAAGAGAGAGATGGTCATCCACACCCTTTAAGCAAACTTTTCTTTTTAACCCATTGTTTTTACATTTTAATTTGCTAAGTGTTACCCAGGCTTTTAGTACCTTTTCCTCCACTTTTTGTCTAAATTTCGGTTCCTCCACATGTTGGTGCTTGGAGGAGTTGTAGAAAGGAAGCAAGCAGGCTCTCCGCGTTCATGGTAGTCGAGTGTATAGGCGTTTCTCTGTAGTTTGGGAAGGGGGGTAGTGCTGATGATGATAAATTCTTTAATTCTGTTGTCATGTATATAGGATGTGTAGTTGATGGCGAGGTACCATTTCTCCGTAGCCTCTTGTCTCTGTGTGCGTGTGTGTGTGTAGCGCGTGGGAAAGACTGTAGTGTTTAGAGGGATGAGAGGGACTTTGTTTCATTCGAGATTTGTTAAGTTAGTCTTTTTTCTTTTCTTCTCACTTAAAATGACAAAACGGCGAGAGCGGCTCCTGTGCCGGCCGTGAACGCGAGTACACTTTTGGGATCCTTTTTTTTTTTTTTTTTTTGGACCTGGTTCACAGCCAGTCCTCCATCATCACCCAATCACCACACTGTGCTGTATCAGATGGAATGATGGGAATCTTCCCTGCTCGGGAAGGGTTTTTTTTTTTTCCCCTCCTCATTTGTATTGCCACTGTATTTGTGTATTTTAAATTGTGTAAATAAATTAATAAGTACTTGTACGTTTCATTAGTCTGGTTTCTTCGCCGGGGTGTTTCAGAGGAAAGTTGAGTGAAACACATGCAGATGTTTTAATTATAGTACATTTGGCAGATGTTTTGGGGTTTTATTTTATCCAGAGAGAGCAGATGGAGCTGTTTAAAGAAATGGTTTGGCTGAAAATGAAATCTACATTTTTAACTTTTCCACTAAATCTAGTTCGACCAGGAATGATGGCATATGATATTTATGCATATATAATTTTCTGTGAAATGGACGCCACCAGCAAGGCGTGCGTCTCGTCTCTGACTCGTTTACAAATAACATTTCGTCTCATAAAAGTGCCCATATCTGTGTCTTCCAGCGAGACTGTCAAAGGAAACCAAGGAACCCATGATGTGCTGGAGATGCATGATATGGCACCACGCCATCAACGGTGAGTCAACTGACTCAGGTGACTGGTAACAATTTGTACTGCATCTATAGAAGGGTTATGGCACGCCACTCACTCTTATAAAACATTTCCTCTGCTAAAGCTGGGGGACTTTGGGGATGAAGTAGGCTGTAAATAGATTATAGATGCAGAGATGGACTAGATTGAGCAAATGGCTGTGCATTTGTGGTATTGAACAGCAGTGATTATGGTGTGACCACCTACTGATTAAGACTTAAATACAGCTGTGTTGCATAAGGAGTCATGAGAGCCAATATGCAGGCCTGTTTCTGTTCCTTTATTGACCTACATGGACCATTAACCTTGTGTTAGTGGATTTATTCCCTCATACCATGCCTTTCTAAAATCAGCAAGTGGCGCATTAAACTAATGCAGTTTTAGGTTTTTAGAAAACATGGGCTTGTATAGCCACCATTGTTATCTTCACCAAGCCCAAAATCATCTGCATCAACTCCAGTGCATGCTGTAAAAATATCACTCTCAGATTTTAAATCAGAGATCTGGCCAAAGATTTACGTGCCGTTTGTTTGCTATACTTTATAGCTGCAATAATTATTCGTAAATTAATAAAAAATAAAGGTGGAGTTAAAAAGTCATCTGCAGCTGAACGTCATGCTTTTATTTTGCTTTTTTTTCTTTTCTAGCGAAGCCCGCCATTGATTTTGTTGCCTAGCAACTAGCCTGCGCAGTAAGTCGCTACCTTTATTTAGGAACAGAGACAAGACGATGTTTTATAGTGTATATATATATATATATTTGAGGAAGAAGAAGATGTATAAAAATGTAAACCTTAAGCCAGTGACGAACAAATCGGGAAAACATTTTCATTAATTAGTGTTATTGTTCGTAGCAAAGCGGCGTCGACGACAATTTACTTCCGGTCACGTGTCGAAGAACGCGTTTATTCCTCGCCTTAAATAGAGAGATTAAAACTAATGGAGTCGATTTGACGAACATTTTACATTTAATATAATTTAATTTAATTTAGACAAAATGAGAAAGTTTGTCTCAAACATGATACTCGGAATCGTAGTTCGTTGCTTAGCAACTCGGCTTCCGCCGACTCCTCCAATCAGATGCGATGAAGGAACTCGGAGGTGGGCGGGGCGAAGCCTCGTGACGCACAATAAATGAACCCACAGTCCGTGTTAAACTGAGGGTAGAGCGCCATCTGGTGGCTGGCAGGAGTTACAGCAGCCGTAAACACGAGCCTGTGGAGCAATCAGCTGTTGGTTTCATATTAAAGTGTGTGTGTGTGTGTGAGAAATGCAAAGACAGACATAAATAATGACGTAACGGGGTTCAACAGCAGCTCGGCTGGACATTGGTTTGTTTATTCAGAGAAGGGCTCAGTGGACTGCACAGAAAAAAAAACGTCACGTTTTCACATTTACAAGAAACTTTAAATATTTTCCAAATCAGCCATCAAACTACTCGCCAAAATAAAAAGTGGAATCAGCTCGTCGTTTTGACACCATTAGAAGGATTGTATAAGCCACGTATAAATCAATAGACCATTTACAGTAAACAAAGCCATTAATAAAACACGAGAGAACAGCCTGTAAGGTTAAGACACTGGAGGATGAATCAATTCAGCAGGGTCAAACTGAAAGCGTGGTGTTAGTGTGTTGATGGATCACTAGACCTCTCTCTCTCTCTCTCTCACTCCGAGCCCATCGTGATCACTAAACTCTTCTTACACCCCTTTAAATGCCCATCTTTTAGAAAACAAGTGAGCCCGAGTTGGAGTCCAGTTCTATAACAAGAATCCTGTACCTCCACCATCAAGGGCAGGGTCTCAGAACGGGACTTTAAAAAAGCCACACCACAAATCATAATTTAAAGATAAAAGATTATTAAACATTTCCATAAACACAAAGCCGACATGCTTAAATCTCCACCCTTATCAAGATCGCCAAATTCATTCAATGGACCAGTGTTCCACACGAAATTAAAACAAATCGACCTTGACCCGACTGCCTGCCTCGTAAAAAACCTCGCTGTGGAGGTCCGAACCAAAAAGATTCACTTACCTCTAACCTAAAAACAACAAACTCAAAACTAAATGACATTTTCTTCATATCCATCCACAGTTTAGCTTGCACATCTGAAAAGCACTGTCCAACCCACACACACACAAAAAGCCTTTTTTTTTTCCCTCTCCAAATCATTTGCAAGATCAACCAGTTTGATATTAGACACCAGATTAACACAAGCTCCATTTATAAAACGAACAAACAAAAAGCTGAATCACACTCTTTCTGAAGGCATCAGGACACTGCCGACTCGTCAGTAAGTGATCCGAGCTCATGGGCTGGCCCAAACACGGTTTCGTCTGGTGATCCTCAAAGATAAAATAAATAAATACATCTATGTGGGTTAGAATATTAAGGCAATGCAGTGGCATCTTCTTCATGCTCCTTTTAGCCTATGCTATATTCTGGACAAGGACAATTAAACAGAGGGAATTAAATAAAGCAGTGCGCAAAAAGAGATTGCGGTGAATAAAACTAGAGATGCACCGATTCGATAAAATATCGGGCTGACGTGCTGAGCTGTTTTTCGATCCGATCCACTGCCATGAAGGTGTGTGACATATCGACTGAATGATTTGGGGAAGAAATCAAGTGTGCACAAGGTCGCTCTCACACCAAATGGAGTTTGCTTCTTTAGCTTTGCACTGGAGCTATGAGGCAAATGTTTTGTGTAAATATCTGCCTCAAACCCACGTGCTGATGTGGTTTCAAAACACAGCGGGACTTTACTGTCATCTATAAACATGAGCACTTTACCATGTAGCTGAACGCTGGAACCTTATGCAGGTGGCCATCTTGGATAAACTGGATTTAAATGGAAATTATTTAAGTGTGTGTGTAATTTGGTATCATTCTGCCCCAAACCCTGAAAGTTGAGTGTGATGCGGATGATCATATAGTCCTACACTGAACTCACTTTTGAAATAAGCAATTGTGTAAAACAGCAGGAAAACCGTTTGTAAACTGAAGACTTCCAACCTTTGTTAGCTCAGTTAGCCTCGCAGCTCCGGTGCAAAACTCCACACACTGAACACGTCTTGACTGATCGACTGCATTTGGGGCAGGAGGAAAATTGTGCACATTTTATTTGTTTCCCCCGAACTGCTCCAGGGCGTCCTCTCACACGCAACGGATTTAAAAGCTTTTACAATAAGTACACGAAAGGACAGTCAGCATTGGGCAATACGCAGAGCTCTGATATTGGTATCGTATAGAAAGTGGGGGGGAGAAGGAAAATCGGTGCACCCCTAAATAAAACTAAACTCGAGACTGCGGTGGACTGAATGGGATCCGCGCCCCTCCCCGCCCCGCATCACATCATAAAATCCCTGTACACGGAGGAGAGCAGAACTCGGTCAGAGGAAGAGAAGCGGCTGTGAGAGGAAAAGCAAAAACACCAGTTCCCTCAGCAAACTGAGAAGGAGGAAAAAGGGAGAAGCTAATCGTGGTCCAGAATTTAGAGCACACAACTTCAGGGATTAGTGAATATAAGCTCTGTAGACTGCAGACATGTCGTTGTCCGACTGGTCCAGCGCCTTCGCTCTCTTATAGACCTGTTGAAAGAGCACACACACACACAAAATGAAGACATTGTTCAAGAACTCTTGCAGCTAGGCACCTCGGCTTCATTTTTCACTATGCTTCCATCAGCTACACGATATTTTACAATTTTTAACATGCACAATGTTCGTGTCATTTTGGAGTAGGGTGCCTAGGTAGGCACTGTCCCATCATAAGGGCAGCTGGGAAATTTGAAGGAGCGTCGTGTCCGATAGTGAAAAGTTTGAAGAACACGGCAGGCAAAACATTTGGTAGACAACATGATAGACGAGGATTGCGCAATCACTAAGAATGATTCAGCAAATTATAAACCGTGATAAAAGGTGAGGCAAGTATTGCAATATAGAAGTGTAATAATCGGTTACTGTGCTGGGACACACATACACGATTAGCAGCCGTCTTATAACACAGAAATGTGAGGAATTATTACAAGAAAATCAGCATCAAACCTTTCTTACCTCATTGGCAGCGGCTGCCATCGGTGTGGGGTGATTAGCCGAGTCTCCCATCAAAATGGCTAATCTTAAATCTTTCTGGATGTGTTTTAGGTAATAATCTGGTTTGAAGTTGCCCTGTAAGATATCTGCAGAAGAAAGAAGGGAATAAAACATTTTTTTAAAGTGTCATTTCAACCCAAAGGGAGTTTTATTTGTATAGCGGTGAAACTTTACTGTGTGGCAGACAGACAGGCAGCGGGTGGAACTTAACGAGCTAATCTTCTCTACGAGAGCTATTT
>JAOUQW010000023.1:20179261-20192710 GCA_028565825.1 Olivaichthys viedmensis | reverse complement strand
AGCAGGGAGGGTTAAGGGCCTTGCTCAAGGGCCCAACAGTGGCAACTTGAACCCACGACCTTCTGATCAGTAGCACAGAGCCCTAACCACTGAGCCACCACTGCCCTTTAATACACGATCTCTATTTTGAATAACACTAATATAAGAAGGCTATCAAAATCTACTACTATTATGTGTTATTGAACCATTTCAGACACCCTTTTATCTAATTCTTAATCGTTTTATTGTTCATTTTTTAATCACACACATAAACCTGTCACTACTGTTTGATTTATTCTGTACAAATGTATGGATCTTTTTTTAAATCTTGACATTCATTTTAAAAAGGCCATAATTAGACGGACATAATTAGAAAATTGCATATTTAATATGTTATTGAGTATATAAACATTTCAAAAATGTTAAAAAGACTGCTGCTTTGGTAGAAAACATTTACAGTCATATAAGTAATGTTTCTGAACAAGCCTAAATGTGACCACATGTGTGCGCATGCTGTATTCTCCAACAGCTCCTCTTTTCCAAACAGTTCCTGACTGAATGGTATATGACGTTATAGTATAAGACTTTATTTACACTTTTCACTTACTGTATTACAGTTGTCTAGGGTGTCTTGTACTTATGAGATAATGTTTATGGAGCGTTTTTGGTAATGTGGTTTTATAAATGACACTTGCATCCCTCTTGGCTTCTGGGTGAAAAAAAATGTACCTCTATTTTACAGTTTATCTACAAAACAGAATTTAATGTTCCTTTAATGGTGTTTGTCGCTTGGAAACCCATTACAACATGCAGCGAAAATATTACAGCAACCGAGACCAAGTCAGCGGTTATCTTAGTTCAACTAAGTTCAAAAATTTGCATCCCTCTTGAAATGTTCCAGTTCATTTATTTGAATGTGTCTCATTAAGGTGTCTAAGGATTTGAAACAGTCAGCACATTTTTTATTTTATTACGTCGTATTTAAGGTATGAAAAGTTCATAGCAGTTTGCTGTGAGCAGTGAAGTTAAGAGTCAATGGGAAACAGCTCTTACACGCCCTAAACCAGTAAATATTGACCTTTTACACAATTAGAGAAGGGGATTAACCTCATAGCTCCAGTACAAAACTAAAGAAGCAAACTTCTTACACCACATCTTGGCTGAACATTTGGGGTCGGGGAATCATTGTGTTCATTACATTTTTGGCTGAACTGTTACTTTAATAACCAGGAAGGGTCAATGAAGCACTGTGGTGCAAGGTAAGTTATTTTTTTCTTATGCATGCTTGGCAATTCAAAAACCCCAAGTGGCATTTTTCATTTACATCAGAGGAGGAATAGGTACTGATGAGCTCCGAGCAAATTGAGTACGTGTGCGTACCAGTGTAGTGTGTTCACACTGAGAAATACAAACAAATGTATTACAGTAAAGAGACCCAGATGATGAAGTATATTTGCAAATTAAGTGTGGAGTGATGGACACGTTTTGCACCCTCCATGCTCCATGGAACGAAAGAGGAGGGACTCGTAGCAGATAACGGACAGAACTGACATGGCTGACCCTCCAGTCCCAGGGCTGAGGAGGTCAAAAATGTTGTACTACCTCAAAATAACTCTTAACAGTTCGTATGCACCAAGAGAAAGAAGCACAGACACAGTAGTCCAGTTTCCCACATGTATTTTTATCTTTAGAAACATTAGACACACTGGTTAAGAAAACAGACATTAGTGTGATCATTCACTTTTCAATACCAGCACAAATCTTTCTGATATGTGTGAAATTGAAAGGTAGGCCTACCTTTCGCCAAGAATGCGTTAGCAAAAATCACAAATAACGTTCTCCCCCGCCAAATCAAAATGCCTGTCTAGCCTTCAGAAAGAACACAGAGTTTTACGTAATATTCTCCCTAGTAGCGCAAAATCAGAAACGTGAGCATAGAGCAGCCGGGTACATGTAAATAAATATACAGTGCATTAAGAAAGCCCAAAATATCAATCAGCAATCTGAAAGCCCAAAGAAAAACTTTACTTGCTTGAGGAGCTCTTGGTTAAGTGACAAAAACATAAAACAGACAAATATCTTATGGAATTATTTGCTCTTTCCAGAAATCATGATACCAAACTCCTGGATGGTGATTTCTTTGTTGTGGTACTGCTGCAGCTGACGGTTAGTGATGTTGCCGGACCGCAGGGCGTCCTCGATGGAGAACTTTGTGCCTGATTTCCTGTCGTGAAGAACAGACGACTCTCCGTTCGGACCCTTGATGGTGATTTCCTCCCAGTCGCATTCCTGACTCTGAAGGTTGACGAACATCTTCCAGTCGATCAGCCCCAGCTTGTACGCCTCCTCAGGCCGCATCTCTTTGCCCGTGTCTGGGTCGATGACGACGATAGAGCGGCGGAGGTGGCTTTCCCTCTGCTCACTCCTCACCCTCACTGTAGACAGACTCTTCTGTAGCCTTTCGATGTCTTCATCTTTCGTGGTCGTAATGCGCCTCAGTTCCAGGAGCTCTTTCTGCAGCGCTGCTACGCGAATTTCCAAGTTCATGCTGTTGTCCAGTGGGGTGGACCCTGTGATTTGCTTGGTTTCCTTTGTGGTGATCTGGATTTCGGATTGAAGCTTCCTGATCTCGTTCTGCAGGCGTTGGTTCTCCAGCTGAAGCCTGCTGCTCTCCTCGCGGATGTAGTTGAGATCTTTAGACGACTTTGTGTTCGTGAACTCCATTTCAGTCATTCTGGAGGTGATGGTGGTGAGCTCGATGTCTAGCTCTTGTCGGCGTCTTGTTTCGTCTTCGAGGCTCCTCCTCAGCCTCTCAATCTCAAGCTCTGATTCTGGATCTCTTTCGACTTGGACCTTCTCTGTGCAAACGACTTTCTCACGGACCTCCATTCTCTCGAGTGTTTCTTGTTTTTGCAGCAGGATGTTGTACTCTTTCTCCAGAAGCACACGCTTGTGTCGCTCTTCCTCAACCTGAAGACGTAGAATAGAATGCTCTTTCTCCTGCTGTGGGTCTTGCTGCAGAACGACCTTTTGTTTCACTGTAACCCTCTCTCTGTTTTCTTTGTCCCTGATCTCCAGGTCGTTAAGCCGGACTCTCAATCTCTGAATTTCAAGCTCGGCTTCCCGTCGGGCTCTGCGTTCGCGTTCGAGCTCCTCCAGCTGGAGCTCCAGATCAGCCTTTTGACGCTGCAGCCTGGACAACTCATCTCTCAGGATTTCCCTTTGTTTCACCTCATTATTGATATTCTGAGTGAAGGTTGTACATTCAGACCTCAAGATTGGGTCTTCTTCCATCTTCACCACTTCTTGCTTCACAACCTTCTCTCTAACCTGTGATAAGTCAATCTTCTTGATCCTGATCTTCTCTTCATTGGAAGCTCTCTCTCTCTCTAGTTCCAAACGCTTCCTCTGTTCCTCGGCCAGCCTCTTCTTGAGGGTCTCAATTTCCTCTTTGGTTTTAGGGTCCTCTCTGTATTGAAGGACCTCATTAACCACCTCTTTGGTCTGCACCTGGGGTTTGGTGTCTTTCCACCTCTGAATCTCATCCCTCAGTTGGACAATCTCTATTTCAAATTTCTCTGTTAGGTGGGTCTTGTCCACAATTTCGTTTCGGAGTCTCTCCAGCTCTCTTTCGGTTTCAGGGTCGATCTTGTACTTGATAACCTCCTTGATGATTTCTTTGATTTCGACTTGTGGGCCTCTGGATTGCAGCATTATTAGCTCATCCTGCTGGGACTTCATCTGGAACTCAGTGTCTCTGAATCTTCTCTGCACTTCTACAAGTTCCATTCTGAGATTGGCGACCTCCGTCTCTGCCTTGGGGTCGGGTCTAACAATCTCACGCACTTTTTCCTGAACAATGACCTTGGACTTTTCCTCCTCAAGGCTTGTGATCTTTCGCTGAATGTCTGTTCTCTCTCTCTGAGAGGACATACGCTTTGCCTTTTCGTCCTCAAACTGCCTTCTCAGGTTCTCAACCTCCCTCTCCAATACAATATCTTTCTCAACCGTGAGAACCTCTCTGATGGAGATCTTCTCTTCAGCCATAGCCTTTTCTTTCTCCAGACGCTTGAGTTTTTCTTGCAGGAATCGGAGCTCATCTTCTAATTGTTTTCGGTTATCAACTTCTTTCTGCTTTCTCTCAAGGTACAATCTGTACTCACTCTCGAGCTGAGGATCGTTTTGCACCTTTATGATTTCTTCCTCCTTAATGATCTCCTGCTCCTTGTCTTTCTCTGCAGACAGGATGGTGATGTGCTTCTGGATCTGAATGACGTCGTTGTCCTTGGCCATCTTTTGTCTCTTGAGCTCCTCCAACTCTTCTCTTAGCCTCCTTACTTCCTCCTCCTGCCCCCGGTCTCTTTCAATGCGTAGTACTTCTTTGACTGTGTACTGCTGAGCGCCTTCCTTCATTTCTGTCTCAATTCCACGCAGCTTCACGTGGAGAGTGTCCAGTTCGCCTTCGAGGATACGAGTGGTCCTGCGCTCGTCCGAGAGCCTCTGCTGGACTTTGCTCATTTCTTCGTCCAGCTGAGGATCAGGCACCTTCTTGATCAGCTCTTTCTTGACAATTGTGTCCTGTGGCTTTTGTCCTTCCAGCACATAGATGTCGGTCTGAAGTGTTGTAATTTCCTTCTCAAGCTGCTGCCTTCTCAGAATCTCTTCCTCTAGCTGCTTCTTGATTCTCCAGGCTTCATCTCCAGGAGCACCGGCTTTTACGGACTGAACATTCTGCTGGATTACTTGCACCTCGGCTTGCTGTTAAATAACAAATTCCCAAATAATAAGTTTGTATAACAAGCCAAAGAAGAGAAGAAAACCAGACACTGTACTGAAATGTTTTGGTAGAAATAATACCGTACCTGATTAAGAAGACTTTGTGCAAACTCAAGGTTCTGCAATCGTTGTTTGTTCACAGCATTGACCTCTGTGAATTTGGCCTCGATGGCTGCTTCCTATTTGAAAAGAACATAATTCAAAAACATATGTTACAATGTATACACTTCTGGTTAAATTTTTTTGAACATCTGGATTTTGAAAAAAAATGTTTTATTACAGCTTAATTACTATTAGTGCCAGGACAAAACAAAAATGTCCAGAAATGCAATTAAAGAAAGTAAATTATGAAACAGGGTTTCCACTGAAGACTTAAATTTGTGTAGACATATTCACTGGAGTGTTACTTTTGTGTTCACAATTAAAAAGATGTTATTTAACAATAGTATTTGATTTGATACACTTCCTTTGTGTTGATTCTACATTAAATTTGATGGTTGATTTGGTTTCAAATTGAATTATGCTTAATTTTAAAAGAAATATTTTTACCAAGTACGAAAGTTGCGATTAATCGCAATTAATTACAGCAAATTGTGTGATTAATTAGTAATAATATTATCTTTTTACCTCTCCCTTGACTTTCAATGCAGGAGATTCCAGTCGGCTCCTTTTGTATGTTTGTGAGACCAAGCCATCTTCAAGGTCAAGAATGGACCTGAACTTCTCAGCTTCATTTTCATAATCCTGAAGAGAGCCACAAATAGGAACACATTGGTTTCACCCTTATGGGGCTTGTTAAACTTTGAAACAAATCTCTGTGTGATCGAGCAGGATTTTTTCATACCCTGACTGCCTGCTGGTAAAGCTGTGCGTTCTTTGAAACATTGTTCAAGTCTGGCTCCTTCTTTGCAATGTCAGAGAGCAGATTCTAAGAATGAAAAGAAAATGAGTTTGTCAACTTTGCTTTCCCTAATTGACACTATTGGGGTTGCATGGCAATAAATGTAAACACATTAGCAAAAAGATTTTTTTAAATGATAGAATTGATGAAGTTATTAGCGTTCTGGCAGACCAAATAATGGACTAAATATCAATGATAGGAAACATAGACTTACTCTTTGGTTTTTCAGTTTTGCATCCACCTGTTTGATGTCATCGGTCTCATGTGGCTCATAGTTTGGCACACGGGAGAGCCAGCTGTTCAGGTCCTCGTAATCATTGCGGTAATTGCTGTAGGCCACTTTAGATCTCTGCAGATTCTGTGATCTGAAAAATGAAAGCATTTTGAAATGAGTACAGCGCTCCCTGTAAGTATTTTTCCATCAGTAGATCAAGCTTGCACGGTAAACTTGTGTTCCCGAGGACTGCAGCTTTCCTTCTGCCTCACAGGCCTGCTTTGGTGTACTGGCAAGGCTGATTCATTCTCAGTCAGAAGTGCTTCTGATAATGGCCTAAAATTAACTTCTAAAACTGAAACGTTTCATAACAGTAGGAGGTTTTATTAGCTATTAGCACGCTGTCTGAGAAACAAGGGGGGGTATGGTAGCAAATTAGAAAGGGTAATAGGTGACAGCACGTTTTGTTGTCTGTTTAAGTTACTTCTGGCCAATCATTGCAGAGGTAGAAGAAGAAACCTTTTATTGTCACATATACAAGTACAATACAGTGAAATTCTCATCTTCGCATATCCCAGCTTATTAGGGAGCTGGGGTCAGAGATGATACGGCGCCCCTGGAGCAGAGAAGGTTAAGGATCTTGCTCAAGGGCCCAACAGTGGCAGCTTGGCGGTCCCAAGGCTTGAACCCACGACCTTCTGATGAGTAGCCCAGAACCTTAACGACTGAGCCACAGCCACTGTTTCGAAGAATAACTTTTCCGAGCTGCTGGGCTTTATGAATAAATTTGACTTGAGTGATATTGACTAAGCAAGCAGTAAGTTGAACAGAAGTATGTGATATATCCAATACAACAAGAACACTTTACCTGATGGTTTTTTATATTAGCCAGTTCATATTGGTGATAAATAAATGTGAAACACACCTGGTGTCAATCTGCCTGTTGAGATTGTCATAGCGTTTGCTAAGTTTTTGAACATCAGTGTCCTGCCTGTCGATATCAGGGCAGTGCTCCTGCACTTTGTTCACCATGTTATCACAGCTGACTTTAGAGCTCCTCAGATTCTGCTCCATCTCCGGGATTACAGCTTTCTTTGCCCTCAGCTCCGAGGCCATTTCCTGTGCCAGAACAAACATGAAAAGTGCCTTGCGATAAGTGGCTGATAATTCAAGAAACTACATAGTATTGTAAATACACATGTAAATACTCAAGTGCCTTGTGATTTTTTTTTTCTTTGTATTTTTAATAAGCCGAGCTCTTCTTATTCTAAATTTTCAAAACTTTCCATGTTTGTGATCTGCACAGATGTGTTCTGCTACTCTAAACATGATTGTACTGTAATTCCCCCCCGGATCTAAAAAACAACAACTCATTAACCTTAAATAAGTCCTTTACTGGGTAGACCCAGAAGTTAGAGGTGAGAAAACACTAAACTGGGCAGCGGTGTGGGGTTAAAGCATTTAAAGAAGTGGTCATTCCTTACAGCCAGCTCACGCTGAGTATTCTCCAGTGAGGTCGGGTCAGAGGGCGCAACCTCTTCTCTGGCCAGTCTGGTCTCATAGGAGGTGAGCACTTCTTTGCAGTTCTCCATTGACCTCTCCAGCTTGTTGGAGTTCTGAAGTCTACAGAAATATGTTCGGAAAACAACATCATTTTATCCGTAGTTTCAGAATGCCCAACACTCCAGTTGCATGTTTCTCATATGTGTATGCAGAAGGATGGCACGTACTTTTCAGTCGTACACTTCAGCAGCTGCTCAACCTTGTCGTATTTGTTGTTAGTTGCGTCCACCTTGGCCGAGAGCTGTGGGGCGCTGGCACACTTGGGGTTGGATTTGAGGAACGTCTCCGCCTCACGCACTTTGGAGGTCTTCTCTGGCGCTATCTTACTAACGACAGAGGCAATTTCCTACAAATAAACAAGTACAATTCACTTGTTATGCAAAACATTAATTATTCAGAGGGTATGGAACAATATTCAAAATGTACCCCTCAGGGACAACGATAACAACTCATTATGGAAGTGTGTGCAAGTGCCCTAAAGGATGCAAGTGCTCTCGTAAATGGTGTTTACTTGCGACGATTATGACATGTATAAGAAAGAAAACGAACATGAACCATGAACAAATGAGTGACTAATAAAACAGGACCCTTGGGACAGGAAACAGGGCTAGGTCTACGAAAGTCTTCAGCCTAGTGAGACTTTGCAAAGTACAGTAGAAATACAAGAGGAGATTACAAGAACAACAAGACACAGATGAATCGCGTTAAAGGCACCCTAATCTTTAGAAAACATATTTTTATAATTAAATCCGTTCGATGCAAGAATCAGGAAGAGCTGAGAATTGCTGAACATGTGACTGGCAAATGTTATTGCGTTATATAATATAAGCACCTATCGTGTTCCAATATGCAAACACAAATTACTGGACAGTATATAAAACATTTGGTCTGCCCGAAATTGCACCCTATTTGCTATGTAGTAATTGCTATTTTGGAACTGCCACATCAAGCAATTTATTATTCAGTATAGGGGTGACCTGAAATGCATATCTCTGATCGCTAGCCAACCATGACCACATTTCCTCCCTCGACCCCATCCTTTTTTCTATCTCGTCCTCAACCTCCTTAATATATAATATAAGCTTTATTCAGTGACGTACATTAATATGTGTAATGTGTAGCCCAATATGTGTTTGATACAGTCATTTCTATCACAATCTGTTAGATAAGTGACAAACAAAACATCAAAATATAGCTAAATATATTTGACTATTGTCAATAAAAATGTTTTGACAGTTTAACACCACAATGGCAGTTTCTGGATCAATTTGTTTTAGATATAAGTGCTGGGTTGCTATTGACCCAGCACTTATATGGTTCGACCAACCATGCATTTAAGGGTTAAAGGGAGGCGGTGCATAAAACTTTAAATCTCTGATATTCTAAAAAGGTATGTGAGGAGGATTAGATCACACAAAGAGTGTGTAAATGTCACAGTTTTTACCTTCATGTTCTTCAGCCTTTCAGTACTGTCCAGTACAGGGCGGTTCTGCTCCAGAGGGGGGCGCACTTGGGAATAAATGGCCTTCTCCTGTTTATCCAGGTCGTTCACCACTTTATCCAGTCCAGCCATCAGCTGGCGGCACTGCAGCTCCTGCTTATCTGCTGTTTAGGTGCAAAAAAAAAAAATTAAGCAAAGAGTTTGTAAACAGGAGATTCCGATAGATTTCAGTTTCACATAAGGATTTCTCACGTGGCTAAACAATAGATCTATCTTGAATAAGAATTTGTGAATAATAATCAATTTAGTAAGATTGCGTGTTCGTTTTTGATGATGAAAATAATAAAATAAAACGGTTCTTAGTAGTGCATTTAGATTTTGGACCCGACAGTATGTATCAGATATGTGAAGAAGTAATAGAAGTCTGTCTTAATGCAGTAACCGTGCGGTGATTATGTTGATGTGCTGTCTGAGTGGATCCCAGGCACTTACCTTGCCCACTCGTGCTGTCCTTCTTCAGATCACCCAGTCGGGACTGCAGAGCCGTTTTGCTGCATGCCACCTTCTGTTTGATGCCCTTCTGCTGGCTTACCAGACTGCAGCACGACAAAATAGAGAAAACATTCACCAATTAGACAAAACGCTCATTGTGAATCCCAAAAACATACAACTTCAGTCCTGGTAATTTAACTCATGAAGGGTTTGCTAATTAGCCAATGTATAGAAAAGCAGGTCAAACGCTAACGGTTGTTGAAGACTTGCGTAACACTTTTAAATCCTGCCTTAAGATCCATCTTTAACGGGGGTTTTTTTGTGTGTGTGTTATATGAATTTATACAAAGTGTAAATGTGCAAAGTATAAATAACTGTGTATTGTACCTGGTCTTTCTATTAGTTAAGTTTGGTCGGTCTATTGTGTTTTGTTGTTTACTTTTAATTGCATTCTGTCTTTTACTGTATCTTGTGCTTTGATGTGGTAATTTAATAATTTATATATATATATATATGTTTGTTTTTCCCGTTCCCCCAAATGTTGTAAATCAACCAAGACATATTTGGTGTTTGGCACTGAAACAATGAGGCTAATGAAGTTAACAAGTCTATCTCACCCATAATCTTTTCTGTAAATATCTGCCTCGTGTGACATTACAGTGTGGCTTACTGTAATCTATAAACATACACAAAACTACAGTGTAGCTGAACGCTGTAACATCATGGGGGCAGCCATCTTGGACAACAGGAGTCATTTTTATTCTTAGCACAGTTTGGTCTGATTATTTACAAGACAACAAGATACCAGGTTGTTTAAATTCACAAAAAAAAAAAAAAAAAAAAGGCTATCCCTGCTATCTTACACAATATATGTCATGTTAATATCACTTGAAACATTGTATATGAAAATTTAGGCATGTATTTATGGAAAAGATTTTGGGTGACATAGACTACCATTACTTGTTAGCTTCAGTAGCTTTACAGCTCCAGTGCTAAACCAAAGAAACAAAAGTCAGACACCAAAGATGTCTGGGTTGAGCGACCGCATTTTGGGGTAAAGGGAGAATTGTGTCCATTACATTTTTTACCCGAACCATTCTTTTTATATTTGTTCTCGCTGTACAGCACTTTGGTGAACATTTGTTGTTTTGAAATGTGCTTTAGAAATAAGCCTCATTTGTCTTTTATTAAACTGTGTTGGAGCTTTGGACTCCTTGTGTATTGGAGAGGTGTCGTAGCGGTTAGTCCACACAGCGACACAGAGAGAGGAATGCTCACTTATCAGCGATGGCGACGGAGTCGGGATCGGTCGGTGGAACGATGAAACACACACCAGGGGCCGTCATGGTGTGGCCGGCCGAGTCTTTCACGTCCCATTTGTGCCCGTTGTTCCTCAGCAGGGTGTAGCGCTCTCCTCGCTGAATCTGGCCCTCTGTGTTCTATAAATACCAATCAGAGGAGTCTTAGTTTGCGTCCTGATACTTCTTGATTCTTTCGCTCAGAGCTGCTGCTAAATTCCTGCCCTGCAAATCCAAAATCCGGGTTTAAACGAGCCTCACTGCCTAAGGTGACGGCCTTCATAGGGATTTAAATACATTAGACTAAAGAGCTTTAAACCAGAATGAAAAGCGCTCTTGCTGCTCGTTTCTCTATAATATTTCATCATTTCTCAGAGTGGAATCAGGAGACGACTTGTGTTTAATACCTCGTCTGTGTCAAAGTCACACAGCGCCTCGATGGGCAGAAGTTTTTGTGGCGGACTTCTGCGGAACTTCAAAGGCAGAACCTGAAGACTGCGGTTCTGGAGAGCGTTCACTCGATCATCAAAGTGATCCATGGCTTTTGCTTGGTCCTGCCCAAATAAACACACACACACACACACGATCTTCAGATTCTCCACCTATTTGCTCTTAACACGCGATTACACAAGCATGCTTACATTCATACACATGCACACACGCTTATGCATACATGGTTATGCACTCATGCGCTCAACAAAAACAAATATCGTTAATGAAAGCCGAAATGGCTCAGGGCACAAACTATATTTACATTCAGGTCTGTGAGCAAGCCGTCCAACTGGTACTGGTCTTTAAAATCAGGGTTGTACTTCTGGTTGATTTCAGTTTCCAGCCGCTTGAGCAAGTCCTGAGTGTCTCTTGCCTCCTTCTGATACTGTAGGAGGAAAAATCGAGACATTAAACTCTGACCAGTATCATTATCAAAATATCTCTTATGCAATGACTCCCTGTTAGCATGGCTCATAAAGAAAGTACACTATTAGTTTCCCCGTCTCTTTGCGGTTTCCTCACCTTGTGGTACTCATCCATGTGCTTGAGATGATTCTCTTCACAGATCAGCAGGTTGAGATATTCCTTCCAGTCCGCATGGACCGCGTCCATATGAGCCTGGAGACAAAAATCAAAAAATGAGTGTACTTTACATACTTTTAGATTTCAATTTTATTTATTCAATTTTATTACTCAAAGTATGTCAATTGTGTAGAAAATTTCGACCGCACCTCGATGACGTTCTTTCCTGGGTGGTCCTGGGCGATGAGTTTCTCCCCGTCCTCACTCAGTTTAGTGACTGTCGCCTCCTTGGACTCCAGACACTTACTAATAAAGTTCTACAGCAGTGGGACAAGGTGAAAAAGTGACTGTTAGCAAAGATTCCTGACTAATTTAAGTTTTATTGTCGCAGTGTGATAGGATGGAAGCGCGACTTTTACCATACACACAACATTTGATGGAAATAGGCAGTGAAGAGTGAAGGGTAAATGCTGTAAATGTTTGCTGTACGCGGCAGTTGGTGAGCGAGTTCATAAGGATTTCACCATTATAAACTAATTTGTAAGGTCATTTGACCTTAGAGTAACAGAATGAAGCACTGCAAGGACTTTTGGGGCTCCATTTCCATTGGTATTGTTTATACTGAGAGGAAGATAAGATATATTAGGGATTTTATTATTGTATTGCTATAAAATCTACAGAGACCGCCTGGGTCAGTGGAACATAACACGTCTAAGAAGTAAACAGAGCAGGAAGGTCGATATATGATATGAGATGTGTTAAATTTAATTACAGCACCGCAGAGACACATTTGGTGATCATCATTACCTCATACTGCCTCTTGCGGGCCGGGTAATCGAGGTTGGCATCACTCCAGTCGTACATGATGCGTTCGTCAGCCTGCTGGTCCAGCCAGTAGAGCTCGTTGGTGCAGCGCTGCATGTAGTCCCTCAGGCTGAGCAGGTTCTTCTGACGAGTCGTGGAGTTTGCCTGGGAATGAAATACAGCAAATACAGAAATGTACGGGCATCTCTTTTAATTTTACATCAGCACACCAATCCCCAACCTATACACAATCTCAGTGCTAAAAATCGACAGGGTTAAAACCCAAGTGTTGAGAACATGACACTGCCAGTTGATACTCAAATGATCTTTCCTCTTTAAATCTTAAAACGTTTCTGCATTTTCCGTTTTTAAAAGGTCAAAAGTATTGGACCTGACCTATTTCAGAGGGAATGTGGAGGCGAAGTGGAGCTTTGAATGGGCAAAATGAAAGGCAAATGTTGAACAGATCCTCTAACACTAGATTAACTTCCTATTCAAATCCACAGGGCTCTGGTCTTTCTGCTTTAGAATAGCTGAAGGGAGGGCTCCCAGTGTGTTGTGAGAGAAGACTTGACAGAAGACTAAACAGGCTTTAATTAAACCCAGTGCCAGGAAGTTAATGAAAGAGAAAAGCTGAGTTTTACCAGAAGTTTGTTGTATTTCATCTGCAGGCCATCCACATAGTCCTGCAACACAAATGGGAGACTCAGAGAAGTCACACACGTTTCTCTACTGTTTCAAACTTGCATTTTACCTCTTCGAATAACTATATAACACCCCACATGAGATTTATGATCGTGTGTTAATTACACTTGAAGCAGCATGTCACGAAGTGCTGCAGGTGCGCGGGTGTGGACACAAGCACGAAGCCGCTCTCACGAAATAACATCTTGCGCTGCGACCAATGCCGCTATGCGGGCGGCCAGGCGGTCAATCCGCCCCTGCCTCGCCAGGCACTCAGCGCCGG
>JAOUQW010000023.1:20144912-20159567 GCA_028565825.1 Olivaichthys viedmensis | reverse complement strand
GCACATTAAAGGACCAATGTACAATCACTAATGAATTGACTATAAATATAGTGTTAGTACTACAAATCATGTATTCGAATCTATTTAACAAGATAAAAGACCTTATAGCTATGAATAAGCTAAATGAAACAATTAAAGTATATATTTAATCTGAGTTTAAAAACACCTATAGAGGTAGCATCCCAAACATTCTCTGGAACACTATTCCAGGGTTTAGGGGCAATATAAGAAAAACATCTTTCACCAGCTGAGCTGCGAATGATGCTCGGGGATTAACAGTAGTCCTGTTTCAGCTGAGTGAAGCGCTCAAAATGGGCTGTACTGCTTCAGAAGATCAGTAAGATACGCTGGAGCTAAACCATTTAGAGCTTTAAATTTCATAAGTTTTATTTTAATTCAAGTTTAACCACTTAATTTTAAACATAGCTTTTCAAATGAGTGATTAAAACCTTGAATTCTTATTAAAATGCCTAATTTATCTAATTTGTGTCACACTTCGTCGGCGCGTGAGGGAAGGACACACTCGCGTAGCCACTCATTAACAACATGCTTTACTTTGCTTGATTAAACAGGTACACAAAGAACATTAAAACATGACAGGGTACATTCAACGACAATCAGTACTGGTGTCACGGTTGTAGCAGCGGGGAGGCAGGACACAAGCGTGAGCCGTTAAACACACATTTATTAAACTCACAGACACGGTATAAAAACACGTCATGACATTTAACATTTAAACATGGAACCAAGGACAAAGCAGGACAGGCACACGGGGATATTTATACATACACGGATTACTGAAATAAATGAGACACAGCTGGGATCAATCACAGACGAGACAGGACATCAACAATGATTAACGGGTGGCACTGTGCGCGTGACAGAACCCTCCCTCAGCGCCAACACAGGCATTCAAGGGGGGGCCTGGGCCCGTGGAACCAATGTCCATGTCCGGATGGGTGCTTGGAGGCCGGCATTGCATGGGGGACCGACCCAAGCGCAACCCGGGAGTGGAGCGATGACGTCCTCTGCAGGGGCAGGAGGCAGAGCAACGTTGTTGTCCCCAAAGCTCGGGAGCGGGCGATGATGTCCTCTGCAGGGGCAGAAAGCAGAGCTGCGTCGCTGTCCCCGAAGCCCGGGGGTGGAGCAATGACGTCCTCTGCGGGGGCAGGAGGCAGAGTAGCTTCGCTGTCCCCGAATGGTGCTGTAGCAGTTTCGTGAGCTGGTCCAGTGTGGCATCAGAGACTTGGGAGATGCCCTCTGCAGCGTCAGGGACCTGGGGCACGCCCTTTGCGGCGTCCGGAAACTGGGGAACGTCTTCTGTGGCATCAGGGAACTGGGGCACGCCTTCTGCGGTGTCAGGGAACTGGGGCATGCCTTCTGCGGTGTCCAGGAAGTGGGAAACGCCCTCTTTGGCGTCCAGGAACTGGGACACGCCTTCTGTGGCGTCAGGGAGCTGTGGATGCCCCCTATGGTATCCGGGAAGGCCTTGGCGGCATCACGGAACTGGGGAACGCCTTCTGCGGTGTCAGGGAACTGGGGGACATCTTCTGCGGCATCAGGGAACTGGGGAAGGCCCTCTGTGGCGTCAGGGAATGGGAGCACGCCTTCTGCGGCGTCAGGGAACTGAGAACCGCCCACTGCGGCGTCAGGGAACTTAGAACCGCCCACTGCGGCATCAGGGAACTGAGAACCACCCACTGTGGCATCAGGGAATTTGAGAAATGCTTTTGGGGGCATCTGGGAACTGGGTGACACCCCCTGCAGCGGGTTTGCCATCGCCTTTCTCAGGTGGCACGATTGGGCGCCGTGGAGGTCGGTGTCGAGGCGCGACCGGGGGGGCAGCAGGCGGTGGCTGCTGCTGCCTCGGAAGCGGTGCGTGTTGCCACTGCGCTATGAGCGGCGGTAAGAGAGTCAATCCATACCTGCCGCTCCACAACCTCTCAGCGCAGCCCGGTCCAACCCGCAGCATCCGCAGTGGTGGTCTGCACCAGAGCGGCGGTGAGGAAGCTGCTCCGCCACTGCTCCTCCTCGAGCTCTCTACTTAGCTCAACCCAGCTTGCTGCCTCTATGGAAACTGGTGGTACTGGGCCCTCTCTCTCACTGCTTCATCCGCCGCGGCGAACTCTGCCGCCAGCCTTGCCGGGTCGTCGGCTTTTAACAGCTCGTAGAGCTCCGCCACCGGCATATATTCCTCCTCCTTGGAGCGGAACGAAAAGCGGCTTGCTGTATCCATTTCTTTTAGGTCGTTGAATCTGTCACGCTTCGTCGGGGCACAAGGGAAGGACACACTCGCGTAGCCACTCATTAATAACATGCTTTACTTCGCTTGATTAAACAGGTACACAAAGAACATTCAAACATGACAAGGTACATTCAACGACAATCAGGAATGAGGGCTTTTTATACAAACACTAACAAAGGGAAACAGACAGGAAACAGGTGGACTCATTGAAGTGATTAGACAGGGCGGGACACACTGACAACACAACAAACACATGGCTAATGGCCGCCATCGCCATGACGACCGGCACACGCTGCCCGCTGGGGAGTTCCATGGTGGGGAGGCCGTGACAATTTGAACTCAATTTAACCTCCAATTAAAATCTTGACTTGGGATGTTTACTGTCAAACTGAAACCAGGATTAATTGATAGCTTAAATGCAATCCTGATTATTTTGAAACAAGCCTTTAAATATGGTGCAACTGGATTACTAGATAAACTGATGATTTAATACAGGTTAAAGCTTAATCTATGTTGGTACCACCAGGTCTAGTTCAGGTCTGTTTAAAAATAATATTATTTTTCAAATATAGATTTTAGCCAAATTTAACAAACAAACACACTCAAACCACTATATTAAAAAGTGAAAAACACTAGGATGCATTACAAAGAATTCACCCTCCTCCAAACATTCCCCTTGTCACCCCCCAAATTATACCAGTGCTTAACATGCTCTGGTTCTCTAAAATGTGGGGAAGCACTATGCCCATGCCAATGACAAATGAACAAAGGCTTGGCAATTTCAGTGACTTTTATTGCCAGAAAGTAGCACATCTCTCTGACAGGCAGAAGGAACAGATTATGCAGTTCCCTGTGTGAGATTTAAGACAGGCATTAATTATGTCTTTAGATTGAAGATCTGCAAAAAAAAAGAAGCTTCCCCACGAATCTTCACGCTAATTTTGGCAGATTAGACATGCCAATCAGGACTATACAGAGCCTAAGAATAAAGGGTGTGTTTCATTGAAAATATTTAAGATGACATGACCTCTGCATGGTACTTGACCTGTGTATGACATTTATCTTAGCGACAGGATTAACCAACAGCATGTTTGCTGCCAAATGTTTGCACTTTATAATTTGTCTATAATTTGGAAACTCTGATAAATATATACATTTATATATATATTATAGCTCTAGTGTTAAACATTTGCTCCCCAGTAGTCGTCTTCGTGAGGTTCATGATAAGGATGTTGCTGTTTGCTGGTTCTGATGATGCTTATGATGATGATGATGAGGAGGAGGAGGAGGAGGAGGAGGAGGAGGAGGAGGTCCTGATAGGTAGAAATATATATGACATTTTTGTGCATAACTTATCCACAGTTTTATTGTTGACTGCCATGGCAGCCCTAACACCAAAACACAAACACAATGTGTAATATATGAGCATGTGGGTAATCTGTGTGGCTGTTTGGTGTGTGACGGTAATAACACGATGTGCTCTCCCTCTCTAGTAAAGATGTAATGACTATAATGGATCTGTGCTATTACCTACTCTCGCTGTCGGGGCACCTCCACAGAGCAGACCCCCCTAATCACTGTTTATCACCACTTATCTTTATTAAAAAGACCGATTGAGAGATCGAAAGGGAGGGGTGAGTGGGTAGGCTGTGGGAGGCCAAGTGGAACAGATTTAATGTCGATGAGACAACAAACCTATCATATGCCTGCTTTGGGGATAAAGGTGATTTAGTGTGGAACTTTAAAAATGTGTTCTTGTTTCCTCCACATGGATAAGCACATAGGCAAACACATGCGTGCTTCAACAAAGGAATTTTAGACCCTTGGGGCATTTAAAAGGAAGAGAGACAGAATCCTGAGAGGAGAGAAGGGGAGCAGAGCAGGTGAGTGAGTGAGTGAGTGAGTGCGTGAGTGAGTGAGTGAGCGAGGGAGCGAGGTTAATGAGGGAAGGAGGTCGGGAATGAAAGAGTGAATGTCTGACCTCGGGTGGACAACAGTCATTCCACCGGTTATGTTACTGTTTGACATGTTTAACACAGAAACCAGAGATTTAACAAAGCAGAGAGACGGTCAGAGGCCTACAGCAGACGTTCTCATACGTATAATCACAGCGCAATTCATTTATTTTAATAAATTCTATGAATATAATCCAAACATTCCAAAAATAAGCACATTAAGCCAATTTTGTACCATCATTTTTATTGATTGGAGCCATTAGAGTTTTAATCCCTGAACTTGTCACCCATAAAACCCACTGTGTAAAATATTTGAAATATTTTGTATTATATAAACAGCCCTTGACTTAGTTTGATCAAAATTGCAGTTAGATTCAAGTTGACATTAGCTATACTAACGTCATCAGTAAACCAAGGTTACTATGGTATATCTGTCATAGTTTAACTACGTGGTCACCATGTCATCCCTCTAGTAATTGTAACAATTATATATTATAATATATCAATTATAACTGACTAAACTTTAAAGGACGTATAAGTGAAGTTGCAGAAATTTGTATTTTGATAAGAGGTCTTTTCATTGTCTGATGAATAAATGTTATGATGTTTGACGGCGACAGTAATTTTAACTATATTACATATTAAAGTTGAATATGCCACAACATTTTTTGTATTTTAATCCTGTAACGTCACATAACAAATGAACAAGGCCTTACGGTTACATAGCTGAGACCAATTTTTTCGTGAGCAAATCTTGATCATGGTAGGTTGGGGGAAAAAAACTAAATTACGGTTCTTTCTTCCAAATATCAACTCCATATTCAACTACATAGCAACCTATGATAGTGTCATGAGAGTAACATAACAGTTAACATAAAAAACACAGAAAAACCATGGTACACTCCTCAATGGTTCTTTGGAGAGGTAGGGATTCTTTGCTTTCTAAAGGGATTCTACTTAGAACCCTCTTTAATAGGGAAATTCCCCACTGTAGGGTTCCCCCAGAGGGAGAAGTCAGAGAACCTTTTAAGATTTTAGATGTGACCTTTTTTTCTAAGAGTGTAATGTCATGGTCAAGAGTATAACAACCATAGTTACCATAAGATACCATAGTAAAACCATGAGAGTATTATTCTTAATATTGAACATAGCTGCTTTCATGAACTTTTATTTTATTCAAGCTATTGATCTTGAGGTTAGGAAATCACCAAAAAAACCAAACAAAAAAAACATTTGTGTGACCCATCATTTTAAATCCATTTAATCCAAGTGACCAGTCAATTAGGCTTAAAATTACAACAGCTAAATAATAACTATATTATAACAATAGTGGGAGTTTGGTCATTAAAAAAAAAAAAAAACCCTGGCTATACGTCACAGACTCCTAGGGGTTCCTGGACCCCACTTTGAGAATCAAGGGCCTACAATACAGAGTACCAGGGACATGACCGTTGAAATAAGCCTTGCCACCCCAATGGCAACCCCAACTCTGACCTCAAATCACATCTCTGAGAGGTAATAAATCATTTGAAGCTCATTTAAATCATCATTGTAGTGTTGTCGGTATTTTGCCCAAATTCCTTGAGCAACTATAAAGCCAGTACAGCAACGTCATTAAGTGACCATTCATCAGATATTCTGCAAATGCTTCTTTCGTCTACACATTCAGATGGTGCCACCCCCAAGACATGAAGCCCCACTTCATGTCTAAAAACCTAAAAACGCCAAATAGAACTTTAACCCTTTTTTATGCACTGAAATAGGAGAAAGTGGATTAAGGAAGCAGTGTAAAGACCAATCTGATGTTTTTTAGATGTCTCACAGGGAGAACTTCTGTTTGTGTGTGTGTGTGTGTGTGTGTGTGTGTGTGTGTTGAGGTCAGTGCGCTGACCTGCACGGGGTCTGAGGAGGCTGCCGCAGTGCTAGTTTAATAATGAATCGTAAAGCCTTCATTTCCCCAAAGCCCAGCATCCACAGAGAGCACAGTCCACTTCTCACGCACACATCCCAAAGACTGGCCCTCACCAGGGGACTGTGTGTGCGCGCGCGCGTGTGTGTGTGTGTGGTGACAACACCGGCTTGTTTTCTCAGTGGAGTAAAGAAGATAAATCTGCTACTCCCTCAGGACGAGACACTTTATCTACCATCTTTAGTCTGACGAACAGGAAACACACACACATTCACACAAACACAGAGAAAATGGCTAATGCCAAATAATAGTCCTTCAACTCAACTGTTGTAACCACTGATAGTTACACAAGCAGGACATTAAAGCACTAAAAAGCCAATGGACAACCACAAACGAGTCACACAGGATTACGCCTCTCTCTTTAAAGGGGCCGAGAGCTGAGGTCAGCGGGTCGTTGACTCTCGACATTTTCATAAATATTATTCCCGGTTGCTTAGCAAAAGTCCTTTATACGTAGCGAGTTACATATTTTTAGGTAGATTGCAGGTTTATACATCACCGATTGGTACACACGGATGTTTAGCGTAGCATGGCGGCTAGGCTGCCGCCGCCTGAAGCGACTCCTCGTTAATATGAACCGTGAACCTGATGGCAAAGGCCACGCGACACTGTACATTCGGTGTGACTGTGATGAGAAAGAAAGAGATGGAAAAAAAGAGAGAAGGAATAAGTGAGAGAGAGACAGACAGGTCTTTGGAATGTGAAATGACTAATGTTGTTGCTCAAGAACACCCATAGCCTGGAGCTATGATGGGGTGCATGCCTCCATACCTCTGTCCCTCCATCCCTCCATCTCCATATTCCTCTGCTTTGTTCTCTTCTGTTCGTACACATCCCCGTTGCATTGACTTTCCCTCATTCTCCTGTCCTTATGTCTCTTCATCCTTCATTGCTGGCACACTCCTGTTTCTGTATCCTTTCAATTTTGCCCTTCATACCACTCTTTATCCCTTCATCCTTTTCATCTCTTCATAACCCCGTCTAAGCCTGCACTCGCCGCTCTGTCCGTACCTCTGGACGTCTGTCCTGTCATACATCTACCTCTTAGTGAGGGGGAAAGCCACAGCGATAAATCATTGTGTTCGTTGGTAGGTTATATTAGTTCAGGAGAGAATGATTGAGTGAAGAAGTGAGCGTGTGTGATTAAGTGCAAATGATTATGTCAGTAGATAAGTGATTAAATGTGTGTGAGTGATACAAAGAATGTCATGGCTAAAGATATCAGATGTTAAAGGAACTGCAAATAAATCAAATTTACCCATTTTCCTCTTACACGAAATATCGTCGATCAGCCAAGAAATTTGGTGTCTGACGTTTGCTCCTTTAGTTTGGCAGTGGAGCTGCGAGGCTAATGTAGCTAACAAGTAATAGATGTCTATATCACTCAAAATCTTGGTGAACTCTTCCTTTAAAGTTCACTTAAATTATGGTGTATATCTGCTTAAGTGGCTGAGTGTGCATGTTCATACAGGGTAAGTTGGAACTGCCTGCTAAATCAGAGATAGCCTCTGTCCCAAATCGCATACGACTATACTAAATAGTATGTCAAAATAGTACGCCACTATTTGTTAATTTATATACTGTCATACTATTTTTTTTAAATAGTACACGGTTTGGAGTGTAGAGATGCACAGGGCTGAGCAGCACTCCTTCATCAGGACTCCCATTCATGCTCTCTCTCATCCTTTATCTAGTGGCTCTGATTCCTTTTACAGGCACACACACACACACACACACACACATAATATGAGGTTAAGTCTCCCAGCAATCCCATCTTGGTGCCTGAGAGCTGGGAAAGTGGTGAGGGAGGATTTCCCATCAGCATGTGCATGGCGCTGCTACAGAAACACCTGGAGGTCTGAAGCGTGAACCCACCGGCACATAGCAAAACACACTCCCCCCACGCACACACTATCTGCGGCTGCAGGGCATAACACACCGGAGCAGTGCCCTCTACTGAGCAAACACACACACAGCAACACCATGCTCCATGATTAGTAACACAATGTATGGAAATATGACAATCACAGTCAGAATCATTCATTATATGAGAAGGTGGGATAGGTAATATTGACAGCTTACACACACACTCTTCACTCTTCTGTCCTGACCTCCATTAGCAGTGAAAACAAGACTTTCCCAGACCGATCAACAAGCTCTAGAGGAGATAAGGAAAGATACCGACTGGAGCAGCCTGTTCCCTTCACATACACACACACACACTTTTACATACACTAGCAGCTGCCAAAACACAGGCCGAGCTGGTCAAACTGGTCGACCAGCTTAGCCAGCTAGGAATTTATTTTTCAGCTTCCTTATAACTTGACTAAATTGATCAGTAAATGTTTGAGGTTTTCTAATTGCCTTACTGTTGTGTTATTTTCAGTTTGCGACTGGCTGAACAAATGTAACTTCATTTATCAATCTTCTGCAGTCTAACTAACCCACAGGAACCAAAAGCACCAGCATGCGTCCCATTCAGCTGCCTGCATGACCTCTTAGTGTCAATGAGTGGACGTCAGGAGCTGTCAATCAGTGCAGTGAGGGTAAAGGAAGAATGCCCAACCTGAATTGTTGTTTATGATATCGTCCTGAGACAGGGAGAGAGAGAGAGAGAGAGAGAGAGAGAGAGAGAGAGAGAGAGAGAGAGAGATGTTAGAGATGTGAGAGAGAGAGATGTGATCGCTCAACTCTTTAAAAGGGTTATGCTGGAGGGGCAAAGATGTCCTTTCTCACAGGTGGTATAGCCACAGGGCACAGTGTGTGTTTGTGTGTGTTGCTGGCAGCTGCAACTGTGTCCCTTATGTTCAGAAAAAGACTGAGAGAGAGAGAGAGAGAGAGAGAGGGAGAGAGAGAGAGAGCAAGACAGAAATAAATGAGTAAGAAATACTGGTTTCTGGATTTGACTCATCTCACATCTGAGTGGCACTCTCAAACATGTTTTTGAATCTTTCTTTGTAGTAATCTCTCTTCAAAACCTTTTGCGGAACCTTTATCGAAATTTCACTGAAGCCCTTTTCACGAAGTTAGTTTCTCAGGATTGAGTGTGTAATAAAAATGTCTCCTCTTTGATAAAACTATTACATCTGGATTATTAATTAACACTGCACGAGCGAGTTTCTAGTGGGTTTGCTTTTCTGCGAACCCGGATGTTTGGGCCATGGCACACATGACCATATGCTTCACATTATTGTATCATGAATTTATTTATAAAAAACTATCATGATGATATTGCGGCATATGTGAATATAAAGTGAAGCTCTATAGTCAGTGAGGAGATGATTCTGCGCAGCCATAATTCTTATTCTATCCTAATAAGGTCTTTGATGTAGAAAATGTGTTTGCGCCCTCGACAAAATGGCAGCAAGTTTTTTGGCTAACATTTTGGCTATGAGCTGTGGTTTTCTCTCCTCGCAACGCAAATAAAAAATGCTATTCGAGTCTGATCGCGTCTTTATTTCACTTGACATGCTACAAGCAGAGTTGTATGACAGTTTTGCGCTGCACTGTTCTGTATTTTGCTCAGTTTTGCCACTGTTTCCACATACATGTGTTTTGCTAATTCGCAAAAAAGTATGTCTGTCATCGGTGACCAGTAGGCATCCTTGATTAATGTGTTTAGCTTAAAGCGTCATGCCACCATACAAATCAAGTACATAACAAGTCAAAAATGCATTACGAAAGTCAATAGGGCGTTTTTTCTTTCTCTGGTTGATGGACGGGAGAAAAAATGCTGGTAACCGCTATATCAACAGTCTACTGAACCTACTTGTCCACCAGGCAACTATGGAAAAAGAAAAAAAAACGAATAGCCCGGACACATAATCTGCTTGTCCTGGGCGCACAGCCTAGTGATTTGTCTACCCCTGATAATGGACAATTTATGCGAAACACTTTCGCTGCGAATTGGCCTGCTTTCTTATTGATCACGCAAATGTCGGGTTTTTTGTTTTGTTTTGTTTTTTGCCCCGTCATCATTCTTGTTCCTAGCACTTTTCTAAAACAAAGCTACGCCCATGAAAATCAGCCCTGTTTCTTCCTGTGGAAATGCGGAAAACCTCCTGAAAAGGTTCCTGTGGTGGAGACACACCTCACTCTCTCTCACACACACACACACACACACCTCACTCTCTCTCTCTCACGCTCACACACACACACACACACACCCAACCAGACAGCATGCATAGCCCCTATAGCCTTTTAGTGCTTCAAAGAGACATATTATTGTACCCATATTGCCCTCATTGCTCCATGTTTCCAGCCAGGAATTCTCCCTCCTTCCCCTTAAAAATAAGTGAATTGATAACATATAATTTACCCTTTATAAATATAGTGTACAACAAATAAGTGCAAAAGAACTTGTTTAGCGATGCTTCCAGCCTGCCAGCAGTCTTGCTGCCATGGTGCAAAGGTCAGAGAGAAGAAGACATGGTTATGGGGATGAAGAGTGTTTTTCAGGTTCCTAAGCTGGCAGCATGGTAGCCGAACTTGCTATAACCAATGCAAGTGTGTTTGAGAACCGCACACACTTCAGGATTCATGAAAACAAAGATACAAAATATGTTCTCTGTCAGACAAAAGGTACTGTACAAGTACAATTTTGTTCCACAAAGTTTTAACAATGTAAATATACCTTTAAAGATACAACAATAGTCCTTAAGATCCAATTATGGATCTTAATTGAGTTTTAAAGGTACACTTTCTTCACTGTCCCAGGTGAGGATAGAGTCAACTCCAGAATTTTTGGCACCCTTCAAGAGACGTGGTTGTGTAGAATAAACACTACAATTAGTTACATTTTCCACTTAAACATTTGCAGCAACTACTTCCCTTTCCTCTAACAAAAAACATTTTCATAAAAACATCTGTTTTTCAATAATAGTATTTTATCTCAAACTTATTGATATTATTTATATTAATTGTGGGGGTGCCAATAATTTTTAAACTAGTGTTTTGCAGAAGAAAAAGCACTGCTTAAAAAAACGTTTGATTTTTGAAAAAAATATTGTGTTTAAATAGAACGATACAGTGTCTCAATATGTTTCAGCTCAATATATTATTCAATGTGTTATTCATTTTATATATTAATTTTTGACCATTTTCCTAAAGGGTGCCAATAATTCTGGAGTTGATAAAGTAATAAAGGTACAAAATATGTACTCTCAAGGAGACCACCCCAGTGACAGCATTTGTAACCCGGAAAGGTACAGTTTAGTACCTCCTGACCTATATTCTGTGTTTAGGACGCCAGTGAAGATGACAAATCCTGATACAACTGAACTAATGCCAACCTGTTGAATATCATTAAAAGTTGATTAAAAGTACCTGATTATTTGGATGAACAAGAATGTGAATTTTGAACAAAAGACTGATGTGTAGCTTCCACCAGAGCTGCCATAACCTGCCTGAAATGAAAAATCTACCTAATTTTTTGCTATCCATATTTTCAAAAAGGAATTTTGGGTCAACAGGGTCATTCTGTACATTTTTAACACACCTGGACAACATCCCCTGCCTCTGGTACTCAGGTGTTTGTGTGTATGTACGTATGTATGTATGTATGTATGTGTGTGTGTGTGTGTGTGTGTGTGTGTGATAGCAGAGGACTGAATGATGCCTTGTCGCTGGAGGAAAGGCAGGGTCGACCCATGTAACCTCAGACCAAAAAAATCGGCGCCAACATAACGCACGTCACTCAGGCTTAAAGCAGCCTTCAGCAGATATGACTACATGTTTGACCTGGGTTACTTTTATTTGCCAGTTAGAAATCTAAGCACCGCTTGTCAGCGTTCTCCTTTTAATATTTGTCTCGGGCTCATTTTACACCTGTATACCAAATTATTTTTTAATAAGTACACTCCCTCTTGAAATACTGCTTCTGGCCTCGGGGAGTGTTATGACACAGAGGACGGAGAGAGAGAAAGACAGTGATAGAGAGAGTGAGTGAGTGAGAGAGAGCAAGAAGCAGCATGAATGAAGCCAGGGCTGGGGGGCAGAAAGAGAACAGTGTCAGAGAAACAGTCTGGAGAGACAAGCACCAACCAGCAACTAACGTTTTCAAGGATCCTCCGTACATAGCTGCCTGTCTCAACTGCTGCAGAGAGCCTCCGAGAAACATCATCATCAATCACCCGACATACACGCATACATACACTCATACCTGGCCTTTTTTAAAGTTATGACACACTGAGAGCACTCTTGGTGGTGAGTAAGGGACATAGCAGGATGGACAGTAGGGTTTGTATCATCTGTTTTGTCTATATAAACACCTGGTCACACACAGAGACACACACACAGGGGTTGAAAAGTGGTGTTAAAAGTCTTGTGCACTGGAATTTTGGTGACTTAAAACCCTAGTCCTCATAGGGGTCGGGAAGGTATGACGCTAAGGATAATAAGTTATGCCGTTAACATTATGCTATAGATGTTACCGAAAATAAAAACCCATTATTTCCAGGTACCTTGAGTCCAATGCACACATGGATGAACTACACAGGTCTGGCCTAAATATTGCGAACCTGGCGGACCTGAATGTTCTACATGAGATGTTGTTATGAAACTGAAACAATTACCACAAATGAAGCTCTTAAATGTTTCTGTTTATAGATGATTAACAGCTTTTTATCTATAATGTGAGAAAACTATCCTGGTCATAGGCTTTTTGGTAATTAAGTGCAGTAAATCGTTGGTGTCACTCGAAAGACAAAAATGCGTGTTATAATTAAAAGTAATATAGGTTCCACATACCGTACGCAAGTAGCTCATCGAATGCTTTTATTGTTAGGCTACTCTGACCAAGTGAACATTGCTGATATTCAGAACATTGCAGAAAAAACAGTGAACATAACTGAACAGTCTGCATTAGCGTAGGGTGTCTCGATTCTTTTACGTCATACACACAATTAGTGAGTGCAAACCTGTGTGCGTTTGTCAGATCTTGGAGAAATGAAAACGGAGTTCATATCACTGAAAACATTGATTCCAAACTTTTGAACGCTGGCTGTGGGCGGAGACTAAGGTTAATGAGGTCAACTCCTGTCGTAGGCTTTGGATGGTTTTTGTTAAAGGATAATGCTTAAGTACTGCAAAGTCCTAATCCATGTACAAATCAAATAAACAACCAACTACTATCACACATACAGTCATTTTAGTCTATTCACAAATACTATAACTGGAATGTTAGGTACAACACCCTTAAACCAGTCCATTTTAATAGCTGACATCTTGAATGGTACTTCAGTCATTTCTTTAATTTCATTTGCACAAACACACACACACACACACACACACACACCTCATGAGAATGCATAGTTGATATTTCACCAGAGGGCAAAAAAATCCCAACAAGCTCTTAATGTAGGGAAATCAATGTCTCTTTCATCCTCTCTGTCACGTCAAAATCGAGACAAGCAGGTCAACAAACATTCTGTCACCTAGTGGTTCCATCTGCGCTCTCTCTCCTTCTCTTGGAACGTTTGATGTTTGATATCACCACTCAAGTCTGTGACTCCAGGCAAAAAAAAGGCTCCACTGTTCTTCGATACAGAAGTGCGGAAACATGCGTAATTAGCCAAAGACAAGACGAGTGCGGGAGTTGACAAAATCTTGCCCGGAGATGCTTTGTCATTAGTCTTTCCTGTCAGTGAAGTCAACACTCCAGGTGCCAATTTTGTCTTTGGAGGAAAAATAATACGTGATTTTATAAAGAGAACAATTGATGGGTGATTCAGCTTACAGGGAAAATTAGGTCTTCGTTAATAAAGCTGTCAGATATGTGGGGAATTTCAGAGATCACGTAGTCATATGCGGTGGTAATGTTGCAGCAAATGGGCCATATTGGGTTGATTTACATGTAGGTAGGTAATTTCCCACCATAACAAAAGAATACTTAACAGTGATTTAATCAGACCAAGATTAAGAGTTTAAGCAGGTTTAAGCAACTTATTTTTGATTAAACAGCAACAATTGGCTTGATAATAATGAATATGAACAAACATTGATTAATTAATCTTATATCTGACATTCTAGTAGTAAAGAGTTTTTCAAGGGTTCTTCAAAGGGTTCTTAGCTTCCTAAAAAGGTTCTTACTCAAAACCCTTTCTGATAGGGAAACATTCTGTTGTAGGGTTCCAGATAGAACCTTTAAGGGTTACCCCAGAGGGACAACTGAAGAACCCTTAGGGGTTCTAGATTTGACCTTTTTTTCTAAGAGTGTATTACTACTACTACTACTACTAATAATAATAATGTTGTTCTTCCTTTTATTATTATTAAATATTAGAAAGACTATCTTATGCTTATCCCAGGATTCCTATCCACAATATGATCATGCCGAACATTCCGTATCCTTTCATCACATTTAGTGCTGTTTGCCTTTTCTCTATGTGACTGTCTACTGTAATGACTTATAATCCCACTATCGAGTGTCACCCAGAAGAGGATGGGTTCCCTTTTGAGTCTGGTTCCTCTCAAGGTTTCTTCCTCAT
>JAOUQW010000023.1:20065592-20084806 GCA_028565825.1 Olivaichthys viedmensis | reverse complement strand
GAAAGCTTCTTTATTGTCACATATACATATACAAGTACAGTACAGTGAAATTTGATTCTTCGCATATCCCAGCATGTCGGTAAGCTGGGGTCAGAGCGAAGTGGTCTGAAAAAGAAGGTCTGACAGATGGGACATTTTTTTAAGATCATACTTCCCTGTCTAGTAAGTGTTTTGTAAAGTTCAGTGTGCTTTGTATTTGTCTAGGCACACAGCTTGAGTGCTGCTTTATAAGGTATTAAAATGATTCAGATTCCTCGAAAGATAGTTGGCAACAAAGTAAAATGAATAGACTATTTTACACAAAAGCAATGCACAACACGGCATATCAATCCGAGAAGGAAAAGATAGGATCTAGAGAAAAGCAGGTAAAGGAAGTGTCATTTCTTGTAGGGTGTTTGATAAGTTTCTTCAATAATGGGGGTCCCTGAAACCTCTTGAAAGAAAATCAAAGGTACCTCTTGTGTTTAGACATTTGGGACCGTTTCAATCGGGTCCTCAGATGAAGAGGATAGCAGTCATTCAAGTGGCACCAGAACAGATGTTATTTGCTCATGCAGTGTCTGTGTCAGCGTTTTCATCTTTTCTTCAGTGGGCAAATTAAAACTAAAATCTGAGTCAAGGACAACGTCAGATTTAATCTTTTCCCATTATGTTGAGAATCAAAGCATGAATCTTGTGTTGCTCGTGTCCTTGTATAGACCACAATTTTCAGTGCCTTAAATGCTCCTTTAATGTTCTACTTTAGTATTCTTCAGAGAATACTGCTGTGAAATAATTGATGCCCATGCAGAGGACGTCTACAGAACACTCCCAGCAGTCATTTCTACGATCATTTCAAACTGATGTGTTGAAATACAATTATTTCTAAGGGCCTTTTTAAGTAATTTTTGAAGGAGCCAATTGAGTCCTATGTGGTTTAACCTGAAAGGAAAAATGGTGACGCAACCGGGGAATTTAAGTGAATCTATAAATGTAGATCAAATGCAGGTAGAAATCATATTAGCTTGAAGCATGCTCGTTTCTGTGTGTATCCTTTTTGCCCATTACATTTTTTTTTTTTAGGATTATTTCTGTATTTAACAGTGAAATAGCATATGATTTGTGACTGGTGACCCATTGTTATCTTTTAGAAGCTCCGTACTACTGCAAATGAATAGGATATGTAAATGTACCCAGGGTGCAATTTTGGACCCCCTGGCCCAGACAATTTTTGTTCCCTACAGCTCTCTTGGGACCCCCAGTATACTCAGGGGCCCTTGGGCGTAACTAGGATCCTATGAGCCCCCCATATGAAAATGACTTTCCAATGAATCAAATGATCTTGGATTACCTGTTTGGATCGCAATAATTGTACGTCATAGTTAGCAGTCTGAAACGCCACTGGCCAAATAACATAGATTTCCAGAGAACCCTTGCCGTGTGTGACATACATATTTTTATAAAATGCATATTTTTGATATATATATATTATTTGAGCAGAGTCATTTTGTTCTTTTAAGATTTTAGAAGCATAAATAATGAATATATCATGCTGTGAAGGATCCGTTTGAAAATGGCTACCATGCAGGAGATGCATTATGAATAAGAGAGAGAGAAATTGACAGTCGGGCTGATTTCCAGATACGATCGAGGCTGATAAAGTATGTTGATAAATTATCGGATCTGCTTTGTGAGCCATAGGTGGTGTTAAACCTCGAATAGGCCTCACGCCACGGGCCCTCTCACGCTACGGGCCCCAGTACGATTGCTCCCCCTGCACTGCCGGTAGTTACGCCATTGGCCCTTAGTATTATCCCAACCTTCCCCACGGCACCCCTGTCTGTACCATGAAGTGACTATTCGGCACGTGAAAGCACCTGTCGTGAAAATGACACTTGCCCTCAGGCCCTGAAAAAACAAATCAATCATCAACACCAAGAGTAGCAGAAAAATCCATACGTTTATTGAGGATCAAAAAGACACCACGATAAAGCGAAGTTGTCCCCGGGGAGAACCGAGGAACTGCGTGAAGGGCTTCTTTTTTTATATACTCCTGCGTATAGGAGGATCGACCAAATCTTCCTCCCTGAAACTACTTCTTGTTTTACGACCGTTACGTATCCAACCTGGTACGCTTCCTTTAAGATGAGCCGGTACCAGTCAGTGCCAGCTCTCTCCCTTGATTTATTCCATTATTTTTTTAGGCCAGAGATGCACAGCAAAACCACAGGACAAAAGGCCCTTAGTTATATTGATTTTTCCCATGTTTAATGTTACACCATTGTCTACAAACTAACTCCTTTCTTATTAAAAAAAAGTATGGGCTCATGTCCCCTGAGTATACAACATTTTTTTCTTCACATGTTTTATGTTGATTATTCATCATGTTAACTACAAAAATACACCACACACATTTGATATATTTGATATACATTGCACATTTTTTATTATTCTTATTTTTATATATTTTTATTGTACTTTTTCTATATTTATGTTCTTATGGTACTTGCTTTTTCCTCTTTCTTTTTATTTGATTTCCATTCTATGTTTATTGTTATGCACCAACATACCAAAGGTAAATTCCTTGTATGTGAAAACCTACTTGGCAATAAACCTGATTCTGATTCTGATTCTGATTCTGAACTGATTCTTATTCTGATTCTGATTCTGAACTGATTCTTATTCTGATTCTGATTCTGAACTGATTCTGATTCTGAACTGATTCTGAACTGATTCTGATTCTGATTCTGATTCTGAACTGATTCTGATTCTGAACTGATTCTGAACTGATTCTGATTCTGAACTGATTCTGATTCTGATTCTGCAGCACAGCAAATGGGCAGTGAAGGGCAATAAAGGGCAACAGTCCATGCCACGCCTACTTCCGCATTCGTCATCGCGCAACCTCGCGTTCTTTTCGAACGTGGCGGCGCCAAGCTGGTGAGTGGACTCGGTTGATGTTTGCTCGGATGAAGGTCTCCTCCCAGCCTATCCGTTTCCAGAGATGTGACGACGCGGTGGACGTTATCAAGCGTTCTAGCACGCGTTCTAGCACAGCCGAGCGTTCTCCCGCTAAAGTCGAAAGGAAAACGGGAAGACATGGCGACTGCGGTGAGCGGGCATCGCCGATGTGTGTTGCGCTAACGCTAGCTAGCTAACGCTAGTGTGTTTCCCTCAGGCATGGCGGCGCCCAGCCTCTTTTAAATAACTGAAGGGTGGCTTTTCTCCCTTTTCTTTAGGCTTGCAGCAGTTGGGGAGGACTGTTCAGCGTCGGAGAGGACCTGGATGATGACGTTTGTACATTTCTTTTGGTTTTCAAAGCCTTCTTGTAACTTCTACACACCAAAACAAACATGGCGCTTTAGTGAAAAAAGAAGCACAGGACACGAAGAGAAGATTTCTCCAGCCCTGCACGTTATGTGGACAGCATGCTCGCTCTGATCTAGCTCTGGGAAGGGATTGTTAGTTGAGGCAGGTGTGTTAGCAAGGGGGGGGGATTGTACACAAGTGCAACGCATGGGCTGGTAAACACTAGATTACTGCACACGTGCATGGTTTTTAATGCTTCTTTTTGAACATGTCTCAAGCCCAGCACAGTTTGGGTGACTTCCCTTGCTCGAAGACATGCTCTAGACCTGCTCATTAGCTGATCAGTTGAATCAGGTGTGCTAGAGCAGGACAATCACCCACATGCTGGACTCTGATCTGTTACAGTGGCACTCCTAATGATCCAGCACTCATCTAAATTCAGCTGAAAATGCCTGGCTTGATAATTAGCTGATGAGTTCAATCAGGTGTGTTCAAATAACCTGGAAAAAACACCACCACCCTAATCAAGAGATCTCTCCTGGAGAATCAGTGGCCTGGGCTGTTTCCTCTGCTCCAACACCCGTACCCTGTATGCAGGGCTGAGGGTGCCAATGTTTAAATGAAATGCATAATTAGTTAATGAAAACGTGAACTGTATTATTGTAAGGGCTAAATAATGAATTAAAATTTTTTTAAAAATCTAATACTGAAATAATTAAATGGCATATGTTTAACCAACATTAAACATTTCATTAGGATAATAATAATAAAATAGTTTTAAATGATTTGTTTCACGGTTCATTTATTTCATACTGAGGCCTTGGTGCAAATGATAAAATCTGTCAACATCATCCATCAAAGTTAATGGGAGGGCCTAACGTTTGATTGGATGATGTATTCGAATCGATTGCTTTTTTCCCCCCGTAGGCCTACGCTGCGTTGGGAAGAAACCGAATATTTAACTGTTTATGCTTCATAAGAACTTCTTGTGAGGGTCCGAAACGATCTTAGGAAAGCCCTGAGCGATCATGGTCTTTCAGAATATTAAACATTTGTTTAAAAGCATAATTCGAGGCTTTTGAATTTTACTCAGCGCTCGAATAAAGCGGAAAGCTTGTATGACTCTTCTCAAACTTCCGGTTTACACTTGAATGGGCAGCATGCTTTGAAAAATGTAGTTAGCTTTTAAATTACAGATGAATCTTAAGTCCCTAAGCACTGATTCCATAAGAAACAGAGAAACAGGTCCACCGCGCTGACTTGAAGGAGAAAAGCGGCTCCAAACGACCAATGACCCACCATTTAACACGTCGTTTCATTTTCTACGTTCATCCATCAGTTCAAAAACATGTAGAATACGTTAAGAAAATGAAAGGATAATAACAATAAAACGTGTGCTATCACATCTCACGCCTTGCCGTTTGCCACCCGCCCCCTTGTTTGATGGACAGCTAAGATCCTTGATGTTCAGAGCTGTTTTGGATGTTTCTCAAAAGCAGTTCTGTCGAAGCATGAATTAAATCAGACTCTTGGGCCGCGAACTATCGATTAGTCGTGACTGCGGTCTAGTTAATCCAATCCGATGCTAGATTCCGCCCACAGGTTTTGATGGATGATGTTGACGGATTTAATTATTTCGTGGCATGCACCAAGGCCTCAGCATGAAATAAATAATGAAATGTAGACATAATTCCATAAATATTGAAATAAACAATGAAATATATTCCATTTAATTATTTACGTTTTTTTATTTAACAGTTTACTTAATTATTTAACAATTTAAATAATTGTTTCACGTTTTAATGAACTAATTATGCATATAGTTTATTTATTTCATATTGGCACCCTCAGCCCTTCGCCTGTGGTCCAATTGAAATCATTTAATTATGGGTAGGGAACTTTTTAAAGGGAGAACGCTCACAGCAGCCATTTCTAGGCTTGAATAGGGATTATTCAAAGGGACTTTTTAAATGGTCATTATAAAAGGGACCAACTGATGAACACGTTGCTCCCAAGATGCTTTGCAGTGCTTTTACTCAAAATGTGAACCACTTGTTTTGAATTGAATTTATTATGTAAACAAATCATGATAAATCGGCTCTTTTATGAAAGGTCAGTGGTGCATGATCAGATAGTTTAAAACCAAAAACCACTGACACATTTGCTCTGTTTGATTTATGCAGCTAATTTCAGTGGGTCGTTTTTTTCTTTTTTGCCGCCGTGCTGTAGGCCCTGCTGGAAGCAGACTGGACACACACGTCTGCCTCTGGGCCTTCTGCAGTTCCATCCTGTGCACCCTTACAAGAATCAGCCGCCATTCGTTCCCACGATGCACAGCAGGACTGCGTCGCTCCATCAGCCAGCTTCTCGGACAGGAGTTCAGCGCCCAGCCTTCCAGGATCTAGGCTTGTCAAAGGTTTAAGAAGCCTGGCCAACCCTAACTCTTCATTCTCCTCACACTCTGTCCCTCACGTACCCACTTCATCTCTTCGAGCGCCTTTGGTGGGCTCTAGTGCAATTTCATCTCCGCAACTTTTGTCTAATTCTCCACCTGCCCAGTCAAACCCTCCACCTGGCATCTGCAGTGTTCCCCAGAAGGAGCTTCCTTTTCAGGATGACTTTGATGACTGGGACGTCGATCTGGAGGAGTTGGACGAGTGTGTTCCTCAGAAAACTTCGGCTCCAGACGCAGACCTTGAATCAGACAGCATTTCCCCAGCTAAAAGGATGAGATCCTCGGGTGTTGGCGAAGATCCTCCCGTTGTATCTAGTCTCAGAGAGTTCTGCAGCACTTTTCCGAAATCAGCACTCCCGCAGTCCTTCATCCGTTCCCCATGTTCTACCACGTTGCAGCCCTTCGTGCCTCCTCAGCGCGCTCCAGCCTGCCGTTTCTCCAGTCCGGTGACTCCTGGACCTGCAAGAGCGTCGTCTCAGTGGCAAAGAGGAGCCATCACACCTCGAGCAGAACAGCGCCACACGGGCTCTCTGTTCCAGGCTGTGTCTCCTGCGCCGCCCTCTCCACAAACACCCCGCCCGCTCCACATGCCCGTCCTCACCAATCACCTGGTCCAGCTGGTGTCTGCGGCCAATAAGACGCCCCAGAGGTCGCGGAGTGACGCCGCTCGCCCCAAAACACGGCGGTTTCCAGGCCCGGCAGGCGCTCTACCACAACAGGTGTCTTTAGAGCTCTCAGATTTGGATTAGTTTCTACTTTTTCACCCTAGTAACTGGCGCGTTGTTTTGTAAACCTCTCGTTTCATCTACAAACAAAAAAATGCATGAATGTAAGGCAAGATTTAAATCACTTTGTCAGTTAAATACACTTTTTTGTTTTGTGCATACCTTTTAAATTCCACAGGTCAGTGAGCGGAGTCTGGACGACATTGTGGTGGCAGTTCCGCAGACGCCAGCACACGGTGCTGTGGCTCGCCTGCGCAGTGAGGTAATGCAATACCTCATCATTACCCTTGCATTACTCATGCAATACCTATCATACAAAATCTCGACATGTACCTCTCTATAGAGCCTCTGTCACCATAGCTTTTTAAAAATGTTAAGTCTTTTGCGATGCTAAAGATGTGTCACTAAATCAGCATTTGCCATGGGTAGATTCAAGGAAATGTGTAAGGAATAAAACACTTGCAGTTATAGGAAAATAGCAAATTGCTGTGGTATAAGCGGAATAAAACACTTCGGGACGTGCTGTTATAGGAAAATAATCAACGACGGGGTGCTGTGATGCGGCCATTACCACCCCGGAGTTTATTTATTTTTCTATAACAGCATGTCCCGAAGTGTTTTATTTCCGCTTATACCACAGCAATTCGCTAACGATTAAACATTTTTATTTATTGAAGAACGACACGTCGTAGTTGTTTTTCCGTTTTATAGTCACATTTAATGTTGTGGAACATCCGCAAAACAAGTTAGTTATAACAGTGTGTGTTTGTGTGAGAACAGGTCCCGAGCTCTCAAGTAGGTGAGGAAGAAGAGTTCAGTGGAGGTCCGTGGGCAGCAATGAAGGCCGAGATGGGATTGGATGAGAGGAACCCTTCCTGTTTCCTGCATTCATACAGCATCGTCATGGTGCTGCGGAAAGTAAGCAAAGCAGTTTCATTACAGTTTACTTTCCTGAATGACGGGCACACCATATCGCCACACTTTTTTAAATGAATCTTTAATTAAACCACCCTGGGCTTTTCTTTTTAAATGTAGGACATATTGGTCTTGTTTTGTGTATGCAGCAGCAATCCCGGGCTTTAAACAGGACTTTTAGCAGGGGTTATATCACAAACATCATCAGTCGTGCTAATGTCATTATAATTTGGATAGATTATTTTGACATAACAAATCTGCACTAATAGCAGACGTGCTGTACATGAATCATTTATCAGGGTAATGAACGGTTGGGGTAATTCATTCGTGTTCCAGAGACCTTGGGGCTACGTCTAATTTGTTCCTCTTCTCTCTCGCTTAATTTCCATTGTGCTCCTTTGTTATCACTTCGTCTTTCTCAGGCGGCCTTAAGACAGTTGTTGAAAAATAAGGTTCCTAACATGGCCGTGGTGTTGAAGAGCATCTTGCCCACGCATGCTGATGCCAAAGCAGTGTTCAGGGACCCCACAGGTACGACATGCATCATGCAGATGTTTGTATATGTAAGAACGATCAACTTCAATTTCCATAGGCAGCTTTTATAGGCAGTGTTGGCGTATGGCAATTTCCATTCCCTAGCATTGTGCTAAAGCGGAAACGTTTGAGCCAGATGTGCATTAAATCTAGGGTCATATTTCCAATGTTCAAACCCCTCGCTAAAATCCTCCCCTAACCTCCAACTGACCAATCATGGCTTCGCGACTGTAACTAAGCACGGGCACATCTTTCAGGAATTTACAATATGCGTAAGGGTAGGCTGCTTGTAAATCTGATAGCCCACCTCCCAAAACTTTGGAGCAGGGAATAAAATCCCACCCGTTTCCTAAACCTAAACCACAGGAGGAGACGTGTAAGATCTGGATTAAACAGAGCATTGCTGCATTGCAGACCAAGTATTGATGGACAGTAAAATATTGAAAATGAGGAGAAAGTCATATTTTGACATTGTGGTTTTTTTTAAGCAGCAGTTTGTCATTTTTTTAGGGTCGTTGCACAAAAAAAGGATAATAGATTTTATAGAAGAGCGAACGCTCAAAACGAGGAAGGAAGTGAAATGCCATTAAAATGCCATGTTATTTCAGTTGCGTTAACGTTCATACATGATGTACTCTGAGAATCTTGCACTTAAAGACCTCGACCCAGACAAAATGAACACAATGTGAAAATGTTATGTTTAAAGTATTTTTATTTTTTTTAAAGGTTCAAAACTATTGCAGTGTAATGTGTTAAATTAAAGGCGTGTGTGAATCCGTGATATTTTGCAAACATTGAACTGTAACACTCCTACAGCTAGTAGCGGTCTCGTAAGAAAGGGGAGAAAGTCTATTCAACTCGCAAATTGGAGTTGCATTTGATTTGTATATTTGAATTTGTATTTTGAATGACCGTATACGCTATACTATAGACAGGATGTCATGTCAGTGCCATACGCTAGGTCATGGTTTGTCAACTGGTGGATCGCCGTCCGAATGAACCTCTCCACAGAATTCGGTTCTAATGAGAAATAAAATAAACCAACTCAAAGCTCGATATGAAAGGTCCACCAGAGCGCTCGTCCATTCCCTTCCAGCCCAAGAGCGTGCAAATGAATGTTTATAAAAGCATGTTAAAAATACAACAGATTTAAAAAATATATTTAATGTCTTATTTTATTTCATCAGTAGGCACAAACTAATCATTAATGGTTAAGCATTAAAACGTAACTGTTGTCGTCGTTCAGTCGTGTTAGTTTGCTTATCCGGACCTTTTGTAAGCAAGGAATTTTAACGTAACTGGACCTTCACAAGTTTTAGTTGAATACCCCTGATCTAGGTCTTTGTGAAGTGGCGTCACTGGGAATCGGCTTCATCTGTGCCACAGATATTTACATACAACCGTTTTCTCTCCATCTACATATGACCGTTGTGTGCCCCTTTTATTCTTTGATGTCTAGGTGAGATGCAGGGCACAGTTCATAGACGCTTGCTGGAGGACAGACAGGGGGAGCTGAAGACCGGCGCAGTGCTGCTGCTCAAACAAGTAATGTACCACTGCTCAAACATGCACTGCATTACTGACCACTTGGTCACCAGATTTAGAATTTTTTTCTTGTCTTGTATTCTTGTCTCTTGCTTGTTCTTGTATGATGGTTAAAAAACTGTACTTTAACTCTTTAATTTTAGTCTTCGATGCATCCCACTGTCCTCTCTTGGCCTAGGTGGGCGTGTTCTCCCCCTCTTACAGGAACCACTACCTGAACGTAACACCCAATAACCTGCTCCGAATCTACCCCGCTGATGGAGCCGTTCACGCCTCCTCCCAGTGTTCCCAGCCTGCACTGGTTAGTGGCCATGTTTTTGAATTCTAATACAGGCAGGGCTATAGAAGTAAATCCTTCACTTTTCACAGGATGAGTTTTGGTTATTGTGCATTTTCAGTACATTCTACTCATCCAGCAATGATCTGTTGATGTGTTTTTCCTCCCTGTTGAATGGGAGTATAGGGACCCGTTAGATTACTGCATTGTGAGCCCCCCAGGCCTGAAGGGGGCCCCGTGTCTCAGATGGAGCTGCATTATTATGATGATGAGGACGAGCAGGGCAGTGTCCCAGCTAACCCTACAGGTCACGCTAGTGGGGTGGTCCAGTTTACTTCAGCACCTGACTGCTTAGAGGACGCTCAGTGGGATGCAGGTACGATGATGCACTTGATCAGCATCAAGAAGCTGGGTGTTCACGTTGCACGACTAGGTGCTCAATTTGCGGTTTGCTGCACAAATCAGTTTTTTGTTGCTGCCATCTTAACAGGTCACACTCCTTTTATTGACCTTCATGCACAAAAAAACAATAATAGTTATGGCTAGAAAAGCAGCCTGCTTAGATAGAATGAAGCGAAAAGTAAGAATTATGTGAAACGAGACGTGATTGGGGTCAGTTCATTTATTATTATTTTTGGTTGGAATTCATCACAAAATAGAATGACATTTAATAGCCTGTATAGATTTTACATTACTATCTGTTCACATAGAAAGTAATAACCTCAGATCTTTATATATATATATATATATATATATATCATCCTCAAAAGTGATCGCACATTTGGGGGAAAAAAACAGATTGCCGATCTTTTCAATGAGTGCTTTTACACAAACGCCAATAATCTGACCGTTATCTGGCTTCGGCTGTTATCACGTGATCATGTAAACAGCATTAGAGATCGTTTTGTAGATGTAAACACAACCAACGTAGACAGAAATGACATGAATTGCAACCAAAGTAAACTACTCGGCACTGACCCCTTCTCGTTCCACATTCCCACCATTTAAAATTCTGTTGCACGTATTCCTTCTCATCTATCTTTGTGGAATGTTGCATGGGACTTTGATTATTGTTTAGTCGCCTCTTGTAACTGTTAAGTTGCGTGAAAATGTTTTAACGCAACCTGCAACCCAGTTGTGTTGGAAGTTTTACAAGTAAAGCCAGCCAGAGTCAGGAGTTTGTTTCTATGGTGACAATCAACGGCTCCAGTAAACGTACTTCAATCTTCAGATATTCGAAACACCCAAGAACAATGGATTTGGGCCACTTCTGCTTGCAGTATGAATTGCAGTCCTAGAAAAGTTTTTTGTTTTGTATCATTTTTTTTTTTTTTTTCCATTCCAGTTGAGAACTTTGTTGTGAGTTTCGGGTCAGCCGCGCCAGGGGGCAGTAGAGAGCAGTTTTATCATTTACATCAAAATCTATGCACAAGTTCCCTTTTATGAGTCTGATGATTATTTGACACTCATGATTTGAAGCTTACCATTGTATGGTATATTCATATTGGTCTTTAAAGGTTACTAATGTAAAACTACCTGATTGTACAGATGTTTCTAAAGAGTATTTAGTTAATCTGCTTGTGTCTTGCAGATGATCTTGATGAGCTGCTTGGGGAGTTGCCTGTCGAGTCCTACAGTGCCTAAGACTGACATCATTACCATGGAAACATACCATAATAACAGGCCACAGCTAAATGGTTCAGCTGGGGGGTTTTTTTCTTTTTTTTTCTCTTCACTTTCCAATTTGTGTTGTATAGATGCTTTTGTAAGATATGTACATAATCAGAAAACTGTCGTCATCCAAAAAATAAAATAGATAAAAAGCATGAAGATTAAATGTTTGCGTTTGAACTGCCTTTTGGGTTCTTGTGTTTTCTCCAATCTGAGTATTGTAGGGCTCTTGGCAGACAACAGCGGATTAAATGATAATACAAGAACTCGTTTTAGCAGGTGCATCACATCACGATTTTGTAGGCACCACCGCCAACCTGTTACTCATGCAAAGGGAGAGGAAACATAGCCGTGTACTGATGAGTGTAATATTTGCGCTGTCGTCGAGACCGGTGCGCTGTCGTAGCTTTCCATGGCCACTCCATCCTGCACCCTTGAATTTAAAGCAGCACTCGAGACAAAAATGTGGCAGCTTGATCCACTTGTGAGGGTTGTGAAGACATAGACTAGTCTTTTAGACTCACCGGCAGAATGGCTTGTGCTGATAGATGTGTTGAATAAAGAGTATGGTGAATTTTTCACAGCACTGTGAAATTCGTCATCTAGCATGCAGCTGTTTCTCTTTCGCGCTCTCAGGCCGTTACACCAATCTTGTCGCCACAGCGGAGAGTATATTTCTCTCGTCCTACCGATCGGCACATTGCTTCACTATACTGCCCCCCGCCGTTTACACTGGTATTGCACCACACGAATGCGGTGTGTTAATTTTTTTGGACGTGCACAATCGACGTGCCGAATGAACGCAGGACACGTATGTCGGCCATTTGAAGGGTACGTATGCGTAGTTAACAGCAAGTATAACTCAAACTCAAAAAAAATATTTTCACTGCCCATCCTGCCAGTCACTGTGTCCTCATCACAGCTGGCTGATGCGTGTTCATGAACTTATGTAATTACGTATTCGTTTATTAATGAGTGTACCACAGCGCTGTTGAATTCTCGATTCTGATTGGACAGAAGGTGTTGCTTAATTTTCATAATCACATAATTTAAGCCTAACAATAAATAGATGGATAAAAAAAGTGTCGTTATTTAACAAAGAAAAACATAATAGCGTTTATAGCGATCATAACATTTATTTCAATAAATAAAAATGTGTAATCTGCAAATTGCTGTGGTATAAGCGGAATAAAACACTTCGGGGCGTGCTCCTGTAGGAAAATAACTTGTGTTTTATTCCTTATTTATCAAATGTTACGTCTCCTCTCCACACTTGTTCTGTCCCTTCACACCCATGGACAGAGCCAGACAGACTAGTGTTTTGAGGAGAAACTTGTGGAGTGGTGTTAAGAAAACCGCACTTCTGAAGCACTGCCGGATGGAGATGTGCTGTGATTCCAGCTTTGTCAATGTTTTCTTTTTTTTCTTTCCTACCTTTGAGACTTTGTTTTTCTAATGCAAAGCAGCTTTCATTGGTTTTCGACATCTGTGACTGAGATGGAAGACTGTCTGAGGTGCAAAGGGAGTTGTAATGGAATTAAATTTTTTTTTTATTTGCTTTGATAAGTCAATCCACTGGTTTTCTCATGTAAAGTTATTGTGTATTCTAAACTGTTATTTGGACCTTTTGCTGCATCTGCTTAGAATGACAGTTTTTCGTTAAAACAGCTAATTTCACGACCAAAGTGTCCCAGATTTAAAACCGACATTTTCTCTGCATCGTCACACCGCCCTTGAACTTGAATGAGCTCCAAGGTGCAATACAGAGGATCCAGGCTCAGACAGGAAGGATCAGAATGTAAACTGGCAGCATGTTTCAAAAGCTCCATCCTGCATAGAGGAAGAAGAATGTATTTGTTCTTGGTTGAGTCACAGAGGAGGGCTAATCTGTGTTTAAACTGCACTCATTAGCTGAGCTGAGGAGACACAGGGACCTCGTCTGAGATGCCTCATTAAATCATTAGCAGGCTGGAAGGCCTGCAGCTGTCAGAAATATCAGCGGAGTCCACAGGCACTCTGGTGTCAGAAAGAACCTCGACCCCTGTATTAGGGACATGTTCAGTCTGAAGAGCGATGCAGAAATGTCAGGTCTTAAGTACCGAGTGGGAAGCCATTCCTCTCTCTAAAGACTCTGAAGCTTATTTATCTGTTCAATTACATTTTGTTCATATAGCGCTTTTAATAAGCGATAGCAGCTGTACAGAAATCCGGATATAGATCTAGAGCTCTAACTGAACAAGCCAGAGGTGACCGTGGCAAGAACAAAAACTCAAGGAGACGACATGATGAAGAAACCTTGAGAGCTTGAGAGGAACCAGACTCAAAAGGGAACCCATCTTCTTCTGGGTCACAACAGTAGACAGTCATATAGAGAAAAATATCTGCCTGTATCATTTTCTGATTTGGTAAATAGCAAAGAAATCAAAAGTGATAATTCACAAGTATGTCCTTATTTCTTTAGTGTTTGTCTCACCAGAAGTTAATGAATCACCTTTTACACATTCATGTCGAGTGTATACCAGGACGACTGTGAAAGTTTTGCAGGACGTGATGCAGTCTCTAGAGGGTGACTCATTCTCATTAAGAGCTGCAGACTGGTTCATGACACTACTAAATCTCATGCATTTGTTTCAGCTGTTTAGTTAAACCTTTCGTAGGCTTCACACTTTACTAATTGGCCCTTCGATCCATTTCAAACAGTTTAAACAAATCTGCTAATTACAGTAGCAGCTCTCTACTCCGTCTACCCCAGCAGAATGACATGTAGCCTGAAGATGTGCCACCTGTGACAGACAGGTCTTTGATTAATGACCCAGGCCACATTTTTATGTTGCTTCATCTTAGCCAATCGTTAGAAATTCCTACGATAAACCCAAAAAGGAGCTACAACCTGTTGACCTCCAAGTTTAATTTTATATGATGCATGAAGACAATATTGATCTTTTTTCTATGTAAATTTGATTTACTTATTGCCTTGCCCTGCTGCTACTGTTTGCACTCTGCGTTGTCCTAACACCTCATATGATAGGTTCACAGGAGAAGTCTTGACAGTCTGTGAGCTCTTACAGGTACCTTACATCACTGAATTCCATCAAGCACTTTGGAGGAACGCTTCTGAAGGAACCGTTCTTATTCGAGTCCCTGAGCACATTTTGGTGGTTCCTAGACCTAAGATGAGATTTCCTTCAGCATATAGCACTATTGTGGCTTGTGAATGCTGGGTGAGGCATTTCATAAACACCAAACTACTGCTTTTTGAATATTTGATCACTTGCATAGTCACTAAATAAATTATGTTTAAGTCCAAAATAGATATTAATCACATGAAATTTATATATTTTTTAAAATTATTATTATTATTTTTTAATGTTGACTGATTTTTATTAGGGTTAGGGTATTAGGTTTATTATGAGCGTTAGTACAGCAAAAAAACTATTTTTTTTGTAAAGTTTTAGTGCTTGCTTAAGTTCTTAAGTGAGCAGTGAAGAGGTGGCTCTTCAGTCTTTGTTTGAAAACAGCCAGTGACTCTGCTGTTTGGACAGTCAGGGGAAGTTAATTCCACCACCTGGGTGCCAGAACAGAGAAGAGCTTTGATGCGTGTCTTCTTTGAGTCTTGAGGGATGGAGGGTCAAGTCGAGGCGTGCTTGTGGCTCGAAGGGAACATGGTAAAGAGTGGGGTTTGATAAGTGTCTTCAGGTAGGTGGGGGTGCGTTTTTGGCTTTGTAGGCCAGCATCAGAGTTTTAAATCTGATGCGGGCAGATACAGGAAGCCAGTGGAGGAAACGCAGCAATAGGGCGATGTGGGAGAACTTGGGGAGGTTGAAAACAAGGCGTGCAGCTGCATTCTGAATCAGTTGCAGGGGCCTGATGGCACGCAGGGGAAGACCTGCCAGGAGCGAGTTGCAGTTGTCCAATCTTGAGATGACAAGAGACTGAACAAGCACCTGAGTGGCATCCATGGAGAGAAAAGGCCGGTACCTCCTGATGTTGTAAGGGAGAAACCTGCATGACCGAGTCAGGTTAGCAACATGAGCAGAGAATGATAGCTAGTTGTCCAGAACCCCTCTAAGGTTTTGTGTGTTGTCAGATGCTGTGATCAGAGAGGTCTCCAGGGAGATGGCAAGATCTTGACATGGGGGCACATCTCCAGGGATATATAGCAGCTTGATTTAATTTCAGGTGATGAGCTTCTATCCATGATGAGATATCCGCCAGACATGCAGAGATCCGATGCAGAAACATGAATGTCTAAGGGAGGTAAGGACAGAATGAGTTGTGTGTCATCAGCATAGTAGTGCTATATAAAGCCATTTGAGGATATGACCTAACTGAGAGAGCTGGTATATAGGGATAATAGAAGAGGACCAGGCACTGAGAGTGGAGAGTCTGCATGGAGCAGATGATGATCACCTCCAAGTCACCTGATATGATCGTCCTTCCAGGTAGGAATCATACCACCGCCATGCAGGGCCACTAATTTCAAGGCTCGTGAGGATGGACAGGAGTGTCAAAGGCTACTGCGAGATCAAGAAGGATCAGGGCCGATGATAGTTTGGCTGATCTGGCGGAGTGAAGCTTCTCAGTAACAGCCACAAGGGCAGTTTCTGTGGAGTGTGCCGCTTTGAAGGTTTCGAAGGTTATTCTGGGTGAGGAAGTGAGACAACTGCTTGTAAACAGCACGTTCAAGAATTTTAGAGAGAAAGGGGAGAAGTGATACCGGTCTGTAGTTGCTGATGTCCGAGGTGTCTAGTGTGGGCTTTTTCAGAATGGGTATAATGAAGGCAGTTGGTACGTGACCAGATGTCCTGGATGGGCTCATTGCTGAAAAACCTGCTGACATAACCAGCAGTTTATAACCATGGGTATAAGCATAGCTATGCGTGCTGCTTCATTTTGTGTATGTACATTTTTGGTATTGTGCACTTACTGTAGATGTTGCTGCCGTTTCCTCTTAATGATCAATAAAGTATCTTTGTCTGTCTATCTAGCTATCTAACTAACTAGATTTCTCCTTCTCTGTTTGTCTAGATGTTCATCTATCTAACGGCTGTACCGTATATATCCATCCTATCTCCAGAATCTAATCTGCTTTTGCTATTCCAGTGCTATTGTGTAATCACAGGCTACACACGCCTGAGAGAAACCGGCCTAATATCTGACGGACGCGCTCACAGATGCGTCTCACATTCATAACTAGGTCAGAATCATGCGATTGGCCCATCAGGGGCAGATACTGTCTCTCTCTGTATGCTGCACCTGTACTGTGCGGCCTAACCGTAGGGTCCCTAATATATTATCTAGCCTTGTTTTTGGTGCAGTGCGTATAATCTCTTAGGTCATGAATGTATGCATATTGTGGTCTATGTCTTGGAGCTAGACACTCTTGACACATGGCTCATGTTGGCTGTGTGTAGCCTAAAGGCAAATAATGTCAAGTTAAAACCTAGCTGTGTCCGGAAAGCATACAAACCGGTTTTATACACTCTTGGTGGATGTTTTGGTCATTTTATGTGTCTTGTATCTGGGTTGTATCCTGATAAGATTCTGATTCAGATAGGAAATCTGATTGCTGTATTACGCGTTAATATGCAAATCAGCTCATTACATTTGAACGTCAACTTCCTGTGTTCCTGGTTTTTAGTTGTTTTAAGAATAAGATTTTTCGTGACTTTTTTAATCTCGCTAACGTATTTAAAGGTGCAAATTTTTGCATTCATGGAGCACGTGCGTCACCTATTGGGAGAGGTTACGGTTGTCAAATGTGGCTTGGAGAGACGGCTGTATTTACACTTGTAGAACATGTGGGTAAAATGCGTCTCATATAACCTCCTGAAGTGGTTTGAGCGATGATCGGATTTAAATCTGTTTCAAATGCGTCTTGGGTGCATATACACTTTACATTCTTATGTGGATAATCCCTGTCTGGATATAATCCTGATTGATACTTAAGACGAATGAAACGACCAGGTGTAAACGGGATTTAAGACTACATTCAGGGTCTGTATAGGCACAGTCATGTAGCGTTTCCTGGAGCAGACAGAAAGGCATGAGCCATCCTTCTCCTCCACAGATTGATCTTTGCTTTCGCTCGGGTCATGGAGGGCCAAAATGAATGTGATAATAACAGGAAGAGGTGTGAAATGAAAGCGTGCAAGGTCGACAGAAATGGACAAGGAGTGGGCGAAAGGAGAATAGAGCGGCTGTCAGATGGAATAAAGTAGCCGCATGACTCGGGAACAGTTCTAGGAAAATAAAATCTCTCAAATTGAGGTTGACATTTACAGACATTTACACTCTGAAATGCAAAGTACCTTTTCTTTTTAATCTCTCTGACTACTTTCCTTTCACTTTGGATCGTTGAACGCTTGGCACATGCTGTGGAGTAGATCAGTAGCTCTGATTATGGAGGTCAGATGATAAATAAGGATGATGGATATGATAAGGGGATGAGAAACAAACTTTTTTATTTGGCGCCGACATCCAGAAAGCAAGGGCTAAGGATAAGAAATGATGCGGCTATACACGCACACAGAGAAATAAGATCTATCTATAGATTGTGTTGTGCTGCCTGGTCCTGTATGCTTTCATCCATTTAGCACGCGTTGTAAAAATCCCCCTTTTTTGCTTTTATCTTTCTCATGTCACACTACATACTCGTCCTGTCCCAAATGGGGCACTTGCGGCCTTGCAGTTCTCGTTTGCGCATGCACCTGCAAGGTCCTGTAAGGCTGTAGGGTGTCCCATTTGCGCCTTTACCATGCCCTTACCATACTGCCTCCGACCCACAACCCCTTGAGATTATTAGCTAAGACCAATCACAGTGGAATTCAAGCCAACAATGGAAAAAACTTCCTTAAATAAAGTCTTAAAACATCTTTTTAAATTTAATTTAACTTGTAATTTTTTCAGCATTAGGGTTACAACTTACAGTATGTTAAACAAAAAGTGTAAAATAACTGATTAAACTGACTATAATCGATTACATCTAGGAAAGTGGTGAAGTCTTGACGACTGTCCCAAATGCTCGGTCACTCGTGCACCATTGGTCTGCACCTCAACGACATCACCAAAGTGCACCCCTGGAGGAGGACCGCAGGGCTTAGAGTGCCGTTTTTATTCCCTTTCTTTGTACCCCGTCTTGTTTTATTACTAGCCACAGTCGTACACAGTGTGAGGACGGTCATGCAGACTAGGCGTGAAATCTCTAGATACCTCGCAGTTTGATTTGATTTCAATTCAGAGTGTCACAATGTGATTCTAAAATGATTCTTCATGCATCTTCGTTTTTTGATATCTATAGCCAACATGATTTTTTTTAACAGTATGATCACCTGCTGCTTTTACATTTATTTTACATTTACAATTATTCATTTGACAGATACTTTTATCCAACGCGACTTACAACTGAGCTAAAGAGTTGAGAGTTAAGGGTCTTGCTCAAGGGCCCAACAGTGGTTTTCTAGTAGTCCTCACAACCTTCCAATCACTAGCTCAGAACCTTAACCACTGGTCCACCACTGCCCTATACTTTAAATTATAATATCATTTTCACCCATCATGAAAAAACACCAGGATTAATGTATTTCTATTAGGGCTGTAGGCACGAATTTTCACTAATTCACAGGGACTTGTATGGTGGAGGCTCACATAATTTAAGCCTAACAATGAATGGATTAAACAAAGTGTTATTTAACAAAGAAAAGCGTATGATCGCTGCAATGGAAGACGCTTTCTGTAAGGAGAAGGTGTATTGAACATTTATGGAAGGAGACTCCGGTGTCAACGCTTTGTAACAGTCAGAGGT
>JAOUQW010000023.1:20053257-20065492 GCA_028565825.1 Olivaichthys viedmensis | reverse complement strand
CCTTCCATTTTTCTGAAATGCACAGGTAGCTTAACAACTAGGTCATGTTTGGTCAAATGCATTGTAAAATCATGCTTGGAACTTTGGATTAAGTTCTCTGAGTGTATAACACTCAGGTTTCATGATCTAGACACCTTATCAACATACTTTAAGTTGTCTCCAAGGAGCAGTCCTAAAGGGGGGGTGAGTTGGAATTACACCCCAGGACAATCTCTTTGAACAACTTCCGTAAATAAGGGGTGTTTCTCAATATGTGTTCTTGTGTGTTCTTGCGTCCTCGTGTACTCGCTTGACGTCATCTTTTAATGCTCAAGTTTCATTCCAATACTCAAGAACACAAATGCCGAGAACAGTTTAAAAACCCAGAAGTGTTATTGATCCGCCCCAAAAACCAAGGATGCACCAGATGGTAACTTGCCAACGAGAACAAACTAAAAGTCCCATAATTTTTGAACCACATTTGTTCAGGTATGACAACTTTTGGATAGCTGAGTGGAATCTAAGTCCTTTTGGTAAAGTCTGTACACTCAACGGCGATCTTTTCAACGCTCTCAGCAGTTATTTCCAGTCACACAAGACCAGGCATCTACTGTATCTACTTGAATGGGGAGTGACTCATAAACCAGAAACAGATCGACAAGCTGGAGTTTCAAACACAAATTTGAATTCACTGTTAAAATCGGACAAAAATGGTGTAAATCATTTGTGGTCTTTGGCTCCAATAAAACAACAAAAAAAATATTTTTTATGTTGCTCCGGTTACTGCGCATGCGCATTTCTCCATAACTAGTGGAGTAAAGGCTTGACGACACTAACCTTATTTACGGCAGTTTCTATGGTAACGATGATCGTCAGACCCAGAGATTAGGCCGAATACCAAATGGCTTCCTGCTCACCACATTGGGCGGAACATAATGGCTTCTACACCTTATTTAGTGGCCAATAGGAAGTAATTTAGGATTCGCCCAGCGGCTCGGCTCGGTAGCTAGAGCCACCATATTGAGCGTTACGCGCTATCCCATTCATATTTCAACCAGTGAACTGTCTCTACTCTTATACTGTCTCTCGTGGAACACGTGCTAACCTGTCAAGGCAACCATGGAAACAATCATCTCACTAACAAATGTCTCAGCTCATTCGGCCGTAATTTGCTTGTTTGCTAGTTCTTTTTATGGATCACGTCCCAAAGATTATGGATGGGTCTTGTGAACCTGCATTAAGCTGCCACTGATTATCTGCTTGCATTGTATAAATTGGTTGTTTTCTTTAATTATTGACTGTAATAATGGCCACATATTGCTGTTTGTGTCTGAGAGGACAATGGCGGGTGAATTGATGGATGATGCCAAGCTAAAAGTCCAGTGTGTTTTATCTCTGATTAATGGTGCTGCATAATTCAGGGGCCTGCTGGTTGTAATGCTTTCATAGAATAAGGAAGAAAAATCTTCTGGTGATCTGTGCGAACGTGTGTGTGTGTGCTCATCTTTGTATGAGAGAAAGAGTGAAGGTTGGTCAGTGAGGGACTATTATGCAATGAGTATGTCTCTGAAATCCTCCACACTATATTAGAAGCGATGAAAGGGATAGAAAAAGACAGAGACAAACTGTCAGATCGTTCCTTCAACAGTTGACAACTAGCCAGGGGCTGTTTGTGGTTAAATCAAATGGTTCACGGTAGATTGTTCTTGTTGCACACCGGAGCAAATTTACACAAACATTACAGTCTTTTTTTCCTTTGGCCTGCTTGGTTTCCAGTTGCTTGTTTATAAAACTGTGGAGGGAATAAGGCACAACATTTTCCATTTTCAAAATGATTCTCATATTGTTTATTCGGGTTTGTTTTCAGCCTGAATGGTTTTAATATTTTTTGGACTGGTTGTTTTTGTTTTACAAATGAAACAGAATCCAATCCAAGCACAGAGCTAAGCAGTTATGGGATAAGGGTCTTGCTCAAGAGGCATCCCAGTGGCTCTCTGGCAGTCCTGGGATTTAAACTCATTAGCGCCTTAACAGCTGAGCTACCACTGCTATAAGATTCATAAACATATAAACATCTAAGATTCATAAATAATAATGTGGCAGTGGCCCATTTGTTGCTATGCCAACCCCCCTCTACCCCATCCATCAGTGGATATTATTGGATGATGGACAGTTCTTAGCACAACAGTGACACTGACACAATGGTGTGTGTTGCACTGGTATGAGTGTATCAGGTGCAGCAGCGTTGCTGGGGCTTTTAAGCATCTCAATGTCACAGCTGGGTTGAGAAACAGTCTGGGAACCAAAACCATCCAGCCAACAGCAGTGCTATGGTCAGAAACGGACACTAATGAAGGCTGGAGGACAATTAACACAGATTGTGCATGGAAAAAAAGAGCTGTAGTCTTTAATTGTACACCTACAAGGCAGGCATGTCTAATAAAGTGGTCAGTAAGTGTACACAGTCACTGCTGGGACTGATATCAGCACAACACACACTACCATGTCAGCGTCACTGCTGTGCTGAGAATTGTCCACCATCCAGATAACATCTGGTCAGTGCGTAACATCAGATGGACTATACACTATACAAACTATACAAATGGACTAGTCACCAATTATATACCTACAAATATGTATGAATTTAAATAATTTTAAATTTTAAATTTTTATTTGTTTGATCCATCTGTTTTTGAGTCTATATATATTAGTTATTAATTGTAATATTAACATGTTAATATTGGCCTCTATATACATACGTGTATATATACTGTATATATGTTTGTGTGTGTGTGTGTGTTTGTGGTTGAATATGTCCTTCTCAATGTGTTCAGTAGTTAATGCTGAGTGTCCAAGTGGCTCTCCGTGTCCCGAAAACCTCTTTTGCTGTCCATTCTGAGATATTTTGCAGAACATTTTACATCTATGATTCTTAAAACCTGCTTCCAGAGATGGCTGTGTGTGAACAAGTGTGTGTGCTGAGATTATGCGTGATTACTTTGGTTTGATTAAGCGTGCCCGAGACACTTTTACAACACTGTGTGAGCTGGTGTGCTGCTGCTGCTGCTCAGGGTTTTATGAGAATGTTTTTCCCTGTGTGTGCCTTTCAATAGTGTGGACGGTGTGTGTGTTATGGCATAACATAAATGTCACCAAGGTTTAAAAGGTCTAAACTGTACCAAACTTGAAAATCCCAGCAGCGCAGCGTCCACCAAATGGGTCCTGGAGTATCGGTAGGTTTATGAACCCCACTGTCCTCTACCACAGCAGAAAAAAGTACACCTGTAGCTGAAAACATGTACAGCATCAAGTAAGCTGTCTTTAAAAACCCATTTAGAAGCTTTGAAAGGGTTTATTTACAGTCTGTGCATGGCATGGGTTAATGACAGCATTTCCTCCCTGCAGGTGCTGTGTGTGGGCCATTTTACAAACGATTTCACAAGTGCATTTTCAATCACTAACAGCAGTATTCAGATTAGTTCAGTGTTTTCCACTTGAGCTCTGCACATTGTCGTGTGTAATGACAGTTCACATATTTGCTATGCCATTAAGACACCCCTGTTTAAAAAAACTCAGTCCATATGCATATTCATCTCTCTGTATTGTAAAAGCTGAGATGATCATGGGAGATGATTTATACGTTTTCTCATCTTCCCAGTACTAAAGCTACCATGATGCTTTATATGCAGTAACAAATTAGAGGAAAAACCTGAATAAACGAGTTCATCCACATAAGCTTCCAATGAAATGTCAAATTCATTTTGACAGCCCTAATATGCGGGTAAAAGCTTTACTGTGTGTCACATGAAGAGCTTGTTAATGAACTGATGAGATGATTCAGGTGTGTTACCGCTGTGTGCAAGCCAGTGAGACTCCAGGAGCAACATTGGAGAACACTGTGTTAGTTCAGAAGTGTAAAGTGGTGTTATACTGTGCTAAACGTATTGACAGTGTAACCTGTTCCATAGATTCAATACGCATATCCATGCTGATGTATTAAAACAGTCAGATATGGGACTGAATTTGAAGATTTTTACCTTTTTGGGAATTCATAGTTCATCACCAACATGGTCTCACAGTTGCGCTTTAGTAAGAATTCATGCAAGCCAACTTGCATGAAAAGTTATGAAGGTTTAAGGTTAGGGTGAGAGTACAGAGTTAGAACTCATACCTTTTCTTACAAATTCATTTATACAAAATCAATCACGCTTGTCATCGTTTATACCAATTCATTAAAGAGCACAATCATCATGCATTTTATAATGACGCCAGTGCCATCACTGAAACCCATTATGTTGGTTTTACTGCAAAGGCAAAAGTAGACATTACATTTAGGGAGGCCGAGTAGGAGAGGAGAGAGGGCTGGAACGCTGCCTCACTCTCCCCTTGCTCCCTTCCCTCTGTCTAGTTCTAGTAGTCCAATCGGTAGCAAATCAACCTTGCTCTGAGGATACACAAAGGCATAAAAATAACATCGGCTCGTTACAGGCCTCAGGCTGCAAGAGAAAGTGAGCCACAGGGAATAAATATATGCACAAACATTGGGTGAAGTAAGCCCTTGCACGAATGATCAACATAAGCAATCATTTGCAGTAGTGAAGCAGTAACGTAGAACCGTGTAAACAAGTGAGAAATGCTTTAATAGCTGATGGCTTCTATAGTTTCTGAACGGTAAAGGGAACCTTAGTTAGGTCAGAAGTGAACAAGCAGAGGTCAACAGCTGATGGACGAAGCAAGAGGTGGAGACGAGAAAAGAACAGAGGAAAAAGGGAGTGAACTGGTGTAGAAAAACTGACACGGGAAGGCTTTTATCTGCTGTCTAGAGGGAGTGAGAGCGAGAGAGATGATGAGTGAGAGACAAAGAAAGAGAGATAGAGGAAAGAGGCTTTATTAAATCTAATTAAGTGGTGTGCAACCTAATGGGCGTTAATGGCTTCTAATTTCTGGGAAATATTTCTTTCCCAAACACACACACACACACACACACACACAAACTCGAAATGAAAAATGTTTTGTCTGCTCGGGGGACTATTATAAAAGAGCTGGAGACGTTATTTTCTTGGGATGATTGCGTAACGATAAAAAATGTAATCAGTACCAATGAGTGTCTTGAGAATCTGTCCGCTGTAAAACATCTATGTTCGAAATCTTAAAGCATAACTCAATTAGTGTGTGTGTTATGATTGTGGCGTGGGTGGAGACCGCCTTAGTGTTGTTTTTGTCCACCTAAATAGAATGTATAAGATTATTACTTTTTTAATATACCTCAAAAACGTTAAGCCTTTATCGTCTGCAGTGTGTGTGGATTAGCAGTGTGCTAAGAGGTAGCATCACAGGACAGTAGGTCTACAGTAGGCTGCCTACCACTGTTTTTATATCTTAGTGGGGACCAAATGTCCCCATAAGGATAGGAACATCTGACAGTTTTGACCATGTGGGGACATTTGGCTGGTCCCCAGAATGAAAAGGATGATTTTATTTATTTATTTTTTTACAAAAATTGCAGCTTTTATTTAAAAAACTAAAAAATTTGCTTTTTTGGTTACTGAGGCTAAGGTTAGGGTTAGGAGGAGGTGTAGCATAGCATTAATTAGCTACAGTAATCATTATGTCAATGGAAGGTCCTCACAACCCTAGTAAGACAAACGTGTGGGGAAAAAGGGAAACGAAGGGGGAAAAAAAGACTCAAATGAGATCATACCACATTATGACTTGCAGAATTAGATTTTACACATACGACCTTCAGGAAAATCTTACACTGATACACACACACACACACACACAATCAATATGGAGACAGGAGATTCTTACAAATCATGTAAAATACAAAAACAAAACTTAACATCTCAATGTCAAGTCAGTGGCTAAATCATGGTTTAACATCTGCAAAGAAGCCTTGAAAACACATGTGTGTGTGTGTGTATTTTATTGAGCGATTGTGCTGTCAGCCTTGGGGCCTTGACCCCGCTAAAGAGGCAGAGAGAGAGAGAGAGAAAGGCAGAGGGGTGATGAACAAAGATGGAGGAAGATGAGAGAGGGCATGGGGGGATAAGGGAAATTATGTTGTATCGCAATTGATTTTTTTTCCCTCTTAAAAAAGTTGCAGTCTTTCAATAGTGTGTGTGTGTGTGTGTGTGGTCTCCTAGTGTGTGGGCCAAGTGGGCCAAGTCCTGAAAGCAGCACTTAAAGATGATGGCCTTCTGTGTAAGACTGTTGGACGCAGGCAAGACAATTTCATATACCTCCTCTCTGAAATATTTCCAATAATATATAGCATCCAATAATAACCTTACTCTTGATGAAAGTGGGTCTCTCTGTAAAAATATGTGTATATTGTCTGTGCGCAGGCTCGGATTAGCCATGACGAGAGCCAGGACTTTTCCCAGTGGGCTGCCTGCATTTGGGGGCTGCCGTCATTTGATGTTGCACTGTATGATAAATTAATTGAAAAATGACCAAATTCACCAGAAAGAAATGTATCTTGAAGTTCAATTTTTTATTTAAGATTATTATTTGAATTAAATTTGAATGTTATTGTGTAGTCAGTGCTTCATAGTGGGTTATGGCAAACAAAATGATCAAATACATTTAAGCAGAATGCCCCGAGGGCCGGCAAAAACATAAAATTCTTGGTAAAATGTAGTGTCCCAATCCAGCCCTGTATGCGTGTATGTCTCTGTGTGTGTTTATGTGTCTGTTTAAAGTCAGTTGACACAAGTGATGACTAGGGTTAATTTTTTTAAATCGCTGATATGTATTTTTTAAAATATCATAATAGGCAATATTATAGTTTATATTTTAAAAAGACAGTCTTTTAAAAATAAAAAATGTTTGATTTGGCTCCCTAAAAAATTGTGATTTGGCTGCATGGTGGTGTTAAATTGTTATCTATAAGAGATAGTCTGCTGCCTTGATGGCTCTGAGCTAACTTTCTTGGAACTAGGGCGGTCCTCGTAAGATATTTGTGGTAACATGCTGTGCACAGGTGAAGAGGGAGGACGCAAGTGCGTAAACTCAGTGGGTTTATTAAATGGGGTAATCCAAGAATCAAGGTCATTATACATAGCGGGGGTCAGAGAAGTAGTATAGGACAATCCATATTCGTACATGAGGTCACAGGCGAGAGTCAAAACCAGGAAGTCAATAGCACAAATGGAACAAAGGAACAAACGAAAAGGGAAACACGGAACTTGAGACAAAAACATGGAGACTAGGAAGCTCGAAGAAAGCGCTTGGGAATGATGGCACAAACACACAACAATACTTCACAATGAGAGACAGAAACAATGGGGGTTGAATAGACAGACTAATCAATGGACTAACGTGAAACAGGTGAGACAATCAGGAAACAACCAATGAACAGAACTGAAACAGAGACACGTGTGAAAAAGCAAACAAAAGCACATGGACACATGAATGAACGAACACAGAACAAGTAGCATTATGTGCTGAAGAGCGCGATTCGCGGCCAGAGCAGGAGTTCTTTAAAGAGAGTTCGTTACACTTGGGATGGCAGTTCTCGCAAAAATAAAGACGGTTAAATATCATCGCTGTCCAGTGAAAAACATGTATTTCCAAAAATCCATTTCTTCAGGAACACGAAATAATAGAGAGTATCATACACAATAAATCTGAAATTGACGATGTGATTTATCAGCTTTTCATTGCTCATTTAGATGTCAGCTATTATGTAGATAGAGGTTTTTGCCCACATTCCATATATGAAAAAAAGTTTAAAAAAATAACGCAAAAAGTGGATACATATTTTTCATTGGACAGCGACGATATGTTAAGCATATCTTTAAAAGAAACTGCTAACCATTTCCGTGTCAACAAATCGTGCGATTGCGTTCCATCTCAAACTCTCATGTTAATACTTTATGTTTTTCTCGAAAGCTTAGATGATGGTGGGTTGTAACATGATGATAAATCAAGTTTTGATTTGACATTTAACTTTATTTTGCAGTATTATGAACTTTGAGGAAGAAGTAAAGATTTGTGATGTCTGTGGTTGTTTTATTTGACAGATACAGCAGGGAACTTCATTTAACTTTAATTTGCTGGCTCCCCCTCGTCATTAAAAACAAAAAACATTAACAAAGAACTGCCGTTATCTTCTGAGCAACAGAGTCAGACCTGGCTAGTTGCTGCACTAATTAGTGAAGTGAGTGTGTTCAAGTAAGGTCTAAAGTGCACAGAATTTCCATTCACACCGTTAAACATGCGTGTGCAATTAAGCAGCAAAGTTGACGTTCACCATGTTAACACAAAAATATCATCATTGGTCAAGACTGTTAACATTATGACGATAATATCTTTACATCGTCCAAGCCTAGCAAAGATGACGAACCAAATACCACAACATTGAATCCCAAAGTAACTACAGAGACCAGTAATGAAGTGGTTGGGTCTAATTGTTTTAAAAAGCTTGTAAAACATCCAGAGCACGTTTTTTCCCCATAGTACTGTGTTCCATCTTGCACTGATCTTATGCTGACATTTGGGTCAGAAGCCAGAACCCTGTGCTTTTAAATGTATGCTGCTAGCCATGCATTCTTTACAAATGAGATTGTGGGGTATCCTGGGGTGCAATTACAATTAGCCAACTTAAAGTATGTTCATGAAATGTCGAACTGAGGCATTGTACGTTTATAGAACTTACTCCAGGCATGATGTCCCATGCATTTTTACATCAGACATGTCATGCCGAGTTCCCTGTGCAGTTGAGGAAAATGGATGCGTTACACATTCACAGAGCAAGAGATTACCACAGAAGTAACATAAAGCACAGAAATTGGGGTTCTATGAGTTTCTAATGAAATTCCTAGTTCCAGATGTATGAAAGAAAAGTGCCTTTTGGATGTTGTTCTGGATGTCGTTCTGTTTTACCACACTCGCTCTGTCCTTGTGTCCTGGTTTCTTGGTGCGCCGGCTTTATCATTATTGTGCCAGACGGCTCCTTGCTTGAGTAAGCTGGCACTCTGATGCTGCTCATATCTACCAGCTGAAGTGTAATAAACTTTTAAGGATTTATGTTTCAAGGGCTCTCGAGTGGCGCAACGGTAAAGCGTTCGCCCTATTGATCGATAGCTAATGGGGTAAACCCCAAAACAAAAGCGTTCACTGTGAGGGCTATGGTGCACTGGGTGAGCTCCAACAATGGTATCTATAATTCTTTAGATAGTATCTATTATACGAAATGTAAGTCAGTTATAGCCTTCATTCGAGTAGATATTGTAAGGTAAAGAGCGATCAGTGATCTGTTCACACTGAGTCAGCCTACAGCTCAAAAATGATTGATGTTTAAAAGGCTGATCCACGAAGCTATACACATTACTTCCTGTTTACAATTTTGAAGGTTGTTTATTGGATCAGCCTGGGCAGCTGTACATCATATTATGCAGCTACACATTACTTTAGAGTTTATACACAATCGATAATGGATTCAGTAAACTCCGATTAAAGCCTTTAAGTGCTGGAGTGAAACAAAAGGAACAGGCACCTTTGCATCAGACGCTCGTACTTCTTGCAAGTAATGTTGACGCATTGTGTGTGTGTAATGCTGTAAATGTAAATGTGGGTGTGTGTACCTTTGAATCTGTCATTGTGCATGGATGAAATGTATAAATAACGTAACGTAGCCATGGAGATGTAGTTTCAGAAATTGAGAAATAAACACACACACACACACACACATACACACACATACACACACAGACATTCCTCCAGTGTTTGCAAGGCTTCTTTGCAGATGTTAAACCATGATTTAGCCACTGATTTCCAACTTTGACATTGAGGTGTTAAGTTTTGTTTTTACACAATTTGTAAGAATCTCCTGTGATATTGATTATGTGTGTGTGTGTGTGTGTGTGTGTGAGTGTTTTTCCCTGACAGCATGTGAAGCCTCTGCTCAGTACTCATACACAGTGGGGTGGATAAGCGAATTAAATATTTATCCTGGATTGTCATGGATCACTCAGTGGTCCGTAGGTCTGATAGTAAATATCAGGCTGTGTTTTTTAGTATTACAAGCAGTATTTACCCAAGAACATAGAGCTCACTTACTCTGTGACTTGTGTTTTTTCTTCTTCCTGAATTATTTGACTAGATAAGCAGGGACAACTTGTGTATCAGTGTAAGATTTTCCTGAAGGTCGTATGTGTAAAATCTAATTCTGCAAGTCATAATGTGGTATGATCTCATTTGAATCCCACTAGAACAGCTTCAATGCACCTCGGCGTAGATTCTACAAGTCTCTGGAACTGTACTGGAGGAACCGATGGAGCACCGTTCTTCCAAAAGATATTCCCTTAGTTGGTGTTTTGATGATGGTGGTGGAGAGCCGCTGTCTAACATGTCATTCCAAAATCTGCCATAGGTGTTCAATTGGGTTGAGAATCTGGTGACTGTGAAGACCATAACATATGATTTACATCATCATACTCATAAAATCATTCAGTGAGCCCTCATGTCCCCGTGGAAGCACTCATTTATTCAGGGTTTTCCTTTCATCTGTCAACCTGTCATCTGTCAAAAAACCTCCCATCTGAAGGATCACAGCAGCCAATAAAACATTTACAAATTGGTTAGAGGGCTATTTGAACAATGCAGCCTTCTGTGATTATCATTAGTGCAAATGCCAATAATTATCAAGTGATATATTGTGTAGCCCTAGCTTAAACTTACAGAGAGAGAGAGAATGAGGAAGAAAGAGTGGGAAATGGAGATTTGGATCATAAGTTTACTGTAATGGGTGGATAGAGGTAGGACGCAAGTAACCCGTAAACGCGTAAGCCTGGTGTGCACTTTTTTTGGCTGTAATCCAGAAATCAAAGTCATAGTCCGTAGCAGGGGTCAAAATACAGGCAGACAAGGTAACAAACGGGTAATCCATAATCGTAATCAAAAATACAGGCAGGAGTCAAAACCGAAATATGCAACAACAAAAAAAGACACTATGAACACAGAAAACAAGGGTCAGAATTGCAAGGCAAGTATTCACACAGGACAAAGAAAAAAATAGGGTGTATATATAGACAAACTACTCAAGGGGGAAAGCAGGGATGGGTGAACACAATGAGATAAATGAACCACTGACAGAGACGACACCAAACAGGAACCAAAACCCCTCGTCGCCATGGGAATCACAACGCTAATCAAGAAGGGGGGAAATCGCGTCATTCACTTGCAGACAGGAACCAGCTCACTTTCTTGTTTTAACTTCATGAAACCTTTATTTTCTTTTTTATCTTCTACTGTACATGTGTTTTAAAAATAGAATGGACTATTAGCAATAGATTGCTATTCATTGTCACATATACAATATAGTACAGGGAAATTCATTCTTCGCATATCGGTAAGCTGGGGTCAGAGTGCAGGGTTAGCCATCATACAGTGCCACTGGGATCAGGGAGGGTTAAGGGCCTTGCTCAAGGGCCCAACAGTGGCAGCTTGGCGGTGCTTAGGCTTGAACCCACGACCTTCTGATCAGTAGCCCAGTGCCCTAACCACTGAGCCACCACTGCCCACAAATTAATAGAAAATATTCACTTCTAGATTGACAGAATCGCTTGTAGATTCTTAATAAGGAATAGAATAGATCAATTACAGGAATTGATTAGAATAGATGGAGATGGAATGAACAGGATTGTATGGATATGAGAGAGAGAGATGGTGAAAGACAGCTGGTGAAAAGGATGCACTTTAGGAGTTTCAGTATCAAACCCTGTCTGGGTGCCTCATTTAATGAATGGGTCTTTTTGTTTTCATTTCACAGCTCACATTTTTCTGTGGCTTTTTGAAAAGTCACTTGCATGTCTTGAGCTCACTATAGATCATGTTCTTGCTCCTCATTTTTAAAGCCTTGACACAACCAATCACATGCACCTGATCAAGTGTCTCCTGCCATATTTTTCCCTGGAAGTATTTCCACACAAACTATTCTGTTCTATTCTATTCCTATCACTTCTATCTGTTCTATCAAACATTTATATACATATCCTACCCTCTTTAGTCATTCCCATACAAACACTATGTAGGACATATTACATAGAGGTGAGACACCAATTAGTATTATACAGACAGTGCTGAGGGCCAACAAGTCTTCCATTCTCCTCTTTTTCTCCTTCCTCACATCTTCTGCTTCGTTCCCCTGTGTGTGTTATTTATTCTCCTGCTTGCTGTCTTTTCTTTTTCTCTCTTTTAGCCCCTTTCTCTCTTTGTTTCCTCACCTTTTTATCTCTCTCTCTCTTTGTTT
>JAOUQW010000023.1:20040753-20053157 GCA_028565825.1 Olivaichthys viedmensis | reverse complement strand
TTTGCCATTTTAGCATCAAGCTTTGGTTTGCTGTTCTGTATCTTTCTTCCAAAGTGTTACATAATCATATTGAAGCCGGCCGCATTCTGTGTGGAAAACCCTGCATGTTATGTACGGAAATGCCGAACGAGCTTAAACGTAACACGCAACACGCAAAGTGCGTTTCTCTTCCTTATACATATGGATTTGAGGGTGGATCGCACAAAAAGTCCGTTCAATGTACTAAACTCTGGCCAATTAGAGATTGGCTAGGTTTGCACTTGATTTTGTTCGCCTCCCAAAATCAGATTTTTTAAAATAATTCATTCATTCTCAAAGATATTCTTTATACATGGCAAAATGTGTAATAACACGAGAGCATTGTGGGACCTTGTTGAAAGAACTATTTAGAAAAAATACGTGTTTTAATACTGGTTTTAATACTTTGTCATGCAGATCTGGCAACCCTGGTCGTAGCACAAGCATTACATTACACAAGCATTTCAAACTCATGCACTAATCAGGACTTTTGTGACATTGCAGATTTTCTAAATGTTACAGGAGCCGCAGTTGACCACAAGAAAAATAGAAGACAGTTGAATGACGCACTTTTCTGTACAGCACCGAATCACCTGCACACCGATGACACCTCCATGGCACCCCATGTGAAAATAAATGAAATAAAACCTATGTCATTTGTTTGTGCTGTATTTGCCATACAAATGATTGTTTGTGCCGGTTTGGTTTTTCAGATATTATAGCGTTTACATGTCAATGTAAGTCAATGGCCAAGAGTGACGTCACAGTGAATTAAACGTGTAATATGTCAAAAAATCAAACAGGCACAAACTATTTTTGTACAGCACAAATCAGCACAAACACATGAGAGTAATTTGGTTCGATTTTTGGTTTGGTTTTGAGTTGTCACGCTCTCGACCATAGACTTGCACTGAAATATAGCCGTTATAATATCTCAGAAACCAAACCATCATTTTACAAATCAGCACAAACGTTCACAGCGTTTTTTAAACCGCAATCTGCGCCTCACGCAGAACACGTTTAGTAGCGCCCGAGGTGCAGTTTGCGTGATAAGCTACAGCTTTAGTAAACTGAATGTTAATGTCAGACATATTGCGAGAGCATTTAGTGGCCACAAGTCCACACGTACGTACATACATCTGGCCTCTAACCGCTACAAATATTTATTGTCGGCTACATTTTGTATTTTTCTATGCAGTTTGTATAATGACAGCTAGCTATAAGCATGCAAGCTAATTCGAATGGTCAGCTGTATTATTAAAATGTATTATTATCATACTCGCTAACATTTGAGAGATTAGGGAAATATCTGTCGTTTAATGGCTTTAGTGAATGTGTACCCATGTTCCTTGGTTCTAGAACTAAAGGCGACTAATTTACTGTCAGTAACTAAAACCAGTGTTTAATTTGGGGCACAAACTTCTCTCATTTGCTAGACTTTTACTGTCATGCTTTAAGAAAATTTAAGCGTTTGTAATTTTTGTACTTTAACTTGAAAAATATTTGAGGCTATACTCTATATATATATATATTTTTTAGTATCGGCGTCCTTGCCCGAGGATGGAATTTGAGTACTCCTACCACCAGTGGTATTATGGATAGGCACGACACACACTCAGTCTCACCCTGGATTTATCAAGAATAATGATGAGAGTTTACAGCCACAGTACTTCACAGTCTGCCCTCTACCTCTCCTACTGCTTTCTCCATCCATCTCTCTGTCTCGCGCTCCTGCTCTTACGCTCTCTCTCAGTTCAGCTCTCTATCATTTTGGAGACACGCTCACACAGTGATTTATCTGCCCTCGTGACTGTATGCGTATTGAATATGTATCCCGCAAATGGGAACATCTGGAAAAGTCCTTTGAAGGGGTTGCTTTCATCTGTTTTAATTACCGGTCATAATGCTAGGCATAATTACCAATATCCACCTGTATCATTGACATTCAGGCATATTTCATCACTAATCTGGTTTCAGGGTGACCTAACCACACTGACACGGAAGATCAGGTTGTAACGGAAGACTCACTTTCCTTGACTCTGAGCTCCGAAACTAAAGCGGCCTGCAGGCAGCGGAGCGTCGCTTTGGCCAGACGCTATGACCGACAATAACGTAATTAGAATTTCAATCACACTTATGCAGGTATCGTCTCATCTGCTGATGAAACATGAAGTGGCTGAGGAGATAATTGCTTTTTGGAAGTCATGAATATTCATGAGCGGATTAGGATGAGTGGATGAGTGTGTATTTCCACCAGCGAGCCAGTTGCATACTGCCCTCATCAATTTGATTTGAGGCGGCTTTAATATATATATAAAAAAAATGCCTGAGGCAGAAATATATTTCCCAGGATGCCAACGAGTGCCGACTCACCGGCTTACGTCGGCCGTGTTTTCTTTTGTATTATGTTCCCTCCAGTCGTCTTTCTTTCTCCTGTGACTTTCAACCAGACTCATTGTTTGTTCTTCGTCTCTCTCTCGGTGTAATGCCATTTCCTGATAACAGAACGAATTCTCACACTGAAAGATGTTTCGAGAGATGCATTAAGGCTTTCGGTCTTGTACGCAATCTCTCCCACTATTTCTCCATCTCCCACCTGCCAGTCAGTTCTAACAATCGGCTTTTTTATATCAACAAAATCCACTGTTGTGCAATGAAGATCTGAGCTCGGCGTGTTGGAGAAGCACCAGTAGAACACTTGAATGGGTTATGATTTCTTACAGAGAACTCCAAATCCCATAATGCTACAGCTGTGCTCATGACTAGTACTAGACTAGTCTGGTGATAGTTTTGTCTTTTAAGGCTGTTTTCACACCTAGTTTGCACCAGAGTTCGATTTTTTTATGAAATTTTTTTCATTTGGTTCAGTTGGTTCCACATTGCAATGATTTTCAAGCGCACCAAATTGCTCACATGCCCGGCTGTTGCTTAATTGGTCAGGAATTTAGTGGCGTGTGCTTTGATGGACACTTCTTATTGGTTCTCATAGAGCTTGTTTTACTTCTGTATTAAACCAATTTTCAATAAACCAATTTCTCTGAAGTTATATGCGTTTATGGAGCCTATTACCGTATTTATATTGTACCCGTTTATATTGTACGTTGGGGTTTTAAAATATTCCTTAAATGTATTTAAGCAATTTAAAAAGGAAATAAATGCATGTGCAATGCAAATTGATCTACGTGCGCTCTGGAAATAAATGCAATAAATGCGGGGAGAGGTGGTCTTTATTTTTCAGTATTAACCCAAAAAAGCGTAGTATGTTGAATTTCACAAAGACTGCAGAACCGTTGGTGTTCATCCTTCATCACTGGCTACCACAGTCTGTTTAAAAGTTGACAAACAGAAACTCTACAGAGCACATGAAACACGGCATGACACGAAACACAACAGAAGACAACTTTGAGACAGAAACACGGGGATACTTAAAGGGAAAACAAACAAGGAATAGCTGGTAATAATTAACATAATTAGACGAGCGTCGCCACGGCAACCACTGTGCGTGGTTACGTGCACGTGACACTGTGCTCCCACCAGTAACGAACTGAACCGTGGTTCACTTGGACGAGGACCAAGGCCCCCGATTTTTGGCGGAACATGGTTTGGTTGATTGGTGTGCACCAAAGTACGGGTGAAGTGTTCAAATCTGTCAAAACGAACCGTTCTGTCAAAACGAAAAGTTCGATAGGTCCGCAACAAACAAGGTAGGTGTGAACGCGCTCTAAATTTAAAACGTTACACGTGATAGTTGAACCCACAGTGGACCATTACCACTGGTGCATGTAGAGGATAAAGTACATATTCGGTTTGGTCATTTGGTGGCCCAGTATTAGACATGGGGCATTTTCTGGGAGCTTTTTTAACATGTTGTGCACCCATGTTCTAATTATTTCCTCCATATAAAAGGGAGGGAGAGAGAGCGAGAGAAAGGAAGAACAAGGGTGATATGTTAAGTGTTTAATTACTCCCAATGCTGCGCTCTAAATGAGTTCGACATGTGGACAGGATGCCAAATCACGTGCCATTCCCCATGCTAAACCATGTCTTCTATCAGCATACACACTCAATAGTACCTGGCAGATGCCAACGCGGCGAAGTAATTATCAGTTAATCAAACATAGAGCCAAATATATTTTTAATACTTGGTGCTAATTGAACACCTTTGTCTCTCTGTCTGTCTCTGTGTGTGGGGGTGGGGGTGGGTCTTTAAGACCTTTACAAATAAACAAATCCATTTATTATTTCATAGATTTGCTCCTTTATTTCACTTTTAACATCTTGCTGTTGCTGTTGTCTGGTTTGGTCTCCACAAGGACTTTAAAAAAACCTCACATTATCATTATTGATTAAAGAAACGTGCCAAGAAACATGAGGCCCCTATCAAATTGTCTGAATTAGGTCCAGTAGATGCGTTTTAGCCATATTTATGTAGATGTTTATACAAGTGTAAATGCAGCCGTCTCTCCAAGACACATTTGACAACCAAAACTTGTCCCAATAGGTGACGCACGCGCTCCACGAATGCTGAAGTTGGCGCCTCAAAAAACATTAGCGAGATTAAAAACGGCACGAAGAATCACAATCTTATCTTAATCCAAGTAAATCCTCACCATCTTCTTCATAAAACAACTAAAAATGAGGGACAACACTGGAAGTTGGTGTTCAAATGCAATGAACAGATTTGCATATTAGCGCATAATACAGCAATCGGATTTCAGTCTGGCTAACCGGAGACGCATTTGACTACAAGTGTAAACGCATGTGGTAAAAATCTTAATGTCACAATGTAAACAATGCAATGTGGATGTCACAGTGTAAACAGTCAAGTTGATATTGTACTGATATTACAATTCCTGAACAAAATGATTTATTTTTTATTTTATTTTTGAATTCCAAGACCATGTTAAAATGATAAACTAAACCACCTCTTGTCTTTAAAATAAAGAATGGTCAAGGCTGACCAAATACCCATTGCTATGACAAAGAAGCAAATAATTCACATATATTACGTTATTATATCTTCTACGCAGACCCCCCCAACCCAAAAAAAACCCATTAATTTGAATGCACTAAAATGTTATTGTAAGAAAATATGGATTATATATTTTAGGAATAATCAGGTCTTGGGATGTGTAATGCTCCCCACCCAGGAATACCTGCTCATGCTCCCCGGTCTATTAGTCAATTTATTAATCACCTGCACTACCCATGCGCACCTGTTCTGGATTATTCTCATCACTATGGACTATTTAAGGACTACTTGAGGCTCCTTGTGAGGATTTGCAAAATTATTTCCTTTGTGATTCTGAGATTTATCACATTCTGACCTGTGCTTGTTTTCTAACGACATTCTCGTTTACGTTGGCGATTTTGGATTATTTGCTCTGTTTATTCCTCAGTTGTTGTTTTTTTACCGTATTTAATAAACTCCTTTGACTACAGCATCAAAATGTGTTTAAATCGTCAGGGAACTCACATGCTGTTTCATCAGCAGGTTTTCATCCCTTTGACCTTATATAATGTAATTCTGTGGATTCTCTGGCTACCAATGTCATGCATGGGTGAAGCTCCTTGAATCCACAAGCGGTAGCCCAGGTCAAGGTTCTGCCAAATGTATAAATGTACTAGCTATCAGCACTAAGAGAAACAACAGAAGTGAAGCGAGAATTGAAACAAAGAGTAGCAAAGCAGCTTGTTATTATGGTAATTAAATCTTGTGCTTTTATTCAATTTAGAGCTATTATTCATGGCCATTTCCTACAACTGTCTTTTGCTGGGACAGACAAGGAATCTGGTTTTTAAGATTACTGTGTTTTTATTATGTGCTTGTATTTACTCTTCCCAACACTGTGTCCCAAATGTGTACGTGTGTAAAATACACAACCTCTAGTGACTGTATCAAAGGGACGTCAGTGAGAAATGTTGCTTTATGTAAAGAGTGTGTATAGAGAGACAAAGAGGGATATTTCAGGATATTTCAGAGAGGAATATGTCATGAGAATGTATTTATAATAAAAGCCACGAGCGCATACCTCTACCTTTTTATTATTGAGTTGGCTTGAGTGGATTCTTACCAATTTGCAATTTCAAGGCCATATTGAAAAGGTCAATTAAATCGGTATCTCAGTATCTCATGGTAAGGTTGGCCAAATACAGAAGAAGAAAGGAAAGACGGGAACAAGTTAGAATTAAAGATTAAATCTTCGACAGAAAAAAAAAAGACACATGCACTCATTGTTCTCCATATTAATCAGAAGCCTCATGTTCTGTACGTTATGTGATTTTAATGAATGCATTACAATGCATATGTATTCCGTCTCAGATGTTCTGTGCCTTTTGGTTCTTCTGCCACGCTGTGAGATTCAGTAGATTTATTCCACTCCACCCTTGTTAACAATCTGTAGCTAATTATATGTATGGGTATGGAAAAAACCCAAAAAACAAAACAAAGTCATATACAATGATTTCATCAAATTTCATACTCATGAAACGTGAATACATTTGAACAGTTTGAATGGACAGAAGAGATTAAACAATTTTAGTTGATTGCACTGTCCTCTGAATCAGTTCTGTTGTCTACAGATCTCGAACAGATCTCGTTCTACTTTTAAGTCACCTCTCCACCATGCAATATTCCAGAATATGATATTTAAGTTTTCTGCATGTCTAGATTTGACAGGCCAGTTTCCTGAATTTCAAAGCTGTGGATGTTGGCTGCACATGAACAGGAAGTGAGAAAAGCTTTTTGGGGGACTTTTTGGCAGCACACTTTAATGAATCTATGAAATTGGATCCATCAATCACATTTAGATGCAATTTAGTGTGTGTGTGTGTGTGTGTGTTGATATGAGGCAGTAATGATATGACCTTCAGCTGTTCTTTTCAAGTGTGTGGGTGAGTGCCATGCCACTTTAGAGTATATTTGTATACTTTATCTATTCATTTTTATTGTTTATGTCTGCGCTATATGGCTTTTTTACTCTTTTTAAACATCAGGACTATTTTTCTCTACATCAACATTGGCGTTAAATTAAAGATCACATTAAAGAAATAAGCTTGGTAAACATTAGCACGCTCTTTCTATCAATAGAAATGGACCACCGTTAAGAAGATGTTATTTAGGTGGTGGATCATTCTAAGCACAGCAGTGATACTGCCATGGTAGTGTGTGTTTGTGCTGGTTTGTGCTGGTACACCTTGTATCAGGTGCAGCAATGTTGTTGGGGTTTTAAACACCGTGTTAAACACTTACTGCACTTTATTAGACACAACTACCGTGTTGGTGCACCTTGTATGTGTACAGTTAGAGACTATAGCTCATGTTCTTCCATGCACAGTGTGTGTTAATCGTCCTCTAGCCTTCATCAGTGTCAGTTTGTGACCAGAGCACCGCTGTTGGTTGGAGATTTTTGGTTGGTGGACTGTTTCTCAACCCAGCAGTGGCACTAAGTTTAAAAAATCCCAGCAACACTGCTGCACCTGATATATTCATACCAGCACAAACACACACTACCATGTCAGTGTTACTGTTGTACTGAGAATGATCCATTGCCCAAATAATATCTGGTGAGTGGTGGTCCTATGGTGGTCCCTTTCCATTGACTGACAGGGTAGAGCGGGGATGAAAAACTGTGCATAGCAACCGTTGGGCTACAGTCAGTAATTGTAAAGTGACTTATATGTACCTTATAAAATGGCCAATGAGTGTAGCTACAAGGTAGGTGTACCTAATAAAGTGACCGCTGAATGTATATATTAAAATAAATATTGATAAGGTGGTGATTTAAAAAAAAAAAAGCTATATCCTGGTACTTGGAGACAATTGCATCATACATGACCGGTGTCACCATATTTCATTATTGAAACAGACAACACAGTAAAACAACAGTGAAGTGAAGTAGCACCACTTTAAATAAAAGGGTTATGAAAATTCACTGATTCCAAAATGTACAAATTATGAAAAGCTGTTAGCCTCTTGTTACTGTGGTGATTTAATTTGGCCATGTGATACCCCCAGTTGTTTGTTAACAGGCTGTCTATAATTGGGTACACACGGTTGGAGTGTGTGTGTGTGTGTGTGTGTGTGTGTGTTTGCCACTGGGTGGCGATAGCCTTTGGCTGTAAAGGTTCATCTAAATCTTCCTGACATGATTGATTCGATGCCCTCTGACCCCTGCGGATTTGCTGTCCCTGGAAATAAACAGCTTTATTCACACACTCCCTCTGAGTAGGAGAGAAAACTATATCAGCACATGTCTCAGCTCCACCTGACCTTCATGACCAGGGAGGCTCCACTCCCTCTCTCTAAGGCTCCACTATCTATTAGGCGTTTCTTTTGATTTTGTGGTGATACAGTTGGAAATTTATTTGTAAAATACCTAAAATATCATAACTCCATCTTAATTATTACATGTATAAATCACAATAATAGAAATAGACACACTGAAAGTATGCTTGTGGCCTTCCTGATGGCAGGTGTGTGTGCACAGGTGGGATGCGACCGGAGACGATGACCTTCGTGTTTCATATCACCAATGACCAATAATCTCTGCGATATAAATGGTTTTTAATGTTAATTAGATGAATGGAACCAAGCAATTAGAGTGTTATGTTGGGGGAAAAAATGTCGGTTTCAGAGTTAAGCTGATAATGTTTTCTAAAAATTAGCCGTAGCTGTGTTTTGTCTGTGAACATAGCATGTCAGTGAAGCTCTGAGGTTTTAGTTTTAGTATTTTTGCACGTTGAGCATGCACAATGGAATATTACATAAGTAATGGAATAAATATAATTTTAAATGTAATTACTTCCCAGAATGTTCAGACATTGTGTGGGCATTCTGGTCTGTCTGGACTACTGATGGGCACGGACAAACGGATGAATGGATTTCTGTGACTAAACGTTTATTTCTTTAATTACATTTACATTGTAATTTATTAAATAAGTTATCAAATTAGAAATGAAAGAAAAACGTAAAACAGAATTGTCTGTCACGGTGTAGCGGCGGACGAGGCAGAACGTAGGCGCAAAGTTTAAACATCAAACATTTATTTTAACAGGTCTAAACAAACATAGATCTACAAAATGTACAGCGTGACATGACATTCAAAGAACACAATAGAAGACAACAACTGGACTGACACACGGGGATACTTAAAGGGAAGACAAATGAGGAACAGCTGGTAACAATCAACATAATTAGACAGGGTGGACTAGACTCACACATACACAAAGACACGTTGCACGCGTGGTGGCCGTCTCCATGGCAACTGGCACACACGCCGTCATGCGAGGCGCCGTGCGTGTGACAGTGTCAAACTCATTAATAATAATAATAATACATATAAATAATAATAATTATTATTATTTCATACATAATACTTTATAATAATAATAATAATAATAATAATAATTATTATTATTATTACTTTCTCATGCTCAAAAAGAAATAATGCAAAAGAAAAGAAAAAATAAATGCAATTCACAGACTTGTCTTTTATACCTCATGTGGATATATTCCTCACACCATTCCTAGTTGTCACACATATCCTTTACTCTGCTAAAACATTCCATGCTCTTAAAGAGGCTAAAGGCTCTCTTCCGCAACAGGCTGATGTGAGCGAGTCGAATTATTCTCCAATCATTGCATATGCATTAGTCATTTGTTTTTGCGATGTGTTGTGGTATAGTGCACAGAGCAGAGCTGCAACGCTGGAACGCTGTTTAATTGCTGCCCGTTGATTGCACTCAGTGATTACACTGTTCCTTCCACAGCCAGAGAGATGTATTATAGAGTTGTTATGGAAGCTCTGAGCTATGGAGCATTTTTCACATTTTATTTTTGTCATTTGATTGTGGAAAAAGTAACATATGCATTTTTTAGTGAGTTTTAACAGGTTTTTGTCTTAACTGAGACATTATAGCATTAATCAAGGCATTCTCGCCCTTCTTCTTTGCATTGGCAAAAAAAAAAAAAAAAAAAAAACAGCACATGGCGCTGAGTATCTGTGTTTTTGCACATGTAAGCATATCATTAGGTGTTAATTTTGTTACAACATACATGGTAACACTTTTTATGAATCTTGTATTAATAACGCGTTAGAAATGTATTTATAATGTTATATAGCATACATAAATTATATAGCATACATACTATATAGCATACATACTACCTTACTAATGCCTGACTTAAGCCTGTATAATTGCTCATAAGTAGTTATAGTTACATGCATAACACTTTATAAAGCATGAGTATATATAACTGCAGTGTACAGGACATTTCGGGCAAAAGTCCTTCAACAGCTGTGCAAGCAAAGTGCTTCTGAAGCTGTAGGAGGTGAAACCAGTGGATATTCGAAATAGTCGATGATGTAATTGTTGTTGTCAAAGCATGACATTCATTCCATGAGGTTGTAAAGTTCCGAAAGTGTAGATGAGTCCTTTTTCCTTAAGTTTCCTCACTTCATGTTAACAACTTTATTTTCCCATATGGGAGTTGTTCCCATAACAACAACTAGCAATGCAAATGGAGACGTCATTAATGTTATGTACATTGCTGTTGAAGTGTCTCGCCACTGGAAAGGATAATCCTTTAATCTTATGGTACGAAGGTGCTCGACAAAACAATCAGCCAGTCTTCTTTTAGTTTCCCCAATGTACAGCTGATTGCATCTCTTGCATGAGATACAATAACCGACTCCTGTGGTGAGCCAGTAAAATCACAGGCCCTAAAGCATCAGTTTTTGTCACTCATCACTCCTCATGCATCACCGAAGCACTTTGCTTGCACAGCTGATCTAATCTCCGCTTACATATACACATTATACTGAACAACGTAATGCACTATAACAGGCTCTGGTATATTATCTGTACTACAAGTTATAATGCATTATAGCATACACCTTTGGTTTCTCAAATTATACTCAACCCAAGTGTTTATAAAAGTACGTAACACATAATGTTTCCTGCCAGGTCACTGTAAGTGTTAAGTGAAGTCAACTTTTTTTAAACACCTTTTAAATGGGAATGTTATGTAATTTGATAAAACACTTTGAGAAACGAGAAACCAAAGGTGTATGATATAATGCATTATGAATTGTGGTACAGATACTATAGCAGAGCCTGTGTTATAGAGCATTACAACATGGATGTCTACAATGTTCTTATGAACAGATATTATGATACATTATGAAACCTGACAGTATGAAGCTTTACAAAATGTTATGTAACTATAATTACTTCTGAGCATGTATACAGGCTTATGCATTATAAGGTATTATGCATCCCATACAGTATAACAAAATATAAATGCATAGGAAGGTTTATCATGCACACTTTATTTTCTCTGGAGTTGATGAGGTACTAGGCTAAATACACGGGGCTACCAAGGGACTGGAAGAAGAGGAGGAAGCATTTTAGGCCTCACATTCCCAGACTGGTAGCTATCATTCGACCGAGGGAGGGAATTGGGACAGTGCTAGAAAAGTGGGTTGAAATAAAAGAAATGCTGTTCCAGACCATTATGCTAAACAAATGATGTGTTCCAGATCATTAAGCGAAATGCTTTTCCAGATCATTACGCTAACCTAAATGGCCGTATCCAACCTACTGCCAGCAGTCTTTCTGGAATTAATGAGTGAGTGTTCAATGTGCTGGCAACATGTACAGATCATCTGCGAGTTATAAATGAGCCCGTGGATAAATGGAGTAGGTAATATAAGAGTTACAGTAGGAATAAATATACGGATGATTGATGTAGATAATACGAACATTGTAGTTAATAGGTGTAGATAATCTGGGAGATAGAAAATATTGTGTCGTTAATGGAGGTAGATAATCTCAGCATTATAAATGCATGTACAGATGATGGGTGTAGATAAAAAAAGCTCACAAAGCTCAGGATCACACAGGATCTCCCTCAGTTCTTCACATGCTAATCAGGGATTAAGACAGAATGTCATTCAATAGGAGGTGAAGAGAAATAACATGTAGAGCATTTGGAGAACATGCAGGGATCAAAATGGTGTACAGCCTGTTCTTTCCTATTGTGAAAAGAGTTTCTCTATTCATACAGAGCTATTACTGATAGGTAATCCTTAGAGCAGGGCTATTCAATTCGTTCAGAGTGAAACAAAAAAACGTAAAACTTGTCCTTTCAGTAGGCCTATTTTAATTACCTTTGTAAGTGCAAAGAAGTTAAAATACATGAGAAATCCTTACTATATAGTACATAACTGTATCATGAAGCAGGAGAGCACTGTATCAACAGCCATATGAGTGCAAAGTTTCAATCCCATAAGCCATTTCCATATTCAAATGAGAGCGTGCAGGCTTACATACATTTCATTATTTTACATATTAGACCACATCTGGATACAAATGCTGCATTT